>JAJEJH010000027.1:182585-503863 GCA_026122585.1 Anacardium occidentale
CGGAGGCGGCCAGATCGGCCAGATCTGGCCGCCTCGTCTTTTGGCGGAGGCGGCCAGATCTGGCCTCCTCCGGCAAAAAAAATGGCCGGAAACGGCTGGAGATGGCCAGCTTTGGCCCCAACGGCCGTTTCCGGCCAAGGTTTCTGGCGGAGGAGGCCAGATCTGGCCGCCTCCTCCAAAAGACGAGGCGGCCAGATCTGACCTCCTCCTCCAAAAGACGAGGCGGCCAGATCTGGCCTCCTCCATCGATTCTGGAGGCCAGATCTGGCCTCCCTTGGAACCAGGTGGTCGGAACGGCCACCTGGTGCCATTCGCTGCGGCCACCGCCGCCCGCGCGGCGGCGGTGGCTGGTTTTACTTTTTTAAAATTAAAAATTTTTTATTATTTTATAAAATTTTTTAAATTTTTTTTATAATTTTTAATATATTTAAATATTATTTAAAATTTTTTTATAATTTTTAATATATTTTTATTAATAAGGGCATTTTGGTCATTTCATCTAATGGGTTAATGAAATTGGACGGAAAATTGGATGAAAGGTGGGACTTTGGGCTTTTAAACTTAAGCGGGTGGGAATTTGTCTCCGCCTCAAACTATGGGTGGGAAAATGTCCTTTGGCCTATTTTCAACTCAATTTGCTAGCCGTTATTGCTCCTTTTTGCGTTTTTTATTTAGCCGTTGATCCAATACTTTGTCCAAAATATTCTTTCCCTTTTCAGATCTTTTATCCTTCATCTACCAATTCGTTCTTGTTGTCTAAAACAATTCATTCGGAGTGTAGTCAATGCAAAGGTTCAAATCCTTTTATTCCATATTATGAACACTCAAGGGGATTTATCAAAAAGAAGCTGATGATTAGAGGAAGTGACCAAGGGCAGTCCTTGAACCCATCTTGTTGCAAGTTTGACTTTGATAAGAGAAGAAAGAGGAGGCAATCCCTTCTAACTAGCCAAACAAGGAAGTTGAACTCAATACTGACATTAACAAGGTTCTTCCATCAACCCTTGTTTGATTCCTTGCTCCGCAAACTGGTCAATAATATTGATCTGATCGGATAACAAACACATGGTTTTTCAGTCCACTACTTGCAAGAGAGCGAGAGAAAAAAAAAAACCTAACCCTGATCTAAATATAGTAGGAGAGTGATGCAAAATTTAGCTTTTAGAGGTTGGCAGGTTATCTTAATGGTTAACAAACAACTCCAAGTGCATACCAAATTGAGTTGACATTAGAATTTTTGGAAGAAATTGAATTAAAATTGAATTTTATATACGCAAAATCCATGTATCAAATGGCAATATGTGATGTAATTAGTTGCTATTGAATTCATGCAACAGTAGCCAACCAATCATGTCATGTCATATCCTTCGGTGCATGAATTTAACAAGCAATTTTCAATAAAATTGTCATTTTTCTTTATATATTTGATAACGTTTGATTAATTATTTAAGAAAGACAATTGATATTTTAGTAAATTAACAAAGATAAACAAGTACGTGATAAAATGGAATGAGGTAAAGAGATATTTATCTTTATCCTTGCTTGCTGAGATTTTTTTATCTTTATCTTTATTTATTTTGAGAAATTCCCTTCTCATAACAAAACTTGATAATTAGGGTATAATTATCATTTAATTGTAAGTTTCCTAAAGATCCATCTGTATGATTATTACAACCCTATCACCCTACTTGAGTGAGTTGTCATATCACACATTTTCAATAAATTCTTTTTTTTTATTGAATTTGTCGCTTCACTTTCTGGTGAAATTTTTTTAATCATATATGTTTGATTGAAAGAAAAGAGTATTGTTTGTGAGGGAGGTAGTTGCATCCAAGAAACTGGATAAGACTATGGCTTTGCTTTGAAGGTGTTGATTTGAGTGATGAATGAAATTTCTCCTCTGATTCTTTACTTTGAATCTGATATGTCTAAGGTGTGATTTTTTCACAAGAGATATAACTAATCAATTAATGTGTGTGAATTTAATTTTGTGTGACTGGTGTTTATATTGTATGTACTATGTACAGGTTTATGAGGTTTAATTAAAATTCACAACATAAAGTTTGGAGGTTTGTCGGCAATAAGAACATCAAAGGGAGGGAAAATTGGAGGTTAAATGTATGATAATAACATAATATTTGTTGATAAAATCATTGGTGAGGTCTAAGGTAATGCATTCATAGAAAAAGAAACGTGACTTTCTTGTTATTACTAGAGTCAATGTCGTTTAAGATTTTCTCATTGATAAAAAAGGTTGGATGTAATGTAGCAAAGTTTGGTTTAGAATAATAATGGTGACTTGGACTTTAATGGAGTTTATTCTTAAAGTCATATGAAAGTTAAAAAATATAATTTGATAAAGATAAGTTAGTTAATAGATGAATTTTATTATTAATTGAGTGAGATTCACTTATAAATAAATTATTCTATTTCTTTTGAAGTGATTGTGTAACATTACTTAAAAGTAATAGCCACGAAAGTATTATAATAATTTATTTTTTATTATTTATATTAACTTATTTAGTGTATTAAATAATAAAATATTATTATAATATTTTATTAACAAAATAATATGATAGGTAATTTGAGTAATAAATTGATATTATTTTGTTAGACTTAATTTAATTGTAATTTTATTTTTATTTAATAAATTTAATAATATACTAAAAATATTTAAATAAAATAATAAAATAATATTTATTATTATTATTAATTAAATATAATAATTATTTATAAATATTGATTAATTGATTATATTAATTTTTAAAATAATTTATATTTTAAATATAATTTATTCGTACATTTACTTTTTTAACAGCTTTTCGTAAAGGCTCTAATTTCGAGCAACAAAAAGCTCCGCAATATATGATTAGAGAATAGACATTTCACATCAGAATTCAGAACCAGAAAAGACCACCTTCTGTCCGATTCCATATTCTCATCAAACGGCTACTTCACCATTTAAATTCATTGATCGCTTTACCGTTTTACCCTTCCACCGAACCGAAATATTATGTGCCCTCACTAGTTCCACGGCTGCCAATCTGGCACCTAATATTAACAATTTAGGTGTTATAAATAGCAATTATAACATTTAGCCATTAATGAACCGTTGGAGTTTGGGTAAAAGTCGGTGAGTCTATATTTATAAATATAAATATTTATCTTAATTTGAGATATTGACTTAAAAATACAAGTACGAATAGCCGTATCTTTTTTCTTGAATAAGTAAATTTTGCCCACGTGTTTTGCTTGATTATTTGACCTAAATTCAATTTAAATAATTATTTTTTACACATAAAATGTGAGAATTTTCAAGTATGAATAACCGTATTTTACTTGTACCAAATGGTTTTATGTTAGCTTAAAAAGCAGCCCAAGTGCCCCTGTTTTGATGATGTTAATTGACATCATTCAACTTAGATTCGTGTCAAATATTTGTATGCGTATACATATACATATACAATTTTTTAAGTATAACTGCCGTATTTTTTATGTTGGTCAAGTTCACACAGTAATTTTCTCTGCCCAGCTTGGAAATTTTTGTTTATTTTTAAATTCGATTAAATTAACTTTGACAAGTTAAACTTTTGCATTAAATATTATTATTGTGAGGAACAAAAGAATGGATTAATTTTGAAATTTTTATTATTCTATCAAATTGGGGTTGTTTCAATTTTCATATAATTGAATATTCTTTTTTTTAACTTTGTAACAATTTAGAAGTGAAAAAAAAAAAACATTGGTTTGATATATTTCAAATTTTCATTTTAAATATTTTAGAATATTAATTTTATTTTTATTTAAAACATATTTGTAATTTTATGTTCAAAAGAGATTAATCAATACATTCGATCAATGATTTAAAATATGGATTAAACTACTTAAAATTAATAATCTAGATCAAAGTGAATCAAGATCAAACCGTGATAATTATATCAGAGTGACCTATAATTCAATCGATAAAACTTTTTTTATTTAAAGTTTAATCTCAATTAAGCATAGATTTTGATATTAACAATTGAAAATTTTTAATTATAAATCTTAATTTACAATATTTAAATCCAATAAATTATCTATAAAATTAAATTTATATTTAAATATTAACTATATAAAGCTATATAAATATTATTTTTAATATTTATTTAAATAATTTATGGATCATAATCTAAACCACAGTCCCTCTCAGTGAGTTAAATCCGACTCTGAAACATTACATTAAATTTTTTTCCTAATTGTATTTAAAATAAAATAAATGGAGTTTAATGTGGAAATGTAAAACAAGGGTAGAAATTCAGCCCGCCAAATAGAAAAAGAAAAAGAATTATTAAAATTCATTAATTCTTAGCCTGGACCTAACTTACCTGTCCATTATAATTTCAGCGTTAATATTTATTTAGGAAAAATAATAAAAAATCAAAACTATTAGAAGAAATTTAACCCAATAACTGTATATGTTTTAAATTTTATTTGTAACGTGAACATGGATCAGCAAATGTTCGAAGGGGAAAGGGTAAAATTGTAACTTTACGGGCATTTATCGGGGTAGAATAGTAAATTGGGGTTGTTTCTCATGAGGCCGCCCAGACCTGCCAAAGTACTGTATATTTTATTAATAATTTGAACGAGCGTATTTTCAGTGAAAGTGAAGGAGAGACGTTAGCATGTCATGTGCATCTTAAAACTTGCTCTTCATTTCAATCTTTCAAAATCAAAGATCACATTTCAACATTCACAAAACAGGACTCTTTTTAAATCATAAAAATTTCTCTTAACTTCTAGTTCACAACTTGTCTTTTTTTAAGGAAAGAATGGGGAGTTTAGTGAAGAAGAGTGGTAATGGTGGTAGTGAGACAGTGACTGCTACTTCCACTGAGTCGGGAACAGAGTCAAGGCAGAGTAGTAGTTCAAGCGGGTCAAGCTGTGAAGACTCGATGGAAGTGGTGAAAAAAATGGGGTCTTGTTCACCCTCTCTTTTGGGTTGGCCTATCAGGAAAGCTGAAGTGTCAAAGAAAAGTTTGGTTTCTGATGAAAAGGGAAGTGAAGAAAAGAGTCATCATTTTGATGATTTGAAGTTTAAGAAACCGGGTGCTCTCATTTCAGGTTGGCTTTTTGGCTTTTGGCTTTGTTTGGTTGCTGAGAAAGCATTGTGCTAAAAAGATGAAGTTTCTGTTTCTGAGTTTAAACTTTATTTCTTTTAGTATAGTCATTCAAGTTTCGGATCAGATGAGGTGTTTCTGTTTGGTTACAGAAAATACGCAATTTCTGATATTTCAGATTTTAAATTTAGAATTTGAAATGTGTTTCAGAGTTTCAGGAACAAGTACAGTAAAAATTCAAAATTTTACCCTGTAACCAAAAGGAATTACTAAATATATTTCCATGCTTGTGTTTGATTTAGGTGATTAACATTTGTTTTTTTTTTTTTTATCTGATTATGCTTATATATATAGTTTTTTTACTTGGTGGATTGGAATAGAGATGGATATGATGAAGGAAAGGTTTGCAAAATTGTTGCTCGGAGAAGATATGTCAGGTTCTGGTAGAGGTGCTTGCACAGCTTTGGCTATATCTAATTCCATTACCAATCTATGTGGTATGGTCTCTTTTTTTATGTGCAGATTTCTCTCTTTTTCAATTATTTTTAAAATTTTTTGTTATTAATTATTTGGATTGATTTACTATCTTTCGGTATGATTTTTAGCTACCATATTTGGACAACTATGGAGATTAGAACCCTTACCTTCTGAGAAGAAATCAATGTGGAAAAGAGAAATGGAGCTGCTTCTTTGTGTTAGTGATCACATTGTGGAATTGATCCCATCTTGGCAAACATTTCCAGATGGAAGCAAGCTTGAGGTAATGGGAAAAATTAGGCTTTTCTGTTTCTTTTTTTTTTGTTTTCTGAAAATCCTAGACCTATACTTTCTTTAATTGCAAGAATCTCAGAAAAAGCAGAACTTTCGAACCTTCTACTTTCACTATTTGAATTTGTGGCTTTTGAGCTAAAATGGGTTGTTTTCCAATTTGCAGGTCATGACTTGCAGGCCTAGATCAGATCTTTTCATCAATCTCCCGGCTCTAAGGAAACTAGACAACATGCTTCTCGTAAGATTTTCCTTTCATTGTTTCATCGTTTCATTTTGATAAGCCATCTTCAACTTACTATCTAGTTTATTCTATGACAGGAGATATTGGGTAGTTTTGTGGACACTGAATTTTGGTATGTTGATCAAGGGATTGTAGCCCCAGAAGCAGATGGATCAGCCTCTTTTCGCAGAACAATTCAGCGACAAGAAGAGAAGTGGTGGCTTCCTGTGCCTCGTGTACCTCCTGGTGGCCTCTCTGAAAATTCAAGAAAGCAACTGCATCACACGCGTGAATGCACAAACCAGATCCTTAAAGCCGCAATGGCCATCAATGGTATTGCCTTAGCAGAAATGGAAGTACCCGATTCATACTTAGAATCACTTCCAAAGGTTTGAAAATTCAAAAGATAATCATTTTATTCAAGTGTCAGCTAAATCATCACATAGTGTTTGATTATCGATGCTAGTTTTATGCAGTTATAATTTTTTTTTTTTCATTTGTTTGTTCTCAGAATGGGAGAAGCTGTTTAGGGGAAGTTATTTACAGGTATATTACATCAGATCAGTTCTCTGCTGACTGCTTGCTAGATTGCCTTGACCTGTCCTCAGAGCACGTTGCTCTTGAGATAGCAAACCGTGTGGAAGCCTCAATATACGTGTGGCGTCGACGAGCTCACTTGAAGCCCCCAGCAAATCCAAATCGTTCCACAGCAAAATCATCATGGGAAATGATGAAGGACCTAATGATTGATGGAGATAAGAGGGAACTGCTTGCTGAAAGATCTGAAAGTCTCTTGCTTTGCTTGAAACAGCGGTTTCCTAGTCTAACACAAACTACATTGGACACTAGCAAGATCCAGTACAATAAGGTTCTATTTCCTTTCTTAAAAGATTCTTTTTTTCCTTCACTATATATGAACTTCAACTGAAGTTCTTATGAATATTTCATTCAGGATGTTGGGAAATCCATTCTTGAGAGCTATTCAAGAGTTTTGGAGAGTTTGGCATTCAACATTGTGGCTCGGATTGATGACTTAATATATGTAGATGACTTGAACAAAAATTCAGATAAGCTGTCATCAGTTACAACAGTGAGTGTACTTTCTCATAAGAAAGTTACAATCCCTTTGACCTTGAGTAATGTGCCTGTCTCAGGCACTCCATATAAAGCAACATTTAACACACCAAGCTTCTCACCTGCATCTCTAATTAGTCCTGCAAGAGGGGAGAGAACTCCTTTTCTTGTCAACAACAACAAGGCTAACCGGCGAGGTTTTGGGGTGAAGAGGGTGTTGACAAATTATCTTGGTGTTGACACAAAAGCAAAGGTGTGTGGCAATCCAAGTGAGGAGATATGTTCAGCTGCAACAAATGGCTCTGAAGGTTCGGAGCATCAAAAGAATTCATCATCAGCCAACCAAAATGTGAGGAAGCTGCCCCAAAATCAGCCTCGATATACTGTCTCTTGAGAGAATGAACATTACCTTGTGAGAATTAGGATTGTTAATGGTAGAGGACAATTACTGATTGATGTTTATGAGTTGGAATATCTTGTTTACCTATCTGATTAGTTTATTTGAATATATATATGAGATTGCATCTTGGTTTCATCAGATTCAGATCAGAGTTACGAGGAGAAACGATAGCTGGATTTTTATGTATTCCATCTCTTTCATGTGCCAAAAAGATGTTGGAAACAATTTAGGGGGCATTCCGAGAATTGAACTCGGGACCTCTCGCACCCTAAGCGAGAATCATACCACTAGACCAAATGCCCTTGTTGGTCACATCTGCTGCTTTCTACTCATGCTATTCGTGTGTAAATTTGAAACTTTCAATTTGAGAAATCGACAAAATACACATCAATAGCCTGAAAATTTTGAATTAAATATGAACTGGGTAACTGTATGGTGTCCACCAGATCCATCTCCTTTTCAAAGGTTAGGTTTCCTGTATACATCAGCCTCTTCTATTCTCCAAAAAGCCCTTGATATTGCGGATTAATTCAGCCATTGGTTTTATAAATTCCTTCTCAATCTATATAATAGAAACAACTCAAGCCATAAATATAAAATAATAAAAACTATATGAATACACTTTTTGAATATTTAATTATGTATTCAGATGATGTATTATTATGTGATTAAAATATGATTAAGTTCATTTTTGAATATTTAATTATAAATTAATATCTACTTTTATAATGATACATTATTTAAGCGTACAAATAAATACTTAAAAATACGTGTATATAACATGGTTCAATATAAAAATTGTAGCTTTATATCTTAGCCTTCCTTGTTTGACTTACATAGAGGAAGGGATGAGTCAACTGGTGCATATCAGAGGGTGAACTGATCGATTTAACACAAGTTACAACTATAAGCTTTTTAATTACAACTACTTAAATATATCTAATAAATCATCGTTAATGAATATAAATTATACTCGTTCTAGTTACTAAATTTGAAAAGTCTGTTATTATTATTATTGTCGTTATCTTCAGATAATAGGATTGGATAATTTGTGCACGTGATGCCTTGGATTACATAAGCTAGATATATGCAAACTTAATTACCTGTAAATTCTAAGTATTGCTTTCAAGTGTTTCGCACATGTGTATTATTAAAGAAATTATTTTAAGAAATCTTGTTGTTCAGGTGTAATAAAGTTCAATCATGAAATGAGAGGTGTGTGTGATTAAACAAACTCAAATTGCTTGTAAGTCAAGACTATGCAACTCATGAACGATAAATTTGATCTTAACAAATTTTAGGCACTCCATAAGCATGTGCTTTTTATTGTTATAAAAGCAGTAAATAAAACAAAAATATAAGCACATATATATGAAATGAATGTATCGTTTATTTATGAAAAACTCATTGTGGAAGCTGAGAACAAAACAAACTATTTATAATGCAAAGAAATCAACTAAACTCTTACTTTCAAGCCAAGAAAGAGAACATAACCCATTTTCCTAAAAATTAGTATTAAATTTGAATCCACTAAACCATTATCATAATGTTTTCTAAAACTATGGATTACAACTAGCATTTCCCTTAATCCTAATTCGACAAGCTAGTCATTCCTAACGTACACTTTAACTTGATAAATACTTCATACTTTAATAATCTTGAAAGAATGTCAGTAACCTGATCTTCAAGCTTGCAATACATCAAATTGATCTCTTTCTTGCTAACCTGATCTTGAAAGAAATGGTAACAAGTCTTAATATGCTTGCTTCTTCCATGAGTGATAGGATTTTTTGCCAAGTCAATTACAAAACTATTGTTAACAAAAATCTTTATGGTACTCTCAATTTAAAGAAAGAATTGACTCATCAAATTTCGTAACCAAATTGCTTGACACATGCTGAAAGCTATGGTTACATATTCTACTTCACAAGTTGAGAGTGCCATAGTAGACTGTTATTTTATGACCAAGAAGAAGCAACAACACCAAACTTGAAAACATACCTAGAAGTATTATTTTGGTCATCAAGATCATCACTCCGAGTACTTGCTAACCAACCTTACAGCTAATATCTAGCCTTGTATGTAGCATCCCAGGTTTTTAGAAAGCCCTTAGGGGTAGAGTTTTGGGGTTAGAAATAGAATTCAGTGAGAGATTGGGGGTCTAGAAGAGCTTAGGGATGAGATAGTAGTTTTCCAGAGCAGTGTGGCCTTCGTATGATGCCTTTAGGGAGGTTTCAATCATGCGAAGCGCGGGAAATGAGTTTTCTTCATTTTCCCTTGGTGCACTCCCGTGCACTTTTCCCTGCACGCCCGTGCAGGTGGGTAGAAAAGAGAGAGAGACGAGAGTTATTTCATTTCTCATTCCGTTTCAGCTTTCTCTTCTTTGTGTTCTGCAGCTCCCAGTCCTAGGCGAGAAATCCAGTTTCCAGCAGCTCCCATTCCAGCTAGAGATCAGAGAGATTAGTTTGGATTAGAATTCCAGCAGCCATGTCAAGAGGTAAGTGTTTCTTACTTCTTCCAGAGTTTCCCAGCTTGCTGTGTGATGCTTGATGATGCCTGGGAATGTATGTTTGTATTTCTAGCTTGTTTGGTTGCTCATATGCGATGAGATGATGATTCAGATGCTTGTTTTCCACCCAAATACATGCATGCTTTGTTTGTGTGTGTGTGTTGTGAGAGAAAGCTTGATTTGCCATGGTGAAATTCGTAGTTTGGGATGGATGTTGAAATTGATGATGTATATACGTATATTGAAGTGCCTTGGATGTGTGTATTTGATTAATTGCAGTTTGGTTGAGTTTTGGCATGGTTTCCAGCTGATTCAGACGAGCCATGTCTGAGCAAAACAAGGAGCACGGTCGTGTGCCCGCGAGAGCACGCCCGTGTGCCCTTGTCTTTGCGAAGGCACGGCCGTGTGCTCTCAGAGCACACGGTCTGGAAAGCGAAGGACACGACCGTGTGTCCTGAGGGACACGGTCGTGTGTCCTCCTTTTGCGTGAAATGGCCAGATAATTCCAGAAGAGAGCACGGCCAGACACACGACCGACGCACGGTCCCGTGTGCCTGGGCACACGCCCGTGTGCCTTTATTGGGCACGGCCGTGTGTGTGAGTGGCACGACCGTGTGCTTTCCTTGCACGGTCGTGTGTCAGCCAAAATTTCCCAGAAAAGGTAGAATTGACTTATTAAAGGTTTGGTACTCCATCCAAAGGCTTTTAATCATCAGATAATCCAGATAACAGATGATAAATGCAGCATATGCATTCATAGCACAACATATAGCCTGAAAGAGGATCCAGAGATCCGAATTCAGTAGTTCCAGCATCCAGAACCCAATGTATGGGTTTCAGTTTAGGGTGAACTCGAGGGGGCATCTGTGGGACCCAGCTTTCTGGCACCAGTCAGTCAGCTCAGCAGTAGCTTTTCAGTATTCAGCAGATTCTAGCCAGTAGCTAGAATGTTCAGCCCACTTGGCCAGGATGCCGAATCCCTGTGTTTCACCCAGTCTGATCAGTACAACAGGTACCTTTGGGTACAGATAGAGATTCGCATGCATGCATATTCAGATTTCAGCTATCATGTCATGACATTCATTTCAGAAAATGATTAATAATGAGAAACAGAAAAACAGTGAGCAGATTCAGCACCCGCAAGCGCGTAGATGAATGATAGGGCCGGGATTAGTTTTGTGTGCCCTTGTTTGTGCTTGCTTGGGTTGAGGGAAGTAGGAAATGCTTACTGGGTGATTTTATCACTCATCCTTTCTTTGCAGGTCAGTTTGCTGCTGGCGAGGAGCGGGTGGACTGAGGCTCGCGAGAGAGGACCCACACACCCCCCTTATTAGCATGTATATGTATTTTCTTTCAGTTTTGGACCTGTGAGGTCTTGTATGTATCTTTGTACATTCTCAGATATAAAGAATGATGTACAGAACAGTTATATATATATATATAGAGAACCAGTTGGGCTCATTGTATATTTCAGATTTAGTTTCAGCTTCCGCTTGCAGTGTATAGCAGCAGGTTTTTTTTTTCTTTTTCGTAGGATTCCCGTCTCGAGTACCCGATTCCCAGTTTATTAATAAAAGAACAGTGTTTTCTTCAGCAGCAGGGGTACTCGGGGCGGCGGGTCCTACAAGTTGGTATCAGAGCGGTGTTCTCTTTGCCATTTTAGTAGATATTTGAGTTGTAAGTGTGTGTGGTGCCTGTTTTCTCTCCTCGCAGCCATCGTCCAGGCCCTCATCACAGCACAGTTAGGTATTTCGTTTCAGTTTTGATATGTTTTATGTTTCTAACCCCTGTTTGCTTGTGGTGCTATAGATAGAGAAGAGCCTTATGTCCCTAGATATGTAGGCGAGGCCAGTGGTAGTAGCCCTCCTGTCCAACCCATTAGTGTGAGTGGTAGGAGGAGATCTCAGGGTGCCTCCCCTGTGGTTGTCAGACCAGATCAGTTTAGAGAAATGATTGGGGAAATGATTAAAGAGGGTTTACAGCAGGCTGGGGTGGGAAATGTATAAGAACCAGCCAGAGTTAATCCCCCTCAGTATTCAGCTTATCAGTCTTCAAGAAGAAGACAAGTACAGCCACAGTTTCAGCCACAGTTTCAGTCTCAGTCTCAGTTTCAGCCTCAGCCAGAGTATCAGCAGCAGTATTACCCTCAGCCTCAGCCTCAGTATTACTCAGTGCCTCAGGCAGCCAGAGAGGGTTATCCGTTTCAGTCTCAGCCTGCTAGAGAAGGGTATCAGTATCCAGCAGAGTACAGAGAGCACAGTCAGGCTACGAGTACAGAGACAGCTGGTACAAGCTCATCAGGTAGACTTCATCCAATCTACCATCTGCCAGGACCGTATCAGCCAGTAAAGTTCAGTGGGTCCAGAGATCCTTCAGTGGCAGAAGAGTGGATAGAGTCAGTGGAGAGCATTATGAGTCTCTTCACGTTGTCGGAGAGAGAGAAAGTCTGATTTGCGACATTCCATCTACGGGGTGACGCAAAGGTTTGGTGGGGCCTAGCTAGGGCTACCATCCCTGAGCAGCATATGTCTTGGGCAGAGTTCAGACGGCTGTTTAATGCCGAGTACCGGGGTTCAGAGCTAATGTATGCGAAGACCCAAGAGTTTATTGATTTGGTTCAGGGGCCTAGCTCAGTAAAGGAGTACGCCGCTAGATTTAATGCCTTAGCGAGGTTCGTCCCTAGTTTGGCGGGGACTGAGATGGGGCGAGTGCAGAAGTTCATCCATGGCTTGCATCCCACAATAGCCAAGGATGTTACGACTGGACCGTACCCTCCCCAGCAGTTCAGTGATGCCTTGGGGAGAGCCCTCAGATCAGAGGCCGGTCTTCAGAGGATGGGCGCCATGAGCCGAGTAGCCGAGAGAACAGATGACAGAGATAAGGGCAAGAGGCCAATGTCGGCTAAGAGATCAGCTCGGGGTTTCCAGAGACAGAGACAGAGGCCTGCACCACAGTTTCTCCCGCCACAGTGTCCTCAGTGTGGCAGACGACATTCTGGCGAGTGCCTTGCTGGCCAGATTGTGTGTTACTTGTGCCGTCAGCCAGGGCACAGGATGTTTGAGTGCCCAGCCAGAGGTGGAGCTGGAGTTGGGCCCAGCAGAGGCGGAGGTGGTCAGTATAGAGGCAGAGGAGGACCACCTAGAGGCAGTGCCGGTGCAGAGCGGGGTAGCGCAGATTTTCCCCGACCCGGAGCTGGAGCACCTGGAGGAGGTGCTGGTACTTCTGGAGGAGATGGTGGTGGCGGCAGAGCCAGAGTTTATACTGTCCGCCAGGAGCAGGCAGAGGCCATACCCTATGCAGTCACTGGTCAGATTCTTTACCTTGGTACTCCTTTATTTATTTTGGTGGATTGTGGGGCCACACACAGCTTTATTTCCAGGGGAGTGGTAGAGAGATTAGGGGTTGACCCTAGTGTGGCTGATAGGAGTATCCTAGTGGAGATGCCAGATGGGGGTTATGTGGTTAGTGATAGAGTCCTCTTAGCTCAGCAGATAGAGGTTATGGGTAGACAGATGATTATTGATTTGATTCTGCTGGAGTTGGCAGATTTTGACATGATCTTGGGGATGGATTTCTTGGGGAAATATGATGCCGAGATAGATTGTGGAAGAAAGAAGGTTAGATTCCACATAGGCCCTGATTTCTTTATGTTTGGTGAGGGCAGAGTGGAGAGTATGATGATCTCGTGCATCCAGGCGAGCAGACTGTTGAGGCAGGGATGTGTAGGGTACTTGGCCAATGTAGTATGCAGTAGTTCAGTGGGGCCAAGTATCGATGAGATGTCCGTGGTCAGAGAGTTCAGAGATGTCTTCCCAGATGAGTTGCCAGGGCTACCTCCAGATCGAGAGTTGGAGTTCAGTGTCGAGCTTCTCCCTGGTACGGCTCCAATTTCTAAGGCTCCGTACCGGATGACTCCAGCTGAGCTCCAAGAGTTGAAGAAGCAATTGCAGGAGCTGGTTGATAAGAAATTTATCAGACCAAGCTGTTCACCGTGGGGAGCTCCAATTCTATTTGTGAAGAAGAAGGATGGGTCAATGCGGATGTGCATTGACTACAGGGAGTTGAATAGGATGACGGTGAAGAATAAGTATCCCCTGCCAAGGATTGACGACCTCTTTGATCAGTTGAGAGGTGCAGCGGTGTTCTCCAAGATTAACCTGAGATCGGGCTATTATCAGGTCAGAGTAGCAGAGAGAGATGTCCCCAAGACTGCATTCAGGACTCGTTATGGGCATTACGAGTTCGTGGTCATGCCATTTGGTTTGACCAATGCCCCAGCCATCTTTATGGATTTGATGAACCGGGTCTTTCATGACTGCCTGGACCGGTTCGTGGTGGTGTTCATAGATGATATTCTGGTTTACTCCAGAAGTCTAGCAGAGCACGAGGAGCATTTGAGATTCATGCTTCAGAGGTTGAGAGATCAGCATCTTTTCGCCAAGTTCTCCAAGTGTGAGTTCTGGCTCGACAGAGTGGCATTCCTAGGCCATGTGGTGACAGCAGAGGGTATTTCAGTGGACCCCAGTAAAGTGGAAGCAATCTTGGGTTGGCCGAGGCCGAAGACAGTAAAAGAGATTAGAAGCTTCCTCGGATTAGCAGGCTATTATAGGCGGTTCATTGAGGGGTTCTCCAGCCTAGTAAGGCCTCTCACTGCCTTGACTAGGAAAGAGACTCCATTTGTTTGGTCTGAGGAATGTGAGGAGCGATTTCTAGAGCTTAAGGAGAGGTTGACCAGCGCTCCAGTTTTGGCGCTACCCCAGGAGGGGGTAGAGTTTGATATCTATACAGATGCATCCCATCAGGGGATAGGGGCTGTTCTGATGCAGAATGGTATGGTGATTGCCTACGCCTCTAGGCAATTGAAGGATCACGAGTTGAGATACCCTACCCACGACCTAGAGCTAGCAGCGGTCGTCTTCGCCCTGAAGATTTGGAGGCATTATCTGTATGGAGTTAGATGCAGCATATATTCAGACCACAAAAGTCTGAAATATTTCTTCACCCAGAAAGAGCTCAACATGCGACAAAGGAGATGGTTGGAATTGGTGAAGGATTATGACTGCGACATCAGATACCACCCGGGTAGAGCCAATGTGGTGGCTGACGCCTTGAGTAGGAGAGTGGCTCTATCCAGTCTATCAGTTCAGAGAGAGCTGCAACATGAGTTGGTCAGAGAGCAGATTGAGATTATGTCTGCGGGTTTCTCCAGGCTGCGTATCAGATCCTCCCTGTTTGATGAGATCAGAGAGGAGCAGGTGTCAGACGAGTGGACTCAAAGTATGCTTCAGAAGATGTCAGAAAGAGCAGTGCCAGACTTTGAGTTCAGTGATGGGAACTTGAGGTACAGAGGCAGAGTTTGTGTGCCCCATAGTTCGGAGTTGAGACAGAAGATTTTGTCAGAGGCGCACAGTGCGGTGTATTCAGCGCACCCAGGCAGCACGAAGATGTATAGAGACCTCAAGAGAAATTTCTGGTGGTCTGGGATGAAGAAGGACATAGCAGACTTCGTCTCCAGATGCCTTATATGTCAGCAAGTGAAGGCAGAGCACCAGAGACCCTCAGGATTACTTCACCCCTTGAGTATTCCTGAGTGGAAATGGGATGATATCTCCATGGACTTCATTTCGGGTCTTCCTAGAGTCCAGAGGGGATATGATGGAGTGTGGGTGGTTGTGGATAGGCTCAGCAAGTCAGCACATTTCCTGCCAGTCAGACCGGGAATGTCTACCGAGCAGCTAGCCAGACTCTACATCAGAGAAGTGGTGAGACTCCACGGGGATCCCACGACAATAGTGTCAGACAGGGACTCCAGATTTCTGTCAGCCTTCTGGAGATCTCTACAGAGAGTATTGGGAACCAGACTGCATTTCAGCTCAGCATATCACCCTCAGTCAGATGGCCAAACTGAGAGGGTAAATAAAGTTCTGGAGGATATGCTGAGAGCGTGTTGCATGGACTTCTAGACTGATTGGGCAGAGTTGATCCCTCTAATGGAGTTCGCCTACAACAACAGTTATCAGAAGACGATTCAGATGGCTCCATTCGAGGCGCTTTACGGTTGAAAGTGTAGATCTCCTCTCCATTGGGATGAGATTGGGGAGAGAGATTCTTTAGAAACAGCAGTGGGACCAGAGACTACACAGAGGATGATTGAGCAAGTCAAGATCATCCGACAGAGGATGAAACAGGCCCAGGATCGTCAGAAGAGCTATGCTGATCTATGGCGCAGAGAGATAGAGTTTTCAGTGGGCGATAAGGTGTTTCTGAGAATTGCCCCCTATAGGCAAGTTCTCAGATTTGGAAGGAAGGGAAAGTTAGCACCCAGATTCATTGGTCCCTACGAGATTCTTGAAAGAGTAGGGACAGTCGCCTACAGATTAGCACTGCCAGCCAGTATGGACAGAATCCACAACGTCTTCCACGTGTCACAATTGAGGAAATATGTGGGAGATCAATCGCATGTCCTTCAGCTTTCAGAGGTAGAGTTGGCAGAAGACCTCAGTTACCAAGAGCTTCCAGTTTAGATCCTAGACTACAGAGTCAAAGTCCTCAGAAATAAAGAAATCCCGCTGGTCAAAGTTTTATGGCGCAGTCAGAGAGTTGAAGAAGCAACTTGGGAGGTAGAGTCTGAGATCAGGGATAGGTTCCCCGAGTTGTTCAGGTAAATTTCGGGGTCGGAATTTTTATAAGAGGGGAGGAATGTAGCATCCCAGGTTTTTAGAAAGCCCTTAGAGGTAGAGTTTTGGGGTTAGAAATAGAATTCAGTGAGAGATTGGGGGTCTAGAAGAGCTTAGGGGTGAGTTAGTAGTTTTCCAGAGCAGTGTGGCCTTCGTATGATGCCTTTAGGGAGGTTTCAATCATGCGAAGCGCGGGAAATGAGTTTTCTTCATTTTCCCTTGGTGCACTCCCGTGCACTTTTCCCTGCACGCCCGTGCAGGTGGGTAGAAAAGAGAGAGAGACGAGAGTTATTTCATTTCTCATTCCGTTTCAGCTTTCTCTTCTTTGTGTTCTGCAGCTCCCAGTCCTAGGCGAGAAATCCAGTTCCCAGCAGCTCCCATTCCAGCTAGAGATCAGAGAGATTAGTTTGGATTAGAATTCCAGCAGCCATGTCAAGAGGTAAGTGTTTCTTACTTCTTCCAGAGTTTCCCAGCTTGCTGTGTGATGCTTGATGATGCCTGGGAATGTATGTTTGTATTTCTAGCTTGTTTGGTTGCTCATATGCGATGAGATGATGATTCAGATGCTTGTTTTCCACCCAAATACATGCATGCTTTGTTTGTGTGTGTGTGTTGTGAGAGAAAGCTTGATTTGCCATGGTGAAATTCGTAGTTTGGGATGGATGTTGAAATTGATGATGTATATACGTATATTGAAGTGCCTTGGATGTGTGTATTTGATTAATTGCAGTTTGGTTGAGTTTTGGCATGGTTTCCAGCTGATTCAGACGAGCCATGTCTGAGCAAAACAAGGAGCACGGTCGTGTGCCCGCGAGAGCACGCCCGTGTGCCCTTGTCTTTGCGAAGGCACGGCCGTGTGCTCTCAGAGCACACGGTCTGGAAAGCGAAGGACACGACCGTGTGTCCTGAGGGACACGGTCGTGTGTCCTCCTTTTGCGTGAAATGGCCAGATAATTCTAGAAGAGAGCACGACCAGGCACACGACCGATGCACGGTCCCGTGTGCCTGGGCACACGCCCGTGTGCCTTTATTGGGCACGGCCGTGTGTGTGAGTGGCACGACCGTGTGCTTTCCTTACACGGTCGTGTGTCAGCCAAAATTTCCCAGAAAAGGCAGAATTGACTTATTAAAGGTTTGGTACTCCATCCAAAGGCTTTTAATCATCAGATAATCCAGATAACAGATGATAAATGTAGCATATGCATTCATAGCACAACATATAGCCTGAAAGAGGATCCAGGGATCCGAATTCAGTAGTTCCAGCATCCAGAACCCAATGTATGGGTTTTCAGTTTAGGGTGAACTCGAGGGGGCATCTGTGGGACCCAGCTTTCTGGCACCAGTCAGTCAGCTCAGCAGTAGCTTTTCAGTATTCAGCAGATTCTAGCCAGTAACTAGAATGTTCAGCCCACTTGGCCAGGATGCCGAATCCCTGTGTTTCACCCAGTCTGATCAGTACAGCAGGTACCTTTGGGTACAGATAGAGATTCGCATGCATGCATATTCAGATTTCAGCTATCATGTCATGACATTCATTTCAGAAAATGATTAATAATGAGAAACAGAAAAAACAGTGAGCAGATTCAGCACCCGCAAGCGCGTAGATGTATGATAGGGCCGGGATTAGTTTTGTGTGCCCTTGTTTGTGCTTGCTTGGGTTGAGGGAAGTAGGAAATGCTTACTGGGTGATTTTATCACTCATCCTTTTCCTCTTCCTTTCTTTGCAGGTCAGTTTGCTGCTGGCGAGGAGCGGGTGGACTGAGGCTCGCGAGAGAGGACCCACACACCCCCCTTATTAGCATGTATATGTATTTTCTTTCAGTTTTGGACCTGTGAGGTCTTGTATGTATCTTTGTACATTCTCAGATATAAAGAATGATGTACAGAACAGTTATATATATATATAGAGAGCCAGTTGGGCTCATTGTATATTTCAGATTTAGTTTCAGCTTCCGCTTGCAGTGTATAGCAGCAGGTTTTTTTTTTTTTCTTTTTCGTAGGATTCCCGTCTCGAGTACCCGATTCCCAATTTATTAATAAAAGAACAGTGTTTTCTTCAGCAGCAGGGGTACTCGGGGCGGCGGGTCCTACATTGTACATGCGAGATACCTTAAACTGCTAACAATTTGCTTGAAATAGGTTGGATTGACAAATGTACCATCTTTATCTTTTGATAATTTTGTACCAACCTCCATGAGAGTTCTTATAGGATTACAATCACACATTTTGAACTTCTTTAATATTTCCATAACATACCTCTTTTGGCAAATAAAAACCTCATCTTTGCCTTGAGCAACTTCGATACCAAAAAAGTACAATATTTGACCAAGATTTGTTATCTTAAACTTACTTATCATGGGATGAATTATTATTAGTAAAAATCACATCATCAACATAAAGGGAAAACAATAACATATCAGCAGAATTGGTTTTTTTTTATATATATATAAGGCATGTTCAAAGAGGTACTTTTGCAATCTATTCTAATGAAAGAAAGAATCAATATGCTTGTTCTATGCTATTGGTGCTTGCTTCAAGCTATAAAGTGCTCTCTTCAACCTATACACTTTGTTTTTATTGCCTTCCTTCACAAATCCACAGTGGTTGCTTCATAAAGACTTTTTCTTCAAGAAGTACATTACATCCATTTGATAGATATCCTAATGATTCTATGTAGTCAAAGTAATAAAAAAAATCTAATCATTTCAATTCAAGCTATGGGAGAAAATACTTCTTAGCAATCATAGTCAAGTCGTTGCTCAAATCCCTTCGCAGCAAGTTTCGCTTTATGCCTCTCAATTTCACCATTCACCTTGATTTTTGTTTTAAAGATCCATTTCACATGAATTACCTTATGATCTCATAGAATATCAGTGAGGTTTTATGTATTGTTGTTATTCTTTATTAATTGTATTTCCTCGTTCATATCTTGTATCCACTTAAGATTTTGAATGACCTCCTCAAAGCTAATAGGTTCATACTATGTAAACATGGCAAAGTGTACTAGGTCCCTATCATCATTAATAGTATCATTAGGAGTTACCTTAAGAATCAAAATATAAGTGCATTAAGGTAATTTGCCATTAATGGCATCATTAATGGCAGTTCTTCTACTATTGTAATTGGTAAGGTACTTTGTCTTTAAGAATAAAAATAAGAGTGTGTTGGGAATTATTCAACCTTTTCACATCCCAACTCCAAGCTTATTCTTTAGCGAACAAGACAATTCTACTAACTATCACCTTATTTGTGATCAAATTGAAAGTTTGTATCTTCAGACACTTAACTAATGACAATGATCTTTTCTCCTCTATCATCAAGTTATTTTTTTAGTTGTTGTTTAAGTATGAGCACATACTGTTAGACCTTTATATGTTTTGATTGATGAAAAACATATATATTAAAATATCTAATAGGTTCTTGCATGAAATAATCATGATAAAACATGACCAAACAGTTTTATTTTTTACATATTTTGTCTGGCGCATGATCATGCGTGATCAAATTGCATGACCGTACGTGATTAGACTGCACGACCATATATATCCCATAAAGAAAGCACATGATTCGGTTGAGTTACATAAAACGTATGTACATGTAGAAGTAAAAAAGCTTGATTGTGTACTTTTCAAGTGCATAATCGTATTTCATGTTTTGAGGATGAACTCCCGTGTAGGCCTATTGCACTAATGCCTAATCATACCTTATTAGGTACACGCCCGTGCAATAACAACACATGCTCGTGCTTAATAAAAAATCATGACCGTATGGTGATTGTGTGAGTATCATGTGAGCTTCTGAATTTCTGAAGCATTAAAAATATGAAAACACACAATCATGTATGTGGAGCACACACCTATGTAAAATGCATGTAATAGTAAAAATTTACTTGTTGAAAAGAAAACATAAACAAGAGCACGATTCTGCAACATAGCCACATGACCGTGCGTCTGCCTAAAACTTTTCAACGGCTCTTAAATCAGTTTCAATGACTATCTATTGCAAGATGATATATATTGGAGATGATTTGAGTTAGAGAGGGTTAGAGAATCAAGGCTTGCAATTTCTATTCTTCTATTATTTAATTTTTCTCTACCTTCTTTCTCTAAATTTTCATTGTAAATTCTTTGAGAGAGTGATTGTGAGCTTTGCGTCTATCAACCTATTAAGAGACATTTCATTTTCCTTGTAATTTCTACAAACCTTTAAGTGCAATATTGTGAAACTAGTGTAGGTGCGATAACTCCATGTAAAACTATGTTAATTGTGTAATCTCTTGTTTAGATACTATTATAAGAAAAGTGAAATCTCTTATACAAAAATTATTATATCTTCGGGGTTGAAGAGAGTGGAAAAAAGACTTTAAGTAGTGTAACTTGAAAGAGTGGATGTATGAGACTTGTAGATAAGCTCTAAATCATTATAAAAATCAGTTGAGCAATCTTTATCCCTTTCTCTCTTTAGTTTGTTGATTATTTGCTTTATTATTGTGTTTTAATTTATTGATTGCTTGATTTGAATAATTAAATTGATTGATTGAGTGTTGGGTTTTATCATAACCTATTCACCTACTTTTAAGTTATTTGCCATTTTTTCGTATTTGGGGTTTAACATATGTAATAGAACCAAACACCTTAAGATGTTTTACCTTTGGCTTGATCCCATTCAATGCTTCTTCCCTAGTAATATCCTTAACCCTTTTTGTTAGAGATCTGTATAACAAGTAAGCTATGCACGAGACAACTTTAGCCCATAAACAGTTTGACATACTTTTGGTTTTTAACATGCTTCTAGAATGTCTAAGATAGTCTAATTCTTCCTCTCAACAACTTCATTATGCTGTGGAAGGTAAGGAAAAATGACCTTATGCTCTATTCTTTGCTCTATAAAATACTTATTGCAAAGGCAACTTGTGTTGTTTTTCGACAATACAACTTTCATATAGTTGGACAGGATGAGCTATAATAGGTAGACCTTTCACTATACCCTCTTGAGCAAGTAACTTCAAACTGCGAAAATGAAAATATCCAAATTGAATATGCCACAACCGAGACTCATCTTTGATAATAACATTAAAACATAGATAAACATCATTATGAATATCAACTTGAAAGATATGATTCTTTGTCAAATGATTTAAGAATAAGAGTACCTTTTTTTGTCAAGAATTGATAGTTGATTGTGATATAGGTTCATTTCATACCTAATTTTAAGAAGTTGACCCAAACTAAGTAAATTACTTTTCATGTTATAACTGAAGATACCATAACCAAGACTCATAATTGATAATAGCATTAAAGCATGGATAAACATCATTTTGAATATCAATTCGAAACATTTGATTCTTTATCAAATGAGCATTAAGAGTAAGTAAAACACTTATATCAAAAATTGACATTGATTATGAATAGGTTTATTTTATACTCAATTTCAAGAAGGTGATCCAAATTGAGTAAGTTACTCTTCATGTAAGGCATGTAGAACACATCATAAATATACTTGTAATCTCCGACCTTTATCTTGATGATAACTCTTCCTTTTCCCATCATTCATATGGTGCTATTATTGCCAAACTTGACTTTGGATGTATTGTCTTGTCAGCATCAACAAGCAACTCTTTCTTTCCGCACATATAGTTAGTATAACTAGTGTCAAGGAACCATGTGTGGTAGTTTTGTTCTTCAGTAGGTGGCATAACCATCAACAAAGCATGGTTATTGCCTTCACCATCTTCTTGTGCAAATTGGGTTTCTTTACATTAAGAGTTTTCTTTATATTTGCACTTACTTGCATTATGACCAAGTTCATGACATTCATAACATGCAACATTTGATTTATCATATCTTCCTCTACCATGATCTTGATTACATCCTTGAGCATTAGATAAGTTTGATTGGTGGTTATTTAATCTGTCATTATCATGTCTTTGATTTCCATAACCTCTATGATTACCGTTGTAATTACCTTGTCCTTGATTATTGTAGTCGCCATGTCCTTGACCTCATGCCCTTCCACAAGAACCACCACTTTTTTGGTTTCTTTCGCTATTAGGCTCTCTGTGCCTTTGGAAATTGGGACTTAGAAAGCTTGTAAAACTTGCTCAATTGGCTTCTCAATTGAGCTCTTGTTCATATGTTGTTCATGCCCTTGCAATGATCTAGGAAACTCATCAACTAATATTTCAAACAAATGACTCATGAATCACTATAACAATGTGTTCAAATTGAGGCGTGATTATTTTGTAGTATTTTCTCTACTATTGGTAATTGTTCAATTTTTCTGTCGTAGGATTTCATTTGATTTGTCGAACTCACATATTTTGAAATACTAAGAATTCATTGCCTCTTTATAGGATTTTATTTGATTTGTTAAGGCAAACATCCTCAAAACATTAGGGGTGTGCAAAAAATATTTCAAACCATAAAACTGGATTGAAGTACTAAAAGATTATGGCTTGGCTAGGATTGAAGAACCATAGGTTTAGAAAATCTTAAAAAAACGATAACTATTTATGAGGCAGTTAGCGGGGACGAAACCGGACATTATAAACCAATATTTTCAAAATTTTTTACGTTCTATTAGCATAACTTAGAAAACTCGACTCCTTCCAGCCTACTTCCGTCGACACAACCTCACCCTGTTCTTTAAGCTTACTACACAACACCATCACTGCCTTCATTGCTATTACTGTGTCATTCAGGAGTTGTGTTTTTTCTCATCCTTCCTCGTAAATCTCCAAAATTTTAGTCTTTGATCGCAGGTAATGTTTGATCTTTCAAATATTTGATTTCAATCTCAATTTTGATTCTGTTTTATTTGTTTTAGTGATTGTCATCTGGGTTTAAGCTTAAAGGTGAGGATTTTTTCTTTTTCCATTTAGGGTCGTGTGGTAAAACCCTAGGGTTCTGATTTTGTGGGGAAGGAGAAGAGGGAGTTTCTAGAAGAAAACTCGTTTAGGGTTTTCATGGATATAGTCATGAAGAAGGTGAATGATACTATCGAAGAAGAAAAATGGGAAAAGAGTGTAATATTTAGGGACGGTGTTCAGATGGTTTAGACGAAATTTATGCTCTTCTATGGCAGAGAAAAGTCTTTTATCGGTTCTTGGTTACTTAGCTTTTTTTTTTTTTTTTAAATTATATTTTGTAGTCTGTGGTGTAGTTACATTCCCTTTTAAGTGGTCTTACTGAAAAATTTAAAGATTGTTTTTTTTTTAGAGAGAATTGAAGTTTGATGATGAAACTGAAAAGAGAAATGGTTCAATTGATAAAGATGCTACTGCTCAAAGGCTTGAGGAAATATTCAAGAGACTTGAAGCCAGTGATGCTTATTCTGCAGAAGCACGCGTAGCTTCCATTCTTGCTGTAAGTTCACATTTCTTTTGTGTTGTTAGTGAATGAATCAATATTGTGTGCTTTTAGCCTGCAATTATATATTGGATCTGTGCCAGTCAATAATAGTGGTATTTTGGAAAAAAACGTTTGGCTGTGGATCATAACAAAATAACATGTACTTGTTTGGATAATGGGCAATGAGAATAAAGGAAATGACTCAAATTTTGTATTGTCTGTGGTGTAATTATATTCCTTTTTAAGGAAATGCTAACAGTTGGATGTTCTATTCTTAATTTGAGTGTAAATGACTCAAATTGCCTTCATTAATGATAAACTTTCTTTATCCTGATTGTTATTTGTATGCTTTCTGTGATCAAAAGATCCTCAATAATTTGGTGGCCAGACCTTGCTGTGGAAGTAAAATTGGTTGGTTGTGAAATTTTAGGTGAAATTCTGATTAAGTGGCCAAGCAGACTATCCAGATGATGCATGTGGAACTACTTGCACCGTGGTTATGATTGTTGTCTTGCTCTTTTTTTCATTTTTTTTTAATCTTTTTCTTTATCTTACTAGACCAGAACATTTGCAGGGGCATTTTCTCTCCAGAAAAGCAAAGGAAAGCTACAAAGACATTTTCTGGAGGGTGGTGGATGTGAATTGCTCTGGCTCTTCTTTGTTTATAGAGCCTGTTTGGTGCTACTTGATGAACCTACAGTGTGTTATATTTTTTAGTCTTTTCGTTACACACATATTCCTTAGAGTTTTTTATATCTATAGATAAACTGTTGTATATTATTTATTTATCTGCAGAATCATCTTGATCTTCATGCTGTCCTGTGGCTGGAATCATACCTGGCATAATGGCTAAAGACATTTGTCATTGTTTCTCATGCTAGAAAATTTTTTAACACAGTATTACTGACGAACTGTGTGTTTTTTGTATCCAAGGAGCTAATTATTCTTGAGTAGTATGCTTCTCTTTGTTGTGCTTGTCAATTTATTGTTATTTTCAGGTGGTTACTAATATTATTCATCTACAGGGACAAAAAGTGAATTCTTCCAAAGGAAATTATGATACATTTTAGAGGACACATAACGGACAAATTAAAAACGAACGGAAGGCATTTGAGGCCAATGAAAGATCAAGAGCCCATATACAGGTTTTCTTCGTTGACTTAATATGTTATCCTTGATGATGTATGTTTTGATTCAATTTAAGTTAATCTTGTTTATTTGTTTGTATTGTTTATTTTATGTTTTTTATATGCCTTCACACATTGTTTTGAGTTTGTAGGGTAGTTTGGATACTGAGATGCTATTTACCTATAATTATCATGAAACCCAATGCTCTTAAATATCTTTGTGGATTCCATTTTGCGTAAAATATGTATCCTTGTGATACTATGTGCAATGAGTGGGTTCATTGGCTCTTTGCGCATTGATATATTGTCCAGTCTGTTTGCAGTATATCATGAGGCAGCCAAGAGGGCCAGGAAGTCTGGAAACACTCAGATCATTTAAGAGATTCTTCTGTTCGTTTATGTATATATTGTATTTCTTAATTTTTTTACTTCTTTTTCCACTTAGTTTAATTTCACTTTTTGTTTCTGGCGGGTTTGTGTTTTGGATGCTACTCCTGGAAAAGTTAGAGCTGGTGGAGATGGAGAAGAAGACCATCCAGCTGAACTGTTTTCTTCCCTCAGTAAACTGCCTAAGGAGCTGAGTCCTCTTTCTCTAAATGTGTCCTTTGATTTATTTTGAGCTATTGAGATATGTGTGCTTTGAAAAAAGTATTACCCATACATACCCCTCGTAGAGTGGCTTTGATGTTATTTTTAGTATTCTGGTCAAATAGTCCAATTCACTGTAAGGATATTGTCCACTTTGACATAGTGTATCACGGTTTTGCTTTAGGGCTCAAAACATATCTTAATATTTTAAGAGTTCACAGTCTATTTAACTAATTTTGTTTTAACATCCCTAAACAATGTGAAATGTTCATATATATATATCTGGTATCTTTTTCATGCTTTGTCGATATGAGATTTATCGAAGGGTGTTACATTGTGACTCTATAAGATGTTATGTGCTCATCATTTATGTATATTATGGTCTTATTTTTTGGTATATGCTTGTGTAATATTGACATTCATTGCCATTGTTAACCCTTTGAGAATCAGTGAATAAAATTGCAATATATTTTAGCATATTGGCTTGTATTGGCATAAAAAGGCTAACCCGTTCTTTAAACAATGTACCTATTTTTTATTTTCATAATGCTGACGCCAAAATGTTTGTGTTTGATATCATATAGCTTTAGAAGTCTTACATCTGAGGGCTCATGATACTTCTTGGTCCTAAGTCTTGGTGCTCAAGTTGCAATTGACTTTGCAGTCAACAATCAGGAATTTGTAAGGGTTTTACCGAGCCAAAGATTGTGCATTATAATTCAACGTTGGAGAAGTTGTAGTTACATTTTGGTTGAAGTTTCTAAAATTAATGCATCTGCTTTTTTTGGCCTCATTTTTATAAGGTGGAAAACTCCGTTATTATTGATGCAAGTGTATATACCGAAGGAACTGGAAACCTTGCAAAGTTACCAGGAGCAGGTTTATACATGTGACCTCCCAAATTATCACACTAGAATTATTTGAAACTGCGGCTTCTTCAGCCAGCTTAAAAACCTTAAGTTGTAAAATTATTAGAATGGAAATTGTTTATATGCCCAACTTTAATCCAAACCTCATTGAACTACATTTTTGTAGTTTTGATTTGGTTTGAGATTTTGCAAACTGTTATTTTAAAATTTCTTGAACTGATCAAATCCGACTGTGTGCAGGAGTTCATCAATTGAAAGGAAAACTGGTTAGTTACAGAAAAGAGACTGTATACAAGATCTCATGACATTAAGTTCCTTTCAAGTTATCAGAGCTCATATATGATGATACTTTGCTCAAGTTGACTAGTTGAAAAAAACAACCCATGATGTTGCAGCAAGTCCCGACTTCATTACTCTGCGGTCCTCTCCTAATAATACTTCCATTTATTTCTAATAATATAAGAGTATCATTCCTGCAAGATAATCAACAATAAGAGTTACTATTTAGTGCCACATTAAATTATTAAGGTTTAGAATAACTTACCATATATGTAGATGGTGACTTTGCTTTATGTTGAAGGCAAAGGATCAGTAATATAGCGAGCCTACAGAGGCAACAAAAAAAAGAAAACCAATTATGTAAGTGTCAAACTATTGGAAATGAATGAAAAAATTAAGTTTTATGAACAGTAATATCCTTACCCTGCCACCAATTTCCTCTTGAAGCGCAGTTAGCATTGTTTCCATTAGGGTCATCATCTTCTACATCTTTCTTAAACTGACGATAACCCAAAAACATTTATTAAATAAATAGATCAATAAATGAATAAATTCAGTTAACATGATGCAAAGATTTAATTTACGCTTACAACATGGTGAGATTCAGTGGTGGTCTTGGATCTTGGAGAGTAATATTCTTGGCCTCCATAGTATATCGAGGAGCTAAAGTAGCAAGGTTCTGCAGTTTCACTCTCATAAATTGAATTCTTCTCTTTGCTACTAAAAATACTATTCTCAGGCTTGCTGCTTTCGCCCTGCTTTTTCAGTGAATCCATTATTCCACTGTAAGAAGACTCTTTCCCACTTGCCATCTGATCATCAAATCAAGAAAGAAGAAAATAAAAAAATTTATATTCAGAACGTGCTACCATAATTTTTCATTAATATTAAGAAGATGCACACTCACATCTATCAAGTCAGGAAAAAAACCATTCGTGTGTCTTTTGATGTAGCATCCAAAGACACTGGATTGTCCATTGAGATAACAGTCTATCTATATGTTCTTATCTAGTTCAGTACACGGCAGGAAAAAAAAATAAAAGAAATCTATCCTTATTTCCTAGATCTGTAAAGGAA
Organism: Anacardium occidentale; assembly: GCA_026122585.1. Classification (NCBI taxonomy): domain Eukaryota; kingdom Viridiplantae; phylum Streptophyta; class Magnoliopsida; order Sapindales; family Anacardiaceae; genus Anacardium; species Anacardium occidentale. The sequence goes on from JAJEJH010000027.1 coordinate 210,625, forward strand.
TGCAAAGCCAAAGTCTATAAAATATCTTTTTTATAAGGAAAAAAATGATTCAAATTCTCTTTTCTACATATGTTTCACCTACTTCTTGTTCTCTCCAAGCATAAAACTAGTTCACCGAACATCAATATATGACATGCAACTGATGCACCAACTTTCAGCTTTGGCAGCCAACCCAATTTATAGCATTCTTCCTATAATATTCAACTTGAGATATCCCCTTTTTTAGCCATCTAACTTTTAAGATCCAGAGTAAGAAGTGAAAGAGCATGTACAATATATGCAATTTACATAACCAACTGACTTTTGAAAAGCTCAACAAAGCCTATAAAGGAACCATTTTAATAGAATAAGCTATCTGGATAAGTGTTAAGTATTACCACTAAGATGCATAGCACAAACAAATCTAAAAGAATAGCTGTTCTTTTAAGTAAATAGAATAAAAATAATGAATACCGTTGATGGTGGTGGGAAAATAGAGCCGAAAATCCCAGTGGTGGAGGATGAAGAAGATGAAGAGGAGTCCTTGGGACCAAAAAGATGATCAAAGTTTCTGGATGAAGAAGAACCACCAGTTTCTTGCTTTTTGTTTTCCATGTTAAAATTATCGGTAAAGTGGAGCAAAGCAAAACTAGGTAAGGTAGCTTTCTTTGTCAAGTAACGAACAAAACTAATCTTTGATAGTTTCTTTCAACGGAAACGACCTCACTGACTAAAATGACCCTAAAGGAAGCAGTGGATAAGATTTGCAGAGATAGAGACAAACGGATAACTAGCAGGTAGTAACAGGGAAGCACGTGAAGATTGCAGGCGGTGGAAGATATTGTCAAACGGTCTCGGCTATTTATAGACCCCAGAAACCACAGCCCTCAGTCTTAGATGATACTGCTCCTGTGGGTTCATTCCTTGCCCCTCTCTCCTTGACACATGGTCTCTTCTCCTTCAACAAGTGGATTCATTAACAGCTTCAATCCCTTGCAGCCACGCGTCTCATATTCTTTCTCTCAATTTCATTCAAATACTTACTTAAACTATTTATCCATTAAGAAATTAACAAGTATTTATAATTAAGATTCGAAAGATGAATTACGAAAGATATGATGTATTTATTCTATGACACTTGTTTGACTGGCTTTGTTTCAAGATTTTGGCAGAGTTTTGAAGAAGACTCTTTGCTGTTCTAGAATTCGGAGTTTCTGTGGAGATAAATGGATAAGATTGTTCACTTGTTTGCTCAACTTGGGCAATTCTGGATATGCCCATTTTCTACAAACAGTTGACTCCCGACAATTCCTCTATCCACTATTTTTTTGTCTCACCAAAATCAACGAAGATACCAATATACCAAGAAGAGAAAAAGTACTATGGCAATCTTCCTTCCAAATAATTAAAAATTAGAGACAGAATATATGATTTCCAGAAGAAAATCTTCTTCCATTTCGCCAATTTCTTTGAATTTCATCAAGAGTTATGAGAAGCTCCGCTTAATATGAGCTTAGATACATGAACACTATCCCACTAAATATATTTTCTGATCTTAATAAAAAAATTTATTCGAGATATGTTATGAAGAGGAGATCAATTATTAACCAAAAAAAATTGCATCCCTACATATTTTAAGGATGATTAAAATGATCTAGGTATCTTCTGCCCATTTTGAATATACAAGGCAGAAGCCAGCCGTGCAATAAATCAACTAAGAAGCCATAACATCCGTCCAAGAATATGGCACTTGTGTTTTTTTAAATGGTTCTAAATGGATAACGATCACATTAATGTCTAATCTAAATCATATTAACATTATAAATTGTACTTAATTGTCAATAAAACAATTAATTTTCATGAGGTTCGCCCTGCTGTAACAAAAAATCCAGGTGTAAAAGACAAGGATCATATTTAATATTCATTACCGTGTTTATATGTGTGGTTAGAATTTGTTTGTATTATCTGTCTGATTAATTAAACAAAAGCTCTCCATTTACTTCATGTCACGTGTAATCCAAATAGAGTCCGGTTGATAAAGCAAGATTTAGGGCTCATAATTGAGAATTTCGGTGGAAGAAGATAATTAAGTTTGAGAACTTTTTTTTTTTTGACAATCTTCCTCAAGGTTCCTTTCGGATAGCTTTTGCGATAGGATAAGCACATGCACGAAATAGAACAGCCCTTAAATTGTAACACGTTCACGTGCAAAAGTTAAAGAATGTTTTAGTGTATAGGGCTTCAAACATCGAATTGAAATACCTTCTATGGCATATTCCCATTTTCTCAGTATTCTAACAGACAGTATTGAAACCATTTGACTGAATTACTATCCATTCAATATGATAGAAATTATATAACACGTAGAGGTCTCTCCCATGAAGCTACTTGACAAATTGCAAGAAGTGAACCATATATTCTAACTTTTTTGGATTCTAAGCCAATTTGCCATTTAATAAATAGAATTTACGCATGTCTAGCTAACTAGTTTCGATTTTCGACACTTGTTTTTCATTGGCCGCAATTGACAACTTGATTTTGAAGTTTTAGATTATATAAATTCTTTTGATAAATTTACTTTTTGGGAGGTGCTAGTTCTCCTCACAATTTAGAGGGGTGTTTTGGTGACTTCTTAAAAATAATAGATATAATTGGAAAAAAAAGTTGATCTCTTGCACTCGATTTCTATATAATAATTAAAAGACAACGTCATTGAAGATAGCAAACAATGGCGTTTTTAGCGTTGCTTTAGGGAAGAAAGAGGTCTTCCAAAGTCGACCCTGTTCGCGCGAGCTTCCTTCATCCAGTTACAAAAATTTGTGGCGTCTCTGCTGTTATATTCCATCGGTGAATGCCCACCGACATCTCTGTAACTATGGAATTGACGATGAAGTTATTCTTAAGGATAGAACATCAAGTCAACGCATCAAGACATTCTTTAAACTCACCAACTCTAAACAGAACCGGTTCCAGGCAGAGACCTTCGCTCCAGATCGTGAAAATGTTTCTTTTTACAAAAACCCATTCGAGAGATTAAATGACGAGAGATTTACCTAGTACTCAACTCCGAAATGTGTTATTACAGTTAATGATATATATATATATATTTGTGTGTGTGTGTGGAAGACTTTATTACAACGTAAAACCTTATATAAAATTGATTAGTTAAGGCATGATTACATGCAAGAGATGAAGTATGGAAGACTTCATTACAATGTAAAACCTTATATATTTTATAAGGAATAGTTACATTAATATTACAGACAGAATTAGACCGCTTAATATAAAGATACAACTATTAGCATAAAGGTGTGACTCTTTATGCAGAGATGTTAATTAATATAAGTTGGTTATGGAAGTTAAGACCGAGAAAAATTCACAAATATTTGGGAATCAAGTATAAAGTCAAATCAATTCATTGGCTTATAATTTCATAACCATGAGTGTGTAGTCCTACTCATCTAAAATATTATTAGTATCCCAATCATTCTATTTTCGAAGTAAAACACCATCAAATCAAAATGATCACCATAAAAACCATTGCCACAGTTTTTTTTTCACTATGAAGACAATTTAAGCACCGTATTTTTGTAAGGTGGAGCAAGGACTTGATTATGGATTGAAGTCAATTGGATTGTAGTATCATATCTTACTTCTTGTTTGTTGTATCATGCCTATGGGCTGCATTAGTGCAGACAAAGTATTTTTAGTGACTCCATTATAATTAAAAAAACTTATAATTTACCAAGGAATACAAATTATGTGCAATTGATTGTTTGAATATAAATTTTTCTTGTAATGACAATTTTGTTACTTTAAATCTATGGTCACCGTTTAGCATAATGAATCATTTTGTTACAACATGTTTTTACCTAAATGATTCATCCATTGTTTAGCATATAATGACTATTATATTATGACAAATCATCTTTCATAATATGTTTTTACCTAAATTGTTATTTGGTTGTTTAATATATCATGACTACTTAATATTATTGTTACTATAAATATTATTATAGTAAGTTTATAATTGTCATTAATTTTCTGGCCATAATAACTCTATGGTGATGAACGAATTTGTCACATTGTAAATATATTTTTTGTCACTAAAATTTCCCTAAAAAAATTATGGACTAAATTATTGCGACAATCAATTTTTGCCACTATTATATTATTTTGACAATCTGGAATGACAACTATAAGTCACAACTTATTACACTCTAAATGATCCCATTGCCCAAACTATATAGTGACCAACATTTAATATTTTGTCGCAACAACTAATTTATTGTGACAAATTATATTTTTGTCAATTGTTTTTGCTACAATAAACAAAATTTCTTGTAGTGCAACCATTTATCTTCCAAGAATGAGCATTCATTTTCTCTTCTTCATAAACATCAATTGTTTCTCCTTCATGATTATTCACATCTTACTCATCATGTATGACCATTCATAACTATGAATAGACATTTATCCTTATGTCTAACATAATTTTGCATCAGAATATTATTCAGCACCATTGTAACATATTATCTTTTTAATGAACGTAATATACCATCCTCACTAAAATTTCTCACATATTCAATCATTATTATATAATTTAATTGATCTTAAGAGTTAATCTAAGTGGTAAACCGCAAGGGTCACCTAGGTGACCAAGGTTCTAATTATAATGAATGCCAATATCCTGATATACTTGACCTGTGGTTGTGAGTCTAGCTTGTTCAATCTAATCAATTTTTAGATTGAGAAATCTATGGTTGCAGGTTTAGGTGGTCTTAGGCTTAAGGTACCCTGTTTAATTAGTTATGATTAATTGATTGTCATAGCCAAGGACTTTGAAGTTAGAAAAACTTTCTCTCTCACTATAATCTATCTCTAGATACTAGAAAACTCAAAATGAATATTTTTGGAAACTTAAAACATGTATTTTGAGATAAGGACAAACGATATATGCCTATTTTTATAAAATTTCAAATTATATAATCGTTAAAATGAGCATTCACCTTAGTAACTGGTTGTTCACCTCTTAAATTTATCAAATGTAGCATATTACATAATTTGTTCACTTGACACATTATGAATGAGAATTCACCTTCATGTATGACCTTCTTAAGCTTATTTTCATAGACTTTATAACTTTCAATATATAACACCAAATGAAAATATAAAAACAACTTTGACACATATTTATGGGTATTACATACATATCATCATTTTTGTGGATGATATACAACTTAACGAAACTATTCTACTTATACAGATGGATTGATATCTAAATTGAATAATCAATTTGCCTTAAAGAAGCTAGAAGAGCTTAATTATTTTCTAGGGCTTGAAGCACATAAAACCACCTTCGTTTTGTTTTTGTGTCAAGCCTTATACGCTTTAGACCAATGAATTAAGACCAAGATGAGTGAAATTTATTCATGTTTTACTCTTATGGAAATATAAAAGCCTTACAGTATCTCACAATCACTAAACTTGATTTATTATTTGTGGTGAATAAATTGAGTCAATTTTTAAAAACTTCTACTTAATTACAATAATAAACATGTAAAAGGGTCTTAAGATGTATTAAATAGACTCTAAATTATGGTCTAATGTTAAACTTAAGAGTGAAGCTTTTGGTGATGTTGATTGGACTGGTATCATAGGGGACAAAATATCTACCAGAGGTTATTGTGTTTATTTTTGGAAGAACTTGATTCAATAGAGCTCCGGGAAACAAAGAGTAGCAACTTTATCATCCACACAATCTAAATATAGGGTTTTAAGTCAAAATTCTATAGAAATAGCTTGGTTGAATACTTTCTTTCATGAGTTACAAATTGGTTGTAATCAACAGGTTGTGATTTGGTGTGATAAATAAAGTGTTGGGTTACTGGCGTCTAATTCTATGTTTCATGGTAGAATAAAACATATAGAACTAGATGTTTATTTTGTTAGAAAGTAGGTTCAGGTCAAAACATTTGAAATTCAACATGTACCTATTGAACGTCAGGTGATTGACAAATTTACATAACCATTATCGGTGTCCAAGTTTGAGATTGTTAAACAGACGTTAAATGTCACACTTTTCTTGTAGATCAATTGACTAAGTTAAATAATGAAGAAGTTGATAGTTGCAGAGTTCATCACGTATAATTTAAATGCCATGATCCATAGTGTTGCGTGCAAATTGAAAGTTGGCTATGTTGAATAACGACTGATTCCATTCAAATTGTGGAGCACGTTGTGACTGGAGTAGTTGATGTTGCAAAAGTTTTTTTGTTTGAATGATTGGTTGTGTTACTAAAGCTGGCTGGAATAGTTGTGCTACTCCTTTTTGGTGGTTGTATTGAATGGAGTAGCTGCTATTACTGGAAGTTGGTTACAAGAGTTGTTGTGCAATTGTGATGTTGGTGATGAGTGATTATAGGTGGCAGGATGAAACATGTACTGTTATTTTCTTGAAGGTGATTATGATTCTTTTATTCTTCAGTGCTTATGCTAATATGATATTGTTGTTGTGCTATTGTTAGTTTTTCTTCATGTCAGGCGTACATATTGCTTTAATTTCTTCATGTTGCTCTGTCAACGTGTTGCTCTTATACATGAAGCGAGGATGAGATGATAGGGTTGGTTTCTTATAGTTTGTTTTCTTCATGCCAGTTGTTGTTATTTTAGATGGAGGATGATATGATAGTGCTAGTGCGTTATCGTTTTTTTTTTTTTTTTTCATATCAGTTATTATTTTACATGAAGAGAGGATGATTAAGAAAAAAAATTCATGGTTTTTTTTTTTTAATGCTGGTATATAACTATTGATGATGCTTCGTAGATACAGGGCAAGTTCACGACAATCCAGTCAAGTGGTTAGAAAGTGGTAGTTTCAGCTAGTTTGCAGAAAGTGGTCTAGAGTTTTGATTGTTTCACTCTAACTTCTTTGTCAGCAAACCAGAATTACCATTCTTGTTTGAGGGAGGATGTTGAAAAGCTGGAGTGTGTGAATGAGTTGGATATTTTTGATTGAGTTGTTTGACAATAGGAACGATTTGTTACGGAAAAAAAGAATGAAATGGTGCTCGAACACAATAGAGAGGTCACAAAGGGGAGTAATAAAAATTGAAAGGGTTTTCATTTTTTCTCAAGGTGTGTCGTTTTCTCCTCTCCAGCAGTGGGTTCCTTCTACAATAATCGATATAAGGTTCGGTTTTCTTTCATTGTGCGTTTTCTTAAATGTAATCGAATGATGGTAATTAGTTTTCACATGGATTGCCAAGCTGGATTACGTTTGTATAAAAGGTGTGTATTTTTTCACTGTTCTAATTGCAAAAAAAGTCTAAAAATTCATTTACATTAACCACTTAAGCCAAATCCATCAAACAGATCAATTTTTTTTTTTTTTTTTCAAACAGATCAAATTTGAAGACCTATAAACACTGAAACTTACAATTATAAATCAAATAAATTAAGAACAAGTTTTTATTGTGATTTGAACCCTAAATACCTAACATGGCTTTTGTTTTTCACTGTTTGAGCCAACTTTTGGAATCATTTCTTGCCTATTTTGTTCTCTGTTTTTCGTGGATTTTTTTCTTTTCATTCTTGTTCTAGTTTTTGTAGGTCCACATTGATTATTCCAACACATTATGATCTATACATCCATAGTATAAATATACACCACAAAAAAAATTGATTTTCTTTGATGAACTTTAATGTGACACTATTGATATTCGTATTAATGATCTTATAAATTTGTTTCATTGTCCACTATATAGATATGCCCTACAGTTTCCCCTTACCTTCAGTTGAATTCTCCTTAAGATTATATAATATTTTATTTTCATGATTTTTATATTACAGAAGTTCAATTATCACGCAAAAATTTTGATTTTAAATCACCTTTGGAAGAAATTCATGTTCTTAAATAATGATTGGTGGGTTTAATTAAAGGTATGATTGGATTTGGTTTTAGAGTAAGTCAAGATGCAGCTTTTAATTCAGAAACAATCACATCCATGGTCTCAGTTTGCCGTAAGAACAGGGAAAGGGATGAACTTAGACTAAATATATTTCAGAACAAGGCGTTTAAAACATGTGGATCATTTTGTCCTATCTTAATTCAATTATCAACTTGTTTTTCCCCCTTTTTGTAAATAATGATTTCCAGTTTCATGGAGCATTAATTTTATTTTAAAGCCAAAATTTATGTGCATGGAACTTAATTTTGCAAATGAAAATTATGATTACGGGAATCAACTAGTTATCAAATTTGGTTTTTTTTTTTTTTTTTTTTTCTACACTTATTTTCTCTAAAATGTTAAAAATGGTTTTGGAAAAGAAATGGAATCTTTTAACACATATTTCAAATGGAATATTTTGAATCCATGTCGGATTAGTAGTTGCATGTATCACTCAAAATGAAATTTCCTTCCGTTTTAATAGGGTTAGGTCTATTTGATTAGAGCTAATTTTTCTTAAGAAATTTCATTTGCGGACTTTAGAAGATTATCAAATTTATTTCATTGGAAAATTTTGTTATTTTCTAGAGACTATCCAAGAGATTATTTTGCTTAGTTATATACCCGACAAACTTGATTAATTAGTTTCTTAATTTCCTCTTAACTGTGTGCTTTGTTAATCGATCTATAACTTAATATAAACTTGATCTCACTAATAATATTAGTGGTTAAAATATTAGAAGACTTAATAAGTTGTTATCCACAAGATCGAATTAAGTTGCGAATTGCTATGTATAAGGTTGTGAAAAGGAACATTTTTCTCTTAAATATGTCAAATTCACATGCAAAAGTCGAGAACATTTATTTTCTACAGTGTAATTAATATATACTTGAAAATTGAAATTGTTCCAAGCTGCATGCCGATGTCTATTTCAACCTTCCAAGAAGTAAACGTAAAAGTAAAACTTATATTCTCAATTTCCCTTAATCTGTCTACTTTAACCTTCCAAGAAGTTAGAAAGTGAAACATATAAATCCCAAATTGTCCGTTATTCTTTCAATGTTCTACATAAAATCCTGAATCTATTTAGAATTGATATTAATCAACTATTAGATTGACGTAAATTTTTATAACGTGATCGGTCTGTTCAGATATTTTTTTCATGTGTAAAAAGAATAAATTTGACTTAATGTACCTGTAATTTCTTTACCATATGCAGTAATTGCATAAATTGTTGACTGGTATGCTTAAATTAACAGCACATTTCAAAATAAAATTAACTTCATATTAATAACAATCCTAACAAGAAGTCAATTATAAAATGTGATTTATTTTTAGTCTAGTTTTCATGGAAAAGAGACCCTGCTAATTTCCAGTCGGCAATTGTCAAATTAAAACAGGAGAAGATCCCAAATATTCTAAGTTTCTGGAATATGAGCCAAATTTCCATGTACGTGTTAGAAAAAAAAGCTTGAAGAATCAATAAACAAAAGAAAAAAGAGACGAAAAAAAAGCTTTTAAGTCTCTAAAAGAGTAAATAAGCACGTAATTTGCAGATAAACAAGAAAAAAAGTTATAAAGGTTGAAAAACAAGTGAAAAAAGCTAAAAGAAAATAAAATATTAAAAGTTAGTAATAAAAAAGAATAATATATAGAAACTTACAACATGTAAATTATTTTCTTAAAAATAATATTTGTTCTTTTTTCACTTAAGATTGTTATAAGGTCAATTGCAAGATATGATAAATCTTTCGTTATGATATATATAGAAGGAAGAAAAGATATAATTTGGTGAAAAACTATAACGTATAAAAAAATTGTGATATGTATAAATGTGTAGTAACATTTGTAAAATAACTGTCAAACAGTTAAAATAAACTTTATTGAAAAAAAAATAAATTTATAAGTCTATTTTTAATTTAATTTATATTTAAATAATTCATGTACGTGGAGTTTTGACATTTCTAAGCTGTGACAAAACTCTAAATTTTAACACATGTTTACCGTGGGTGACTAAATTAAAATACGACAATTTGAAGTATTTGATGATATAAATGCATTCGACAAAACGAAATTTTCAGTAGGTACTGTTGTTTGGCCTAGCAGCAATGCATAGGCTCTTGCATGTGGAATCACGAGTACTCCCAATTACCTTTTCTCTAGTCGGCAAGGCAAGAGAGTGCTGACTAATTATTTAACACTACGGCAGAATAGGGTTTTAGCGGCGGTTTTTTAGCGGCGTTTCCCCAAATGCCGCTAAAAGTATATAGTTTAGCGGCGTTTTTCATAAACGCCACAGAAACGTCGAAAAAACGCCGCTATATTGACTTTTACCGGTGTTTTTAAAAACGCCGGTAAAACAAATTCAAAAACGCCGCAAAAAATGACTTTTAGCGGCGTTTTTACAAACGCCGGTAAAAGTCATTAAAAACGCCACTAAAAATGGCTTTTAGCGGCGTTTTTACAAACGCCGGTAAAAGTCATTAAAAAACGCCACTAAAAATGGCTTTTAGCGGCGTTTTTACAAACGCCGGTAAAAGTCATTAAAAAACGCCACTAAAGGTCTTTTTAAACCTAGCGCGCTAATTCTTCTTTTTCATTTTCCCATTTTCCTCCCGCGCCGCTGCATCTGTTTTCTCCCTGTGGCTGGTGCTTTTGCCGGTTCTAAGCGTGTTTTCATCGGTTTTCGGTCATTTCTTCTTTCTTTGGAGACGACATTCTTCTCTTCTTCTGCTTGGCCCTCATTTGGAAACGAAAGTGTAAGTTTTTTCTTATTTATTATTTATTTGTTATTTATTAAAGTTTTAAGTTTTTTATGTATATTTGGAGCAAATGTTTGAAATCCAACCAATTGGAGGGTTGGTTTGTTTGTGATTTTGAGTTGGAAGTGTTTGCTTGAATCAATTTTAAGTTTTGGTAAGTTTTTTATTATATTAGAGCCTGTGAGTTTGGGTGCAACGCTGGGCTTCTGTTTTGGGCACAGAGAGTCAAGAGTTTGAAATTGAATTTGACTTTGCATAAACACCCAATAAGCTAATTTATTTTTGAGTGATTGATTGGGGAGGAGATTGAGATTAGAGAAAGATCAGACGAGCGAGGGTGCGGCTTGGGTACAGCCATGGCTGACTCATGGGTCCGGGCTTGGTCATTTTGCTTTGCGTCATGAGTGCGTTGGATTGTTTCTTGTCTTATTTAGTTTTTTTTTTTTTTTAATTATACTATAATTTGGATCACATATATTATAAAGGAATAAAAAATCTACACACATATATTATTTACTATTATTGGCCATTAAATACTAATTAAATTATTTTCTTTTCTTTGACTTTTAATAATGATTTGTTTAGGATAAATTACATAAATGCTATCAAACTGATTGTTACATTGACTCTTTTGGAATCTTATGGAAATAATAAGGCCCAATTACTTAATCTCACCCAAGTTTTCTCTAACTAATAAAATCTTATTCATTAATACTTAAAAACTAAAATATTTATTTTAGGATTAAAATTAATAATTAAAATTAATTAATTAAAAGATTATTTTTTATCTTTTTAAATAAAAAAATCATAAAATTAATTTTATAAAATAATAATAATATTATAATGATAATAATAATTCTAAAAAGCCACCACCACCTCTGAAAAATATAACAGATACCCAAAAATAATCATTTAATTTGATTAGCCATCTCGATGGTCAAAATAGCTAAATTTGACCACTAAAAATCTAGTTGAGGTTGTCAAATTTATCAGATTCAATCACTATTTTAGGCTTAATTTGACATATAACTCACTCAAACAAAGGCGATTTTAAGGACTCCTTAGAATCAAGTGATAATTTATAGGTTTTTGAATTAAAAAAGGTCAAACGTACATATTGTCACCTAATGTTTCGTTTAATGACAAGTTATTACTTAAAAAAGTTTTAAAAATTAAATATCCACCCATTGATAAAAGTCAGAAGAGTATTTTAAGGTAAAATACATGGCCCAAGGTGCACCCAAGACCAAACTCACAGGCTCTAAAATACATAGAAAAAGGATGAAAATATCATTAGTTAAGGTCAATTTTAAGGGAAAAATAAAATTAAAAAATAAAAAGAATAAATGCCTATTTACTAACACATAAGGAATATATATTTTTAAAAAATTGCAATTAGCAATAAAATTGAGTTATCATAATAATTCATAAGACTAATAAGCAAAAAACTACGAAAACAAAAAAAAAATCAAATATAAAAAATAAATATTTAACTAAAATCTTTATAAGAAAAATGTGTCTTTAATACTCTTTAACTATATTTTTTTTGATGACTTGAGAATTCTTACTCATACTAATTGGTCAATCGTAATCGATCATCTAAACATGTAATCAAGTAAATCTAATTATCATTTAGATGACCTCTATCTTTATCATTAGATAAAACTCTTAGTATTCCCTCTATATGTTATTTTGTCCCTTTTCTTTAATATATTTTATATCATATCATTTTAAAAGTTATGTAATATAACTTTTGGCATGATTTAACAAACTTCAAAGTGTAAACAAATCATGTGACTTAACCTAATTGCCTTACAAAAACAATATTAACCGTAAGTTGTTAAATTACCATACTAATAAATGCTAGACAATCCAATAATAGAGCATCTTTTATTATCTACTTAAATGTATAATTGATAAATCATTAGATTGCTTGAATGGATTGATTTGGTGAATTTTTGATATATATACATAGAGAGAGAGAGAGAGAGAATATTTGTGTTTACAATATAACTATGAAATGTTAGTTAAGGTTAACTCAAATATTATCTTTGCTGTGTTATTGATTTCTTTATCTACATGAGGCAACCTTTTACACCTGTTTTTTGTTTTTCTTAATTATTTACATATGAATCTATAAATAACGAGAATTTTTTTTTGCAGATTATAGCTAAAAAATGTCGAGGAAAAGATATATCTTGTGGTTGGGACCATATGTAGGTACTATGTTGAATCTATATAATGCATAAATAAGGATATAATTATTCATTCTGTTTTCAATATGAGAATATTTTATACTTGTAATTATATATTGTCGATACATCTATTTGCATACAACAAGACTATTAACCAAATAATTCATACAGTTTTGTGTTTTATTCTATGTTATGTGATCATTAATGGACATTGTCTGTTATTATTGTATTTCGTTCTTCTAAAATCTTTTAACTTTTTTCGCAGGGCATAATATAAAGAGTTGCCTCCCACAAGCTTCAAGCTTCATAACAGTTCCCAAATTGTGTATCTAAATACTGTTATGATTAACAATTGTATTCATGTACGACAATAATTCTAATAATATTTTTTATATAATATTTTATTAATGATGTTATAAACATTTTTTATATGTATTTTTTGACGGTATCATTTTATGTATATTGTTATCAATTTATCTATAGTGTTTTGCATGATATTTACTATGAACAGGAAGTTTAATCAATAAGCAAGGAAAAAGGCATATGAAACAGGCAAAATTGTGTAAAAAACGGTATATAAATAAATGCCGCTATAACAAAAAAAACGCTGCAATAACATTAAAAAACGCCGCTATAAGAAAAAAACGCTACTAAAAATATTATAAAACGTCACAAATAATCGCGGGAAAAAAGTAAAAACGCCGCTAAAACCCAAAAAAAAACGCCGCTATAACACCAAAAAAACGCCGCTATAGAATATCAATTCTGACAAAATAACGCGCGCCAAAAAACAGCGGGAATAAATTGGCAGTGGGGAGGTTTTTAGCGGCGTTTGTACAAACGCCGGTAAAAGGCTGAAAAAACGCCGCTATAGGGTACACATTTTTAGCGGCGTTTGTAAAAACGCCGGTAAAAGGCTCAAAAACGCCACTATAGGGTTCATAGTTTTAGCGGCGTTTTTCTTAACCTTTTACCGGCGTTTGTCAAAAACGCCGCTAAAACTTTTACCGACACAGCTTATACCGACGTTTGGACAAACGCCGGTAAGTTTATTTCCGGCGTTTATAAACGCCGCTAAAAACCCAAAAAAACGCCGCTAAAAGCCCTATCTGCTGTAGTGTAACAAAACTTGGAGGAGAAAAATTATAATACAATTAATTATCTTAATTAATTATATTAAATTATGCTACGCTGTGCAGTTACGGCTGAAGAAGCTATTGCAGTTTGAATTTATACAGTAGAGTTTTCTTATTTCACCAAGTACGTACTGATAAAATGAGGAAAGCTGACACTTGCTAGCCAGCTTGTATATCATGTGGGATTCAAGAGCACAACACACTGAAACTCAGAAAAAGAGCTCGACAATTCATGGATATCTCCCCAGGTTTTTTATTTTTTTAATATTGAGTCCGTTCATATTTTTCGCTTTATGATTTGACTAAACAAAAAACTATCCAGGTGTAATGAACAATGAAACGAACTTTGATTAAACTCCATCTTAATTAAACGACTAAAAGGACCCGAGAGAAGTTACATATATTGCAGTTGACAAACTTATTGTATATATGCGTAGAGTACATGAAGAAGATCAGTGAACATATTTCCATGGAAGACATTTAAGCTTTGAGCAAGAACCTTCCCATGTGCTTGTGCATTCACCTCCTTCACCATCACAACACTTGCACTCAACTCCAAGGGTTTCAAATGCCTTCAGATACCCTACACACAATCACAAAAAACAAACTATTATATTATTAACTATTTGATTAATTATTTCATTCATTCAAATAACATCATCGATACTAGAAATAATTAATGCATGAAGTTTTTTACTTACCAGGATGATTCACAAATATTGGCTTGCTGGCTTCTACAACCCTACAACTTGGGGAATGAACTACCGCAAGAATCACCAAGAGCAAAACAAACAACTGAAAAAGCTTATGCATGGCCATATTTATGATATAATTGAACTAGAATTCTTGAAGTTGCAAGCTCGAGTGTTTTAATGGAGAAAGAGAAGGAATTCTTTGCTTAGTTGTTTTGCCCCGATAATTGTTTATTGAAGGTCTTTTGCTGTTTTTATACTTGAATGGTGGGAATCCTTCAAAGTGACTCTGGTGGAAATGCGCGTTAATTTCTTGTCTCCTTTAAGACTCCCTAAAGGGGGACCCGCAGGTAGGCGGTTTGAAATCAAGACTCTTGTGTGATTACCACGAAAATTCTAACATGAAAATCTTGTCTTCTTCTTCTCCCATTCTTCGCTTTAATTTCAATCATTTCGTGATATATAATTTAAAAAGCGAAACTTTAATTTTGTGATAGAATTAATGTAGAATAAATGGTTGAAGTCTACTTTCTTCCATCTAGAACTCATTTTTCTCATTCAGAACCTTGATTTACCTGAAGTTTGAGACACTGTTTTTGCCAAATAATAGAGAAGCCTAATATTCCAGTATGCATGGTATTAAGAAGAGCTTCGATTGGTACTATAAATGCCCTCAAATTCTTGATAAAAAACTGCGAATGTTATTGACATGACAGCTGCTTATTTGATGTATTATCTTGTTGATAGGCAGCCTTGTCTAAGCTATATTTTTAGGAATTTAAGTAATTTTAGAAGCTGTTTGATGTGTTTTTTTTGTAAAATTTATTTAAGCATTGTTCATAATTTTGAAAATAAAAATGACTTACTTGGCTTTTAAATATCATACATGGTACTCTTATAGTTGTATCCTTTAAATCGGCGTCTTAAGTTTTATATTTGTAGAAAGATAAACTCTTAACAAGCATTGATTGGTGGTTTGTGGTTTCTTTCGTAGTTCAATAGTAGTTTGCTGATTTGCCTTTGAAAGAGTCGAGTTTAGATTGTTTTAGAACGTCTTACTCATTTTTTTTTTGTACAAATTTTTACTTGTAAAAAAAATAAAAATTAGAGAATAGATAGTGTCTACATTGTTTGATTATATTGCTAGAAGGCTTCTATGTAGAGATTATTAGTAGTTAAGAAATATAAAAAAGGAAATATACAAATTTAAGAAACAGTTGTTAGGATGATATGAAGAAAATAATAGATCTGCCCCAAAATTTTCCCCAAGTTTTTGTTGAATCCAACTGAGGATTATAATATAAATGAACTACTTGGATATACACATTTGCTTGTTAATTGCTGAATTCTAGGGAAAATTCAGCTGAATTTTCCCCAGAATCTTCCAAAGACCATGCGAACGATATACATTTGCTCAGCTGAAACTATTGTATGAAAAAAGGCTAGTATGCTTCTTCGTTCACATTAATTGTTTGCTAATAATATAATATGGTTTAAATCTTTTAAATTTCCTCTAAAGACATCTAATAAAAGCGACTTGATTACTAATTGTCAAAACGTTTAGAAGACTCCTATCCAAATCAAACCGCATGATATATAAATGTTACCTTAACGTGTACTCAGAACAAAGTTTATAGACAATATTAATGTTGACAAAGTCCTTTTATATATATAAATGGATGATGCATTAGGATGTCATTCGTTTGAAAAAAACACCGACTTCTTGAACAGAATCAGTGGCCATCATATTTGCAAATCGGATATGATTCTTTTAAGAGAAACTATATATATATATATATATATATATATATATATATATATATATATATATATAAAACTGACCTCAGTTATAGAATGTGATCTCTCTCACTCAGTATAGAATTATATTTGAAATCTTTAAAAATTTATGTGCAAATGTAAGTTCTTTTTTGCTAGTGAATCCAAAGGTTCCTGAGGTCTTGCTAAATATTCTTGGGGAAAGACCTCTTGGGCAGTGTAAGAGCTTAGTTTTAACAAGCACTAAAAATAAAATTCCTGATTTTCAAAGAGTTCTATATAACAATTTAATTTCCCTCATTATAATGATCAGTAATTAGGCATTATATACAGTCTAAATATAGATACATAGCTTCACGTGATCTAGAAATAATTTTTCAATAAGTACTAAGAGAGACTTTTATATATGTGAAAAGATTGAAAATTTTAAAAAATATTAAGATGAACAACAGGTTTCCACCCTTCAACTTTAAAGATGAGAATTTTAACTGTAATAATTAAGACAATTTTTAAAAATAAAAAAAAAATTCTTTTTCTTCAGTTTTTTATCTTTCTTCCATCCAATTACCAATTTTTTCTTTCTTCTCTCTCTTTTTTTTTCTCTCTACCTCCTCTTTTTCCTCAACCACTCAAATATTCTCGTCCTCCACTTTGATGCCACCTCTTTTACATGATAAAAGATTATTCTAATAATTTATTTTTTATTATTGATATAATAATCTAATTACTTTGTTATTGAATATTTTAATAATTTTAATTTTATTTATTAAATTGAATTAGATTTAAAATAAAACAATATCACAATATTTTTTATTATCATTAATTAAACACAATAATTATTTATATATACAAATTTATGTAAATATATTATTTTTTTAAATCCTTTAATTTTTAAAATAATATATCTTTATTGTACATTTTCAATTTTAATAATAAAAGATACTTTAAACCAATTGCACATTAAGTTTAAAGGTTGAACATTGTAATTCAAACAAAAATAGATGGGAAAAACTCCCGATCCCTTTATTGTCCAATAGTGTCCACCAATCGGGCCAATTAATGTGTAAATTTTCATGCTCCTCTAGCTTAAATTTCTAAGAACATTCCAAGAAATTGTTGAATGTTGCAAAGGATTTTCACTTTCCTTAACTAATTAATATTTTATTATTAGTAATTAATACTATGAGCTTTACTTTGAAATTAACTAAATGAGAATTGACTCTAAAAGTGAAAGGAGCAATATTTAAATGGCGTACACTAGACTTGACTCTAATTAGTTTGACCGATAATTTTTTGCGGGGTTCAATTTAACCAGTAACTTTTTAAGGTTGAGATGGGATGATCGAATTCTTCAATCTTGTCAATAAAAATATTATTGTTTTTTGAGTAAGAGAATTATGTTGTGTATGTAATATAAAATTGAAAGAGGCCTCAAGCGATTAAAGTCACTTTACTTCTGAAACTCATGAACTCAAAGTAGCAGCTCTCAAAATTTATAGGCAAAGATATAAGCATACAAAGGAGACGGGTAGGGTGTCTGTTTATAGAGCACTCCAGTGTCTCACCTTCAAGGTTAAAAAACCACCAATATTATAATACTCTCCTTTAAATTCTCACTGTATACACGGAATTACATTAGTTGTGCTAAAAAAAAAAAAATTTAATCAAAACAAACGAAGGTAATGATTTCTTACAAAAAAAAAAAAAAACATAATGATTTAATATCTTATAAATTAGGGTTGGACATACTTAAATTGCCTTACTAAAATTTTTATTTGAAAAACCCAATAAGATAAAATCGAAAGAAAAAAGAATACAATGTATATTTTGTTCGATGTGTTACAAATTTTCCTCCTCCTGAATGCTCCCCTCATGATGATATAAATTAATTTGGTTGCTTATTAAGCCATCACATACCAAAGTTATACATTAACTTTTCAAATATTAATGTTGGTAATGTTTTAGTTAATAAGTTAGCAAGGTTGTCATTAGAGTGTATATGTTTAATATCAATGTTTAAATTTAGGATGTGATGGATAATAGACCGTACTATATGCATTTTCGACTGTCTTCATCGAGAACAATAAATTTTGAATGATTTGAAGATGTTACAATTAAAGTTTGCTTGGTTGAACACCATAATATTGTTGTGTCACTGTAACTGAAGATGTATCACATCTATGAATAACCCTTATGAGTGTTAAAAAAATAACTATCTGTATATCCAATCAAACTAGGGTTTTAAAGGATTTAATATAATATAATGATTTCAAATCTCTAGTCTCATATAAGTAAAGAATATTTGTTTGATTTTATTTCAGAGTTGACAATTTGATGTGGAGTTAAATTGGGCCAATAAATTCATTGAAAAATATATCTAGTTAGAAAGAAAACCAACATTTGTATATCCAAACAAACACATAATTTAATAATTTCAAATCTTTAATCTTGTATAAAAAATAAAATATATGTTTGATTTCATTTCAGTATTGATAAATTGGTGTATAATTGGGCTAATAAATTCACTAAAGATAAGATACTTCAAGATTGAGTATCTTTTTCATTTTTTGGATGAAAATGATCATTTTTAGGATCAAGTGATTGAGCAACTATTAATATACTTAAAGGAAAAATCTTATTCATATTAAAATGTTTTAACAATTCTTTAATATAAGTTAATTGATATATAAATATACTATTTGAACTATGTTTGATTTGTAGGTTGAAATAATATTTTATTTTTTTCAAATTGAATCAAATTCCTTTTTTAAATATTAAATAATAGTTTTTATATGCTTGTCACCAACATGTATTGTTACAATTGTAAATCTTGATTTTGACCTTTTTACAAAGATACATAAGTATATAAGGTCATTTATATAATTTGATTGAGTATATTCTCTTAGATTGACTTTTTTTGTTTTAGGCAATTTAAATCTGAAGTTTCATATAAATATATATATGATTGAGTATATATCTTTTGGACTGAGAATTTAATGAGTTTCGTATAAATATTAGTATCTAAATTTTTATTAATATCCAACAAGTTGGACATCCCTGGGCATATAGACGAGTCCAAATTTTATAAGATAAAATAATTTTGTAAGATAGTCCACAGTGTGTGGTTCAAAATCATCACCATATTGGGGATTGAGTGGGTCGCCGAAATGCTACAAGGCATCAGAAGAAGCCAGCGTGGAATAAAGATGCTGAGAATTCACCCTCGGGACGATCACCCATATATACAATATATTCCTGCATCCAAGAAAGTCGGAAAATATTTATCATGCCTCGTGAATTTTTTATTTTGAGCCCTACGCTTAAGGCTCAACAAATCTGAAAAAATATTTTGTGCAATAACGTACTAAAATTATCTTAAAAACAATTTTGATAGTACTAAGATACTCTGAGAAATCATGACTCAGTAGGATAAAAATATCCAGAAAACAAACCTTTCGATCATCTGATGCCCAGCCATTTTTGCAGCTGATGAGCGAAATGAGACTAAGCAGGGCTACCCATGAAAGAGTTACTTGACTTCCCATTAAGCTTTAAATTTTGAATTAATTTTATTGGCGTTGAAGTGAATTGGATCATATTGGATAAGATAGATTGAGTTCAAGTTTAATTGAGTTTAAACTTGAAAGTTAAGAGATTGTAATCTTCAGATATTAATTTTATCGTTGCACAGAAATATTGTTTTTGAAAAATAATCGCTGGTAATTTTGAATTATTTGGTGAACTTCAAATATTAGTAATTCAAATTCTATTACAATGAAACCATGCGGTTTTATTCATTACGGAATAGAAATTAAATAGCACAATTCAGTTTTCCAACCAAAAATTTGTGCATGAAGCTGTTTACTCTTCAGAGCTAAAGAGATAATAAGCAACAACAGGGCTCCTCACTTGATGCACCCCATCCTCCCAAATCAAAGAACCAGAACTCCTATTTAAGGACTCCGACAACTCTGCTGCAACTGTGACAACAAAGGATTTGGTCTCCCCAACATACTTGAAAGACAGAACACTTGGTCGAACTTGGATACTCAGTCCAGGCTGAGCCTCAACAGCTGCCTTGTAAGTGCACACTGGTGATCCAACGTTGGTAACATTTCTATGGAAGACGCGAGTAATGGATTGTGTGGAGTTAGTTGATACAGCAAAGGAAGGGTAGTTCAAGTCCCAGACGGCTCCAGCGTTTGCCGCCGAACAACTGCTATCGTCCCCAGTCACAGTCCTTACAAGTGTAGTATTGTAGCCTTGTCCACATAACATATTAACATAATCAAGCACCCCAGCATCATATATCAATCCAGGGTCAGCTGCTTTCACTGGATTCAGATGACCTGATCCGTATGCAAACTCTGCATCGCTGTTATATTCAACATTCATGTGAGAAGCTGCAATGATCATTGAGAGTTGTAGGCATAATTAGATCATTGATTAATTCTTATAGTTTACTTTAAATACGCCTAGACGACAAGTTATCAGTTACCTGTCGTCATTAGAGCAGACTTAATTGCAGAAGGAGACCATGTAGGGTGGAAAGACTTAACATAGGCCGCTATGCCGCTTACGTGTGGGCATGCCATTGATGTGCCAGAAATTATATTGTAAGGAGATAGTCGGTTATCTTCGGGATATTCTGACACAGATGTAGCTAGTGACCATGAAGCTAAAATGTCCACTCCCGGAGCAGAAAGGTCAGGCTACACAAACCAATTCAATATTAATAAAACTGGTAGGTGCATGAAATCAAATGGAGAAAGTTATTTAGTTTATACCTTGAGAATATCTGTTGTGATAGGGTTAGGTCCCCTTGATGAAAATGTAACCACTGAAGGGGCAAATTCGTTCTTTACAGGAATACTTTTGCTTATAGTAGCTGTTGGTTCACTGTTGATATTTCACAAGAATGCAACAGAGCCAATTTTATTCACTTAACCATCATTTATGTTTTCAGAAATAGACTGCAACAAAGAATTCAGGGAAGTCTCTACCTAGTTGAGTTCAAGTATGTTGCAACCTTGCTTCCATCCTGCAAGCTCAAGTAAGAAGTAGGCAGAGGATATAGAAAGGCCACATCTTCATAACCTTCATCGCGCATTATACAACCAGCTGCTCCTGCAACTGCTGGCTCCTCCCCAGTGTCCAACGCATCACAAAGAACGATTTTTCCTTGTACCAGGGTCTGGTTCAAGGAACCATCCCAGCAGTACCTGAATTTCATGATTAGATTTAAGCAATTATAATGTTTAGAGCTTGACATCATGTACACAGTAAATTGCAACGTAAGGAACACCACATTCATTATGAAAAAAAAAAAAATTATGGGACATTTATACTTAACATTTTCAATTTCGTATTACCTGGAATCGGATCCTTCGTAACCTCCTGTTTTGTTGGGGGCGTCTCCTCCATAGATGAGAGAATACGTCTTTCCCGAAAGATCTATTGTATTTATAGAGATTCCCTGCAATTAAAGAAAAAAAAAGAAAGTTTGGTAGTGAATGGTAAGTAAGAAGATGGCTTAGTTGGAACCTTTTACTTGGGAAATAAGCAATTTGACTTACTTCATAAACCTGACCATTGCCCAACGTCACTGGGGTCAAAAACTGCCTGTCAATGGTGCTAGCAGCCACAGAGAGTAACCAAGGTGCAACGCTAGATACTGATGCATAATCAGGACCGGAATTACCAGCAGAATTGGACGTTAGTATACCATTTTTCATTGCATGGAAAGCTCCAATAGCAATGGGATCATCAAAATAATCATCAGCGAAAAACCCCCCCACTGAAATAGAGATGATATCAACACCATCAGCAATTGCATCATCAAATGCCGCCAGGATATCAGCATCAGGGCAACCATCAGACCAACAAATCTTGTACACAGCAATGCGTGCTGAGGGAACCCCGCCACGTGCCGTCCCAATCCCAAGGCCAAACAGACTTGCCTTGCTAACTAAGCCACCAGCTGCTGTCGATGAAGTATGAGTTCCATGTCCTTCTGAATCCCTCGGTGACTTAATATCTATTTTACTGAAACGTCTATCAGCTCTGTAGTATTTAGCTCCAATAATTTTGCTGGCATTGCAACACATGTTAGAATGATTTCAAGTCTAAATATCTTATATGTATGACTATTCTCAAGTTTATATTATATTTACTTGTTACAAGTGAAATTGGATGACGCTTGGCAACTGCCCTTCCATTTCGTAGGAGGTGGACCAAATTTTTCATCATTGAAACTTTCAGACTCAGGCCAAATTCCTGTGTCAAGCATTCCTACAATGATATCGCTTTCAGTAGTTGCTCTTTTCACACTCTGAGAAAAGCCCATGAAGTCCCATGACCTTGTTGTGTGTAGTTGTTTTCTTCCATTAGGGAACACTGACACCACCCCTTCCATGCCTGGAAATCAAAAGATGTAACTTCAAATTAATGAATGAAAAATAATTGCATAAAGTTCTGATCTCCGTGACCTCAAATATGAGATACTGAAAAAATCATGTATTGGAACAACCTTTCAGCCTCTGGACTTCTTCTTCGGTTAACTTGGCAACAAACCCATTGAAGCTCCTGTGGTAGCTATGGAGTAGATGTTCTTCTCCCGCACTGCTTAATTCAAGTAATAGTAAAGTTTACAAGGGTCAACCTTAAATTTGTTAGACATTGACAATTAAGTTCTTAATGAAAAATACTTATAAGCATCTTAATTATATGACTACTTATTTTTGGTTATTTTATGAATTCGGTGTAGCAAACCTTCCAATAACTTCTTGCAGCATTCTGGTATGGAAGGAAGATGCAGAGAATTCACCCTGTGGACGATCACCCATATAGACAATATAGACCTGTATCGAAAAAAAAAAAAAAATTAATAATAAGGAAAAGAGTATGTTTCAATCAATTGTAGGCCTAAAATTTCATCCCAACCAACATGTAGAGCTCACAATTTTCAATATAACCGTTATCTGGCATGACACAATGCCAAAAAGAAAGGGTGGCATGACACAATTTTCAATATGGAATCTGGCATGACCGATTCCATCCCATTTATTGGGCTGAAAAGTAACATGTTGTCTTTCGAATGTAGGCGGAAGCCCAATAAATTAGATGGAGAAGAGATTAAATATATAAATGAATTTAAAGAAAAGCAATAAAATTCTGTTTGGGAGGATTTCTTAGAGAAATATAATGTTTTTGATTATCTAAAAGACTGTAAAATCAACCCAATAATATTTTAGATTTACCAAATTTAACAGAACCTAAATCTATAAAAATAGTGACTTACAGTAAGGTTAGTAGCATTATCCAAAAACAAACCTTTCGACTGTCCAAGGAGCCATTAATGCAGCTGATAAGCAAGGTGAGACTAAGCAGGAAAAGCCATGAAAGAGGCATTTGGCTTGCCATTAAAAGCTTCTCATAAGAGAAGGAGGTGTATGTATTGATAGCTCATGCAATGCAAAAGGATGACATTATATACTGTAAGCTCAAATATTTAAATAAGGCCAAAGGACATAATCCCACCCATAGTTTGAGGTGGGCACAAAGTCCCACCCGCCAAGTTTAGAAAGCCTGGATTCCCACCCTTCATCCAATTTCCATCCAATTTCATTAACCTGTTTTATGAAATGACAAAAATACTCTTATTAATAAAATTTTATAATAAAAATATAAAATAATATTAAAATATATTAAAATTATAAAAAATTTAAAATTTTTTATAAAAATTATAAAAAATATTTAAATTTTAAAATTGTGTTCACAAATTTCGTACGCGTGGCAAATTTCCAGTCAAGACTGTGGCCGCCTCGCCACTGAAGCCTGGCAAGGAGCCGACCGCCTCCCGACCGATCGCAGGGCGCCGTGACCTCGCCGCCTCTTTGGCTTTTTAGAGGCGCCGCATCCGCCACCTCGTGTCGGTAAAACCTTGGCCGTAAAACGCCATTGGGGCGCTTACCTCCCGCCGCTGCCTTTTTCTCTCGCTGTTCTGACCCCGCTTCCTGGCTAAAAGAGGAGGCGACCAGATCTGGCCGCCTCCGTGGATTCGGGAGGCCAGATCTGGCCTCCCTTGAAACCTGGTGGCCGGAACGGCCACCTGGTGCTATTTTCGGGGGCCACGGCCGCCGGCTCGGCGGCGGTGGCTGGTTTTTTAATTTTTAAAATTTAAATAGTTTTTATAATTTTATAAAAATTTTTAAAATTTTTAAATTTTTAATATTATTTTATAATATTTTTAATTTTAATTTTAAAATGACAAAATTACCCCTGAAATTACTGTTGACTGTTAGATTTAACAGTCAACGGGTGGGAATCCGGTCTTTCTAAACTTGGTGGGTGGGATTCTGTCCCCGCCTCAAACTATGGGTGGGATTATGTCCTTTGGCCTTTAAATAAACTTTCAATTCATTCCATTGTCTCGCATTCTATAGTTTAGGCCGCCCCGCCTAAAATTAACCGATCCGTCCAGAGCCGGCGTTTGACTTTTTTTTATTGGAACCATTTTTTGAAGTTGGGAAAGGAAATTAATTTATATCAACAAATGCTTCATTGGATTTAAACTCTATTATTATTATTAAAGAAAAACATATTCTGATGGTTTAAACCCACGAATGTAAGAGGATCATCATTATTTTTAAATTTAAAAGCGCATAGCAATTTCCACAGTGCTATCAATACATGTATATAATTTTCATTTCATCCTTGATGTCATCAATTTTTTTGTTCTCTTTGATTTTAGTTTAAACTAGACAACTTTTGGTTGAATGTTTTTTTTTTCTCCTAAAGAATATACAATGTTTTTTTGACATTTATTATATATATATTTAGTATAAAACATGTATACATTTTATGTATTTAAATAATATATCATCATGTGATTAAATAATTTTGAATTAATGATAAATTAATATCTAATCATATAAAGACATATCATCTTAGTACACAAAATGTATACAAAAAGTGTATATACATAGTTTTATTTATTTAATATAAATTATTTAACTCAAATAGTTATGTTATTGGATTAGATAATCAATTGTGACAAACTAAGTGTACTGTATGTAAATAATATTATAATTACATTTTTAGATTATTTAAATTATAATCCCAAAGCTAGAAAGATTAGTTTATTTTGAATTATTAAATTTAATGAATTATTTAAATATTTCTAACTATGTTCCTTGATAAAATTTTAAATTCTCAAGACCTCAAAAAAGTTAGTATTTAACCAATAATACATTTTTTTTTTAATTTCAATTGTCAAGTAATTTTTATATAATTTGAAGGTTTCCTCAATTCAATTTTATTTTAATGCTGTGGATTGCCAAAAAAATAATTTTCTAACCCATATAGAGGAGATAGATACCATCTTTCTCTTTCTTTTTATCTGAACAACTTCTTCAAATACACAAGAGTTGTTTAATAAAATACATTCTTGATAGAAAGAACTTTTAATACATAAAAAACACAAATGAAAAATCATGATGATATTCCCTCCGATGAGCAAAAGATTGCAAATAAAATACCAGATGATTGGATAATGAATAATATTCGAAATAACAAAATTTACTTTACACCAATAAAGTATAGATCTATTATATAATTAACTATTTTTAAGTGTTAGACATTTTATCATGTAAATATTAGTATACTATCAAATTTCTTATATCAATATTATATTTTTTTTTTTGAATTTTCATAATTGATGACTTTTTAAATATATATTTCATTTTCTTTTTATAATTGAAATGTATTTAATATTATTAATAATAAATAATATCTAATCACATAATAACATATATAACATCATTGTTTATTTATACGTGCTCTTTACCTTGGATCCCAACGTCACTTAATTAATATATAAAGAAATTAGAGAGATTAATTTTGAAAATTTATATTTTAGTGAAATATCAGAATTAATTAGTTGCGTGAAATATATTACCAAAAGTTTACCTAGTTTATCAGGTATTTATTTAAATATGCCGAGTTTTGCTGGTTACATCCCACAATGAAGCCGTTTTAAATGCCTTTCCTCCAGTTATTCTGTTTCCTTTCTCGGCCTGTGTAAACCATACTATGCTCTCTCTCTCTCTCTTCTTCCTTCACCTGAAACTCTCTCTGCAACATTCTCAATTAACAAAACATCTTATTTCTGTAATTACTTCAATTTCATGGTTAGTATCTTATTTTTTTTTTCATGCATGCACGTGGAAACGGTTTCTAGCATTAAGTTTACATGTGTGTTTCTTGGTTTTTTTATTTATTGATGATGATGATAATTATGGTTGGATCTAATAGGTTTATGATAAAAGATAGAAAGAAAGAATAAAAATGGCTTACAGGGTTGATCACGAGTACGATTACCTCTTCAAGATTGTATTGATTGGAGATTCTGGTGTGGGAAAATCCAACATTCTTTCCAGGTTTACAAGAAACGAGTTCTGCTTGGAGTCTAAGTCCACTATTGGTGTTGAATTTGCAACCAGGACTCTTCAGGTTCCTTTTTTCATAATGCCAGATTTTGGCAATTTTATTCGATATGAAAACCCTAATTTTATTTCTGATTTTTACGCTATTTTTACCATTGATCCCTAATGTAATGGAGTTAAATCTTCTGGGTTAGTTTTTTTAGTCTCATTTTTAACTGTCTATTTTATATTACCTTTCCCTGAGTTACACAATATTCATGCTAGGTATCATCTTAAAATTACAATTCTAATGAGGAAGAAACTCGATTGATAGCGAATATGAATAGATTTTCTCTCCTTGGAAGCCTTCCAACACTAGTGCCGTATCCATCTTGAGTGAATTAATGTCTCGCAGAGTGGCACGAATTGGTGTTGTTTTGTGAATTAAGGTCTTGTATTGACTGATAAATAAAATGACAATGAGATGGGATGTAACATGAACTTGCATGGCTTTGGATGAAAACAAAAAATGGTAAGTATTTTTTGAATGCTGAGATTGATGATTTGGTACAAAAACAAGTATTGGTTGCATCAGACTTTCCATTATAAATTGTGGTGCCAAAACAAGAGTTGTGCGTAGATCATATGATAGCAACGGATAATAGCAGCTTCTGATTGCCCTTCTGTGTGTCTTACGATTTTTGATGCTCAAGGAGCGAAAACCCTCTGTTAGGTTAACATGATTTACAAGCATTAGAAGAGCTTCTTGCTAATTAAGCTTGTATGACTGGATGCAGGTAGAGGGAAAGACTGTAAAGGCACAGATATGGGACACAGCTGGTCAGGAGAGGTATAGAGCCATCACTAGTGCTTACTATAGAGGAGCCGTTGGTGCGCTCTTGGTTTACGATATAACCAAGAGGCAAACCTTTGACAATGTCCAAAGGTGGCTCCGTGAGCTGAGGGACCACGCCGATTCCAACATTGTCATTATGATGGCTGGGAACAAGTCTGACCTTAATCATCTAAGAGCAGTTCCGACAGCTGATGCTCAACTATTAGCCGAAAAAGAAGGCTTATCATTCCTGGAGACTTCAGCATTGGAAGCTTTCAATGTTGAGAAGGCATTCCAAACAATTTTGTTGGATATCTACCACATTATTAGCAAGAAGGCACTGGCGGCACAGGAGGCAGCTTCCACAACTGGAATTCCTCAAGGCACCACCATTGATGTTGCAAATCTATCTGGTAATGTCACCAGGAGATCTTGTTGTTCAAATCAGTAAGATAAAAAAGTAATCTTCTGTAGAAGCAGGAGACGACAAAAACAATTTTGTTCAATCAGGTCAGATATATTATCACAGACGTGTATTCCTCTTAAGCGTATATGGATATCAGGTTTCTAGTTCGTGAGAACCAAGATTTAACATGAGGTAGAGGTGTTTCAAGAAGTATTTTTTCAGTTGACATTAACGCACTAAGGAATGTAGGTGGAAAATTATTGTTTATTAGCATCTCTGGGGATGCAGGGATCCAAAAGAAATTGCTAGCAAGCGTCATTCGTCATCTTTAGTATTAAATTATCTTCTTTACACCCCGTTTATTCAGATTCTTTACAAATGTGCTAATCTCTTACGGAAGATTTCCTTCATTTGAATTGAATTCTACGTTAGAATGAAATTTCTTGTGTCTTAATCATTGCTATTCTATATGATTTTAACATCTGTAACATATTTTGACCAGAAAGAGACGTTATTCAAGATTATTTAGGGTAAGATTACTCTACGTATAATAATATACACCCTTTATGACTTCTTATCTGCTACTCATATACTTGATAAGATTTGAAAGAAAAGTTCCTAAGGAAATTTTATTGTTGATATGGAATCTGCTTTATATAGGCTTATTATTGAACTGTCATATTTAATAACAGAATGGGGTTCTTCTGGTTTTGCAAAGTTTTACCCCTGCAAAATCATTGATGAATCTTGCCAGACTCAGAACCAGTAGAGACATGGTGAGACTCAATGAATTAGGCTCTCCTTTGTGGTTCCTGTTATCATTTCACACGACCCAAGCACATTCAATCAGATTTTAAGTTTGGACACATGATATTGATCAAGATGATATGACACTAGAATGTCCAAAATCTCTTTAATGCATAGACGAATATAGTTGTCTGACATTGGCATTATAAGTGCCCCTAAATAGCTTAAAATTTGATTCACCATATCTAAAGATTCGATGGAATGAGACTTCTACATCGTTATCATGCCAGTAGCATTACTGTTCTTAAACAAATTTCATCGATTTTTATTATTCTTTTATCTTTACCCTAGACTGACTGGTAACATTGCTGATCTGATATTAATTTCTATTATCGAGACTCCTGCTTTTGGCACTTAACTGGGGTAAATTTCACTTCATGTATGGTGGACATCCACTGTCCCTACTCTATGCTTTTCTGAAACAGAAAAATATGAGATGATTCTATATTCGATTGTCATAAACTTCTGAGTGGCTGGCCAATAATATATTCTGGTAACAAATTAGTCTTAACTGGGGCAAATTTCACTTCAAGTATGGTGGACATCCACTGTCCCTACTCTATGCTTTTCTGAAAC
Organism: Anacardium occidentale; assembly: GCA_026122585.1. Taxonomy (NCBI): domain Eukaryota; kingdom Viridiplantae; phylum Streptophyta; class Magnoliopsida; order Sapindales; family Anacardiaceae; genus Anacardium; species Anacardium occidentale. The sequence continues at coordinate 240,163 of JAJEJH010000027.1, forward strand.
AGAAAAATATGAGATGATTCTATATTCGATTGTCATAAATTTCTGAGTGGCTGGCCAATAATATATTCAGGTAACAAATTAGTGGCATGGCATCCAACATAAGGGAATCACAGAGTTTTTGTCAACTTAAGAGTGTGCTCTTTCTTTTAATTTGGCCTATCGCTGTCTTGACGGAACTCTCCAATATAATCAGCTACACATGCAAGACAGATTCCTTGGGTTCCTGCAACTTGTTCTCTGGTATTACTTTGAATTTATGCTTAACAAAAAGTAACTAAAATGCAACAGAATGGCATAAACAAATCTTCAGCGATAATAAGAATCCTTAAGGACGCTTCGTCACCACAAATGACTTGACTAGATGATTTAAACTCTAGTACTTATGAACCTCTTGTTTGTTTAATTGACAAAGAATCCTAGGAAAAGTTTATGGGGAAAAATTGAATATAAAAAATTGAGTTTCACATATATATATACAAGGACAATCTTTGTCATTTTCGCATCGCGAGCACAACTAATGAATAACAAATGTTATGCCTTAAGATTGCTACAGGTTTTGTAGTTTTAAATTTCTAGTTTTCAGTCTAAAATTTTAGTTAAAATTTGATAATGAAATTTTTTTTGAAGGGATTTCAATTTCAAAGTTCAAAAGAGCTTGAACAAATGAGTGGGAAACTTAGAGTGTTTCAATTTGAGGATAAACTATTGTTATATGAGAGTCTAGAAATTTTTTAAGTGAACAAGAAATGTTTACTTGTATGTTTATTTTAGTTAAAATTTGATAGCAAGTTTATTGCTTAATGGATTACTTGAGTTGGACTTGATCTCGAGGATGTAGACTGACCTTCTTTTGGTTGAAAACATTGTTTGATTGTACTTAAGTTTTGTGGTAAAACAAATGTTTTTAAATTATGATTTCTCTCAAGATTGTATTAAAATTTAGTATGATAACACTTATGTTATTAATATTTCTATAAATATTATGCAAAACTCTCGTACTAAGCATATTGACATTAAAAATCATTTTTATTTATGAGTGAGTTGAAGAGAAAACCATTGCATAGGCTCATGTGCACATAAATTCTCTATCGGTTAACTTGTTTACAAAAACATTTGATTTTCAAACTTTTGTACGCTTTAGAAAGTCAATTAGTTGCTTTTATCTAAAATAAATAAACTAAAATAAAAATAAAAATCAATGTGTGTATTATTTGATATTGTTTCGACATGTTTATTTGACCATTGTGTACTTTCTTGGTATAATCTCTTTGTTGAGTGTGTTTGACAATGTTTAAGTTGCCTTTGCTAGATTGAGTATCAAGGTGATATTAATTTCTTTATTCTTGAGTTTATCACTTGAAAATCACCACCTTGTGAGAGGACTACCTTGTTTTGAAATATGAAAACTATTTTTGAATAATTTTCTTGAGTGTTGAAACCTCTACATTCTAGAAAATTTACTATTAAAAAGGTTATTCTTTGAAAATAAAGTTGGATTTAAACCGAATTAATGTGAACATATATATGTTTGTATTGTTATTTCATAGGTTAATATTTATATGTTCGTATTGTTGTTTCATAGGTTTATATCTTGGAGAAAACTATCTTAGTCACTCTCTAGCAGGAAGTATGGACAAAGCATGAGGAGCTTTTGTCACCTCATCCTCATGCATTCTAATCTAGTTTAAGGTAGGATTGGGCTCCAAAGGAGACCCTTCTTTTTTCTCTTCAACATACTGTCACAATCCTAAATCTTTCATATATACATTTATCTTAACTATCCACATATGATCATTTTCCTTATTGTATATAAGAGTAGACAATGAAGAAGAAGAAGAAGCAGTAGATAAAGTTGAAGAAGCCATGAAGTGAAACAAATTATAGGTTTTGAAGCAGTAAAGATCACAAACCAGTTTCTAATTCAGTTCAGAAGCCAACAACAAGGTCTCTCAAGACCATAGCAGCTCTAATACCATGATGTTAATAGCTTAAGAAATGAAAATTGATAAGGCTTCAGTTCAAAACAGAGTTACAGAAGCATGCAGGCTGTAAAGTTAGGTAAAATGCAGCTTATTTTGTAAGAGAGCTGAAGATAAATTTGATAAAGAGGAGTATTTCATTTCATGTGTTGCTACGCTTTATATACAAGATGGTACAAGTTTCATTAATACATTTAAGGACCACCATGCTTAAAACAGTAAGGAGTACCATAAATCATGGATCATCATCCATTTGCAACAACTCAACCAACTAATTTGATATTTTATAACAAAAAGGAACCTTTCTTTATCAGGTTCTTACTGGATATATGCTGAGAAATTATTGGTTTTAGGTGTTAATATAGATTAACTTTGGTAGTTTCATTCTGAAACTTTTATTACTTTGTGGGATGATACAGAATCCAATGCAAGTGCAGTCGATTTGCTCAGAGCCAAAATACCCACTAAGCATCCAAGTGAGCTAGCTTTTTACTTGTTATATAAAGAAGATTATGATTAGAAACGAATAAATGAAGGAGAACCTAATGGACTGATCTTGGCCAAACATCATAGAAAATGGACACGTTGAAAGATGCATATATCTTTCAAAAGTTGGGTTAAAAATAACAAAGAAACCAAATTCTACCAACATAGCTTGGACAGAGAGAGTGAGACCATATCTTCCTATTTTCCCAATGAGTGTACATGAAATATCAAACTTTTTGACTTCGAGATAGAATTGCTGATCATTAAAGGTAAAATATGTAACATGGTTGAGCATCAATACTTTTGCATCTTTGCCTAATTAACAAATGACAAAATTAAGTATATTTAGTACCAATCTTTTCACAGAACCAGAGATGAAATTAAATTTTGTTCAACATCTAACTTACAGTCACTTTCTTTTTAACATAGTGGAGAACCATGATGACCAGCTACCCAGCAAGCAAAAACAATTAATATAACAATTCTCCTACTATAAAAGCAAAGCATAGCCACCACCCAAACCCGCACAAGTTAAACCTCGCTTAGTTTATCCTCGTTCAGTGCTTTCTCGAGTTTGAGTAATCTGTCATTATTGAGGATATGGAGCCGGAAGTGGAGAAGACAAAGAGAGAAAGTGAGGAAGAGAAATGGGTTCATGATTCATCTGTGGATCATAAAGGAAATGTTCCACTGCGAGCTTCAACTGGTATATGGAAAGCCTCTCTATTTATCATCAGTAAGCATTAATTTAACTTTTCATATTGTCATCATCTTGTTTCCATCTTCTCCAGCTTCTTGTTAATGCATGTTTAGATGGCTAAATTTACGTTACTTTTTACCTAAACATAAACATAATCACGTAATGTATTTTTGTTTGTTGTTATATGATTATTATTGTTTGAATGAAGCCCACTTGTGACTAACTTTTTTTCATGAAAAGAAGTTTATTCTACGCAATAAAGCTGTAGTTCTGGTAACTTTACTAGGATGGGCTCGTCTTTGTATTTCGTCTTTGTAGGCGTGCAAGGGCAGAGAACTTTGCCAAAATTCTTGATGTTTGAAAGCTGTTTTGTTAGTCTTGAATAAAGAAAGCTAAAAGACGGGCATGCCTTCTAAGATAAAAATCCCTGCTTCCCTGTCATTTCAGGGTTTTTACTCCAAGGAAACTATGTAAGTTATTTATAAAAAATTGGAGGCAAAAGGAAAAAGGAAAAAGGAAACAGGAAAACGGTGCACAATAGAGACAAAATACAAGTCAATTTTAGAGGATTAATCAAATAATTGAACTGGAAAAACATTCCCCACTATGCTGATCGACCTGTTCTAGCAAATGGGTAAATTAGACATTACAGTTGTAAAACTCGTTCGGGTTAATAGTTTTATTGATCTACCATATATAGAGCCTTTCCGATTTTGCAAATTTAGTAATTACTAAAACCCAGAATTTAAATTGTTGACTATTCGCCTAACTTCAAAGTAACAACATTAACTTTGTATGTTTTACTTGATTTTGGAGCAGCCATTGAGTTCAGTGAGAGGCTAAGCTACTTTGGATTAGCCTCAAATCTCATCACGTACCTCACCGAAGTGCTTCATCAAGATCTTGTAACAGCAGCAAAGAATGTGAATTACTGGACAGGAGTCACAACATTGATGCCCCTCATTGGAGCATATATAGCAGACACTTACACCGGCCGCTTCACAATGGTTCTGCTTTCTTCTCTAATCTATCTTATGGTAAGCCTTTAAAATTGATTTATTTACCTTTTTCAAAATAAAATTTTTGGTTAATATACTCAAGTGTATTTTGTTCAGGGTTTAAGCCTCTTGACCATGTCTCAGTTCATTCCAAGTTTAAAGCCCTGCAATTTAAGAGTGTGTCAGCGGGTAAGGCCTGTCCATGAAGTGGTATTTTTCCTCGCAATGTATTTTATATCAGTTGGAACTGGGGGGCATAAGCCCTGCTTAGAGAGCTTTGGAGCGGATCAGTTTGATGACGATCATCCAGAAGAAAGAAAGAGGAAGATGTCTTACTTCAATTTGTGGAACGTCGCTCTTTGTTGTGGGCTCTTCCTTGGTGTAACAGTTATGGTTTATGTGCAAGACCAAATTGGTTGGAACATCGCAAGCCTTATTCTCACCATAACAATGGCAGTGACAATAGTCACCTTTTACGGGGGGAAGCCTTATTATCGATATCGGCTATCGGAAGGAAGTCCTTTAACTCCTCTGTCGCAGGTTTTGGTTGCAGCCATAAGGAAGAGGAAATTGCCTTATCCTTCAAATCCTTCTCTTTTATATGAAGTCCCCATGTCAAAGATGTCCACTGGAAGGCTTCTGGCTCATACGGATCGGCTAAGGTAAAGATGTACAATATTTATGCTTTAATATTTTTTAAATGGTGATGAATGTGGTTGATTAATTTATGCTATAATGTCCATGTTTTGATCCACAGGTTCCTAGACAAAGGTGCAATAATTGAAGATGAGGAAGGCATGGTAAATGAGAGAAGTCATAATCCCTGGAGATTAGCAACAGTGACAAAAGTTGAGGAGTTGAAGCTTGTTTTAAATATGGTTCCCATATGGCTAAGTTCGTTACCATTTGGAATATGTGTAGCCCAAGCTTCAACATTATTCATTAAACAAGCTGCTGCAATGAACACAGAAATCAGCAAGCATATCAGTATCCCACCAGCCACTGTTTACTCTTTTGGGGCCATCGCAATGATAATTTCCATTACCATCTATGAGAAAGTACTAGTTCCACGTTTAAGGAGAGTCACGGGCAACGAGAGAGGGATTAAAATCCTCCAGAGAATTGCTATTGGCATGGCACTTGTAATTTTGGGAATGATTGTTGCAGCCATTGTTGAAAGGAAAAGGTTAAGTATTGTTAATGAAGAGATAATTCAAGAAGGAAAACAGGGAGTGTCCATCAGTGTGTTTTGGCTGGCTCCCCAGTATGGGATTCTTGGTATAGGCGATGGGTTTGCTTTGGTAGGCTTGCAAGAGTACTTTTATGACCAGGTTCCTGATTCAATGAGAAGTTTGGGTATAGCTTTTTATCTAAGCGTGATTGGACTTGGGAGTTTCTTAAGTAGCTTTCTCACCATAATTGTAGATAATATCACAGGAAACGGCGGCAAAAGCTGGATTGGCAAGGACATAAACACGAGCCGAGTGGACAATTTCTACTGGTTGCTGGCAGCATTGAATGGGCTTAATTTGTGTATTTTTCTTTACTTGGCAAAGAAATATACTTATAAAAATGTACAAAGGCAGGTTAGCTGCGGCTGATTGCAGTAAGAATGATCAAGCGGAGTTAATGCTGTGATGAATCCTTTATCTATGATTGTAATGGTAAACTCATGTAAATTATGCAAAGACAAAGCTATTGTTCAGTAAATTCACTTTATTCAACTCATAAATATCCGTAACTTACCATGTTCAAGGCTTTGATCAAAGGCAAATTGTACGGTCGATTCCAGAGACCTTGGAATCATAGATCGTAGATGCCATTCCAAAGACTTGTTTTTATTTTAAGTCAACAAAGTTTTTTTTTTTTTTTCAAATTTACAAGACTGCAAAATGAAAAGTAACACTGAGCCTCTGTCTAGCAAGTTAGATCGAGATAAAAAAAAATTAGTCACTTCCATTTCTTAATCGGCCATCATCTTCTCTCTTTGTCCCCAACTCAAAAGCTTCATTCATGGCAGAAAATCCTGATCAGCAGTCCCATGTGCCCCAACAAACCAGAAGGAACAAGCTTAGAATTACCACTCATACCAACCAAGAACAACCCCCAAGACCCTCATCCTTAACCTTGCCAAGATTTCAAACAACACTACATTCACTTTGTCAAATCACCCCACCAACACTATCACTATCACCATCATCTTCTTCTTCTTCTTCATCTTCATCACCGCAAATTCTATGCACCGGCTCTGTCCAAAATTTCTTAGCTGATTTAACGACCGGCCCTTTGCACCACGTCACCCTAATCTTTTGAACTGGAGATTTTGCAGATTTCTAGACGTTTGGTTCATTTAGGTCCATTTACAGGCTACAGTTCCATATTGATGCCTTCAAAGTTCTTAAGGCCTGCACAGCAGATTCTCGATGACTTCTGTGGCTGTGTATATTTACAAGCATCAGACTTTCAAATTTATGGTTTTAATGACAGTGCAATCCTAAGAGATTTCATTGCGTTTAGTGACAGAGTTGATCGTTCATGGAAGAACTCCAAGCTGATCATTATGCTTGAAGAGGAACGAAAAAATTTTCTTTGGAAAACTGTTTGGTTACTGGGAAAACAATTGAAATGAAAAAGGTGCCAGAAAAATGGTTAATCTTTTTTTCATAAAGTTCCTTTACGTAGAATGATACATGGTACTATAAACGATTTTTATTTTAGCAGAAGATGTGAATGCAATATGTTACATGGACTGTGGTCAATGTTATCGAAGATAGATTCTTGTGCAGAGTAACCGTTTTATCTCTTTGTTTCAGTTGAATTGAATGCATGAAAATGAAACTGATGATGATTTCATTGCTCTGTGCGTATAATTAGCGAGAAATCTTGGGGTGAGATACCTGATTTATTTTGCCAACAACAATAGGCATTAAAAAGGCGCCTTGCCCTGTCAAATTTATATTCGACTGTTTCTGTTTTGTTCTATCTCGTTTCAAGTCTTATTTCTTCTATTACTTTTCTTAGCTTTCTGAGCTGATTGCCTGTTACTTTTCTGGTAGCTAGAACTGTGGAGTGAGCTCCCAATATATATAATTTGATGCTTCCAAGGGATAGTTTGACTGTTTAGTGGATTCGTCTCTATGTCTTTAAGACGCGTGTTCGAATTTTCCCATGATAAAACTTTTGATTTTATCTAATGAATGTCGTTGGGATGCGGTACTGACCCGGAGTATATTTACACTGTACACTGGCTCAAAAATGTTGTTATTATCAAGTTTACCATTTAACATCCTAAAGACCAGCGGAAGAGCGACAAGCCTGTTTTTCTTCGAATTTACAGAGAGTTGTTACAAGGGAATGGCAAAACAATGGAATGGCAAAACAATGGATTTAATTAGGCACTATCAGGAAGATGCATAATTGTGTTATTAATCTTCTGATAAAACAGTGCTCTAAGACCACAAAATCAATGCATAAAAATGATATTTCAGTCATCAGGTTTACAGGAAATACAAGCTATAGTGCCAACAGATGCAATCAATTGTTGCATCCTTTGAAACTGCAGCTAGCCTTGAAAATGCAGCTCCATACATATCATTAGCTCTGAATGCTATATCTAAAGCATTTTTGTTGCCTGAAGAATTCCATAATGGACCAAAATTGTGGTTTCTGGAAGACTCTTGTTGTTGACATTTTTAGCAAAGACACTATTCCAAGGCCTGAGACTGCTGAATCAATTTTAGGTAGCCAAAATTTGGGCTTTGTTGAGAGGACTTCCAGATTACGCATTATCCGTACTCAGAGCATGGTTCTTCGACAATTTTCTGAACCTGTGAGTGTAACACTTTCATCTACTAGTAAAAATGTGTTCAGTCCAATGGCACAAACCCTTAGTGTCCTAAAACTGGTTTTTCTTTATACTAGTTATCCTTCTGATTCAGAAAAGCGGATGTTGGCCCGGCAGACTGGTCTATCAAAGACTCAGGTGGGCAGTCTTTTATGTTAATTTTGCGATCAAATTCAAGCTGGAATCATTATTGCAAATTTTGTGTACAGGTTTCCAATTGGTTCATTAATGCCAGAGTTAAAGTGTGGAAGCCGATGGAGGAAGAGATGGATATGCTTGACCAAGATCAGAGAGATCAAGGACCATCAGAAGTTGTAAATGCTGATGATGTTCATATGACATCTCATCAACTAAACATATGAGCTCCTGAGAAATTTCTTCATACCTCACAAACCGAAATGGATCAACAAGTTCCAATAAAACGCCACAGAAAAAAATGTACCCAAATGTCTGAGAAGAATGAGGAAGACAAGTATGCAACTCACAGTTACTTGCCAGGCAATCATCACCGTGGTAATTCTCTGGCATTGGGCCTCCACCAGAACGATGGAAATCAGTTGTCTTGGCCCTTCCCTATAGCCATTCCACGCCACTTCAACCTTGAAATAGATGTTACGATGGATATGACAGAAGGATTTGAAGCTCAAAATCAGCAATCTTGAAAAGGATCTGAAAGTGCTGCTAAGCTATTGTATTACTACTTACAAAGCCTGAAATTAGTTTCATTTTAATTTGTTGTGTTCTGGTAAAATCTTGATCACACAAGTATATAAACTAGGATTGTGGGAAATCTCTTTGTTTACTTCATCTGTGAAGTTTGGTTCACGATTAAGCAAGGACATTTAAAGTTATTAGGTTGTCATAGAAAAACCATAGGTTGGCTACAAACATGAGGTTGCCATAAAAACTAATTTCGCGAGATTAATTGCTAGTATTTTTCCCAATAAATTGGAATCAGAGCTTCAGGAAGAGGCTAAGAGGCAATTAAGTTAGAAGTTCTTGGTGGTGTGTCGAGATGTTAATCTGTAACAAAGCACTAGAGAGAAAAGTTCTATGCGATAACCATTTTGGTTTATGCATGGACGACAAAGATGCAGGCTTTGCCTGGAAACATGAGTCTTGATCAGGCTTTAGAAGATGCTAGATTCTTTCTTCAGCAGAAAGAAGAAAGGTATCAATAAGAGAGCTCACAACACATTGATCTCCAACATGACAGATTTATTTTGAGGAAAGCCCCATATACAAAGATTGTTAATGAGTTGAAAAAGACACTTGGAGAAGTTTTTCAAGAGCGTCTAGATGAATTCGACAAGTTGTACATGGATATTGACAACCACTCAATCAAGTTTTAGGATGAACAAAAGGGCATAATATTCTTTACCAAAATCTTACGAGAATTTTGTGGATATCTTGAAGCACGACAGGGATTCAATTTCGCAAGAGATCGTAGATGTTGCATTCAATTCAAATGAGCTTCAAGAGAAGACAGAGTCGAGAGATCAACTTGGAGGGGCTTTAGTCGTGAGAAGTAGAGCTGAGAAACACCATAGAAAAGCCAAGTAAAGATCAAAGAGTAAAACTAAAACAAAAAACAAGAACTGGTTTGAAATGTATGAAACTGCCAATGAAAGGCAAATGTTACTTGGGAATAATAAGGCATACATCTGAAATTTTTAGAATCAAGTTATATGACGGAATGAAGAGCTTTTTCAAAGGTTGTACATCACATGCTAGGGGAGGAACCTGACTTCTTTTGGAATACTAGACTTATACGGCTATTTATGCAAGAGGAAAGAAGATGTGTTTGTAATATCTTTAGTCAAATCTCATATTAATAAAGTACGAGAGAGATGTTAATTTTATATATATATATATATATATATATATATATATATATCTCATTGTTTGGAAATATTTAAAGAACACTAGTTAAGGTTGTGAACTTTTATATTTTGGATTGCAAAGTATAAAAGCAAAACTTGGGTTAGACAATTTGGACCAAAATATTATAAATACTATTTGAGTCACTCCGCAAAAATTATGATAAATTTTGTATCCAAAGTGAATAATAACTTTATAGCAAATTGAGTTATTTAGACTAAATATTTAAAATCATCTAAATACCCTTCAAATCTTTTAAGAGAATGTGATTAAACGTATCTTCGCTCAAATCACAAAAAAATTTTTTGTTGTGTGTAGTCCTCCCCAATCTTATTACTATTCATTTTCTTTAGTTTGATGATTATTTATAAATTTTTTTCTGTTTGTTTTAAGTTCAAGTTAAAGAAAATAAACGATAATATAATTTCAATTTCATGATGATATATGCATATTTTAAAGAATTATGACAAAAATGTCATAAAAAAAAAAAGATAAGAATCATAGTGACGACTTTAAGTGAGATTCGATTGCCTCTTGACAAAAGGTGGGAATCCTGGCAACTATTTGCAGTTTCTACAATAGTGGGTTATTTGAAAGTTGTATCCAAGACTCACTTAGCTAGCCTCTATTGTGGTCTAAGACTATCTTCATACGTGTGCTTGTTCCTTGTAACTCTAACCTAAGAAAGAGAAGTAATAGTCCAAAAAGCAAAGCAAAATAGCATGAAAAACTTCCTAAACCATGCCCTTGCCTATTCTTAACCTCACTGTTAATTTGTTGTTCAACTCCTCGTCCTAACGAAGAACCTCTCGTGGGTTACCTTCCAAGTGATCAAATTGTTATTTGAGTTACTTTAGTACTCTCTCATATTAGAGGAACCTATAGAGTTTGCAATTTCAAGCCTGAAAACCCATCAATTTTTATTTCACTATTGCAAGCACTCTTGACAAAAAATAAAATTCCTTAATCACTAACACCTCTCTAGCTCTAAGGTGTTCTATATGTGTCTCACATCACTTATTTATCATTGTTATCTTTTTACTCAAAACAAATATTTGATCTCTAAGACAATCCAACTTTTAGAGGTAGTCATCCATGTCCAACAACATCGATCACACCTCATTGAAAAGAAACGACAATATCTCATGGACTTGTGTACAAAATATAAAGTTATGAATGATAGAGTTGTGAAAGATAACATAAGAAAATAAAATGAACATCACTTTGATATCATCCTCAACCAATCTCTAAAATTTCATATTGTCATTCATATTGGTGTAACTCTTGCATACAAAGAGTAAAAAAAAAAGAGAAGAAGGAGGGAGAAAGGGGAAAGATAATGATAAAGAACAAAATCGTAATAACCACTACTATTGTGCATATTATTTTGTATTATTTCTGTTATACTTAAATTAGTGGTAACACTATAGATGTAGAAATTACGATTACTAGACTGAGACAAGTAAAATTTGTGTGTTTCATTTATTCTCTTACGTATTTTAAATTATCCTACTTCACATCGATAGTAAATTAGTTTAAGTCTTTTCATATTATATTCACAATTATCATAATCTATCCTGTGTAAAGCTATTAATTATGTATTTGGCCAAAGGACTTATCTCATCTAAGGTTTCTTTCAATGATAAAATTTTATTTATTAACTTTCTAAAATTCAAACATTCATCTATTAACTAAAGTTAATAGTTAACTACTAAATAATGATGATTAAAAAGATATATTTATCTTTTTTAATAAAATTTAAAAAATAATAACATTAAAATAAATTTTAATAAAATAATAAAAATATTTAAAAATATTAAAATAATAAATTTATAAATTAAAATTTTAAAAAAGCAACTATTGTCAATAGTGTTTTTAGTAACGGTAGCTATCGAAAATCAAATTAAGTGACCAAAAAAAAGTTATCTAGTTCTAACCGTTTCCACAAAAAACAGGATGATCAGATTTGATCATCTCTCTAAACGAGACAATCAAACTCAATCGTTCTATAAATCAAATGATCTTTTTCGATCATTTAATTCGATTTTCGATGACTACCATAGTTGTTCATGATAGTTATTTTTTTAATTTTTTTAATTTTTATAATTTGTATTATTATTATTGTAATATTTAAATATGATTTTATATTTTTATTATAATTTTTAATTTTTAATTAAAAGTATTTTGATAATTTTATTAAAATTATTGATAAAATTAGGTAAGAAAAATATTTTTATAACGAATGTTTAAATGTTAAAATGTTAACAAGTAAGGCTAAGCTATCCAGGAAACCTTGCGGGGGAAAAAGTCCATCGGCCTGAACTACTTGGGCCAATTCATATTTATGGGAAAGAGGGCCTCGTTTCCAAATATCATCACATGTAAATTAATTTTAAAGTGTTTTTCATATCATTAAAAACGTTGCCAAAAAGTATTTTTTATATTGGAATGTTAATTTAAAAAAACATTATAATATTAAATGCCTTCCTATATCATATCAAAGATTAATTTGGTGGGATTAATAGATAGATATTTTAAAACGAAACATCTCAACCTCGCTTTCGCCATGTCCACCAACCAAACATGGATGCCACGTGGCACTAACCGACTTTAAAATCTAACGTTTCACCACATGTGCACTTTGGTAACCCAACTTGTAAGAATATTCCCGGTAAAATCCTGGGACAGCCCAAGAGAAACAAATAACCTACACCCGTTAGCACCAGAGCAGAAACAGAGACTCCACTAAAAATCAACACGTCATCACATTCAAAATGTTTCAATCGCAATTATGTGCCACGTAGCATCATGGTTTCACGAAAACCACGTGCTAATAATACAGCCTAACCACTGAGAATTTGTGAATTCGGTTAGTTGAGTTCGACGATCACGCAAACCCTAATCCGTGACATCTAACTTAAAACCCAATCTCATCCTCTTCTCAAAACGATGTCGTTTGGATCCAATGTCCGTCTACCTCCTTTAAAGTTACGCCGAGGAAAGACGAAAGAAATTATGGCATCTTGTGTCAAAACTTTGGAAGTTCAAAATTTTACCATCATTTGGTACTCCTCATAAATGGGTTTAGAATCATTTTCTTGTTTATTCTGTTACAGTAACTATTGTTGATCTTTCTTCTTAGCAAAGCACTCAGCTTTGTTCAATTATCGGGAGGAAAACTCAGAGAGAAAGAGAGTTTTATTGATATTGTTATTATCATCAGGATATTAGTTTTAAGAGATGCAAACAGAAGCGAGAATGGGGGTGGTGGTAGAGGGAGGGCAGAGAGGTTTGAGTTCAGGCCATGGAAGCGTCAATGTTGATAAGTTATCACAACAGAAGCAACAAATGTTGCAGAGTCAATCTCAGATCGGTACTGTATCACAGCTACTTGCAGGAGGTGTAGCTGGTGCTCTTAGTAAGACCTGTACTGCTCCTCTTGCTAGGCTCACCATTCTCTTCCAGGTGTGTTTATTTGGCTTTCCCATATGTGGTTTGTGGATAATGTTTGTTTTGTTTCGGGTTAGGTTTTTTTTTAATTATTTGAGATTTAATACTGTTTATGTTTGTTTTGGCTAGATAAATTTTTGATGGGAGCGGTTTTGGTTTGTTGTTGATGATAGTATTTGGTGTCTACGAATAATTGTTTGGTTTGTATTAAGGGTTGATGTGATGATATTTATATTTCAACTTTCTTTTATGTTTTTTAATCGAATGTTGGAATTTGAAGGGTTAAGTTGAAGGAATTGAGGCAGCGTTGAATGATTTAGATTGTGAAATATATAAGTGCTTAGAGAGTGATGATATGATTGTAAATAGCAGGCCGTGCTGAAGGCCTAGTTTCCCATGAAAAGAGGGATATTAGGTATCTGTAAGTATAAATTATAAACTTAGTAGGTCTTTTAAATTTCTAAACATGCTAATAAAGTTTTTTCAATAACTAAACATGTTAATAAATATAGTTATTAACTTAAAAAAATAAATGAAGTTATTGAATGTTTGTGTAGTTATTGACTTACTAAAAAAAAAAATGTAGTTATTAAGTTTTTTCAAATTTTAAACAGGTTAATACATGTGATAGATTACTTATTGTTTATATACTTAATTAATTTTAAAAATTTTTTGCATATAAAGGATATTATGTGTTTTACCGTTTGTATGTAGGGTAATAAAAAAAAAATTTAAAAAGTATCATATTTTATTATATAAGGGTTGTCTAGGGCCACAAATATTCATGAGCCAGCTCTGGTAAATAGTTGATGTTTATGATATGGAATATATTTGTTGAAGGATGATTAGAGATATAGAGCAGCCATGTTGGAGACCATGGATTTTGAGAAGATTCGAAATTAATCTTAACACTTGTCCTTACATGAGAAATTGCTCGTTGATCTTGGCTTGTTTAATTATGGAATAAGGTAGGATTGGTAGGTACTAGGTTGAATTTAGACTCACATTCTTTTGCAACTGGACTTGTCCTATTGGTTTGTGTGACTTTTTTTGCCATCATACTTGTTTCATTGATATCATTATTCTATTTTCAATTTTTTTTCTGTGCAAGTAGGTGCAAGGTATGCACTCCAATGCTGCAACATTAAGGAAGACTAGCATATGGCATGAAGCTTCTCGTATAATTAATGAAGAAGGATTCAGGGCTTTCTGGAAAGGGAATCTGGTTACTATAGCTCATCGTCTACCATATTCTTCTGTCAACTTTTATGCTTATGAACACTATAAAGAGGTTGGTATAATATTCATTACGTTTATGTATATTTTATATGAAAAACAACCGCATCAGTTGATTTTTTTGCTGTTTTGTCCTTATAGCTTAATTCTTTCTGTGTGGCAGTTACTACGAGTAATTCCAGGATTGCAAAGCCATGGGGAAAATATGGGTGCTAATGCCTTTGTGCACTTTTTAGGCGGTGGTTTGGCAGGAATAACAGCAGCATCTACTACATATCCTTTGGATCTTGTAAGGACACGCCTTGCAGCTCAGGTAAGATTAGCATGTTCTTGATGATGTTCTGCCAGGAAGGAAGATGTTTAACTTTCTTCTTATGTTTCGTACTAATGCCATGCTGAAGATTTTCAGATGTCAATAGCTGGTTGGGAATGTAGCAGTAATATTTTTTGTGGTGTTACTGAATTTTTCTGTGCTTGAGAGCATAAATTTTCATTTTATTAATTTGAAAGGTTAGTGGTCACTGGATGGACCGTTGTTTGAGTCTGCTTTCATATGGAATTCATGTTTTGGCCTTTAAATTCAAGTCTATTATGAAGCATATGAATGAAATGTTTGCCTAACTTCTGGATTCAAATTACAGTTGTTTTCCTCCATTCTTTGTGCTTCTGCATTTGCTTCATTGTCAACTTAGCTACTTTTTTGGTTGCAGACTAATGTGATCTACTACAGAGGTATTTGGCATGCTTTACTAACTATTTGCAGAGAGGAAGGAGTTTGGGGCCTCTACAAGGGACTTGGTGCAACACTTTTTGTGAGCTTCTGTTATTTTTTTTTTTTTTTAACCATGATTTATGCTGGTATGATATCTGTTTTTGTGTGTAATGACTGGAATTTGACATTGATGCAGGGTGTTGGGCCTAGCATAGCTATTAGCTTTTCAGTTTATGAAACATTGAGATCCTTTTGGCAGTCACAGAGGTGATCACTCCGTAATTTGATTCAGCAATTTTAGGGTTTCAGTATTGCCTTCTTATGCTTATTGCTGCTTGCATCCATAGCTTATCTATTAACAATTTTTTGTCATTATTCTTACACCAGACCACATGATTCTACTTTCCTGGTTAGTCTAGCATGTGGTAGTGCTTCAGGCATTGCATCATCAACAGGTGACTAATCTTGGATCTGCTACCTTCGATGTTTCTTGCTAATATGACTGACCTATCTGTAATTATCTTCGGTATCTTGTTGATTTAAGTTGTGGTGTAGTTTTTCCTTCTACCGGAACCTAGTACTGTTGTCTGGTACATTGTCATATTATGTTTTTCCTCCTGTTTGTGCTAGTCATTGCAATATTTTGTTTGAGTAATTTAATTTGGTTATTTGTTTTTCAAATTACAAATAGTTGTTTTTGTGGTTACATAAGTTGACCATCATATATCCCATGTGCAAGCCAGGGGTTCAATGGTATCGTTGGATGACCCTGAATTTTAACTTTAATGTCAAATGTTAATGTTAAGTAGGGGTGTTATTTTAGTTAATAACCTTCTTTTTAAATAATTACACAAGTTTGATCAGAAAATTTTAATTTATATGTTTAGAAGTTAATATATCTAGCTGTTTATCATGCTTTGCAGAGATGGAGATTATGGTGAAGGCTCTGCATTAAGCATCTAACCAAGACTGACCCCTAATAGAGCCAGAGACCAAGAGTACAGTAGTATTTTGTCTGGCATTTGAGAAATTTAGTACAGAATAATAAAACATTTACCGTTTCTATCAGTTGCCTGACTTAAAATCTTTGTGTGAAGATCTGGTTTGGATTAACTGCATCTCCAACATTTCTTCAATAACTTGAGTCTCCAAGCATTGCCGTTGGTTCCATCATGGGGTGGTGGTACTATTCTCAGGTGAACCTATAATGTTGTATCATTTACTGACAGTGAAAGAGTAAACTAAATTTGAAATAGAGTCGTCCCTGGTGATGAATTCAAGTACATAGGTTAAAACTGACAACTGCATTCCAATTATATACTGACCATTCCTCCTGTTTGATAAGTTCCACTACATTGTCTAATGCATGGAATAACAGGCAGACTACAATATGAGTTGCCATCCATAGTTGTATATCACAGGCTGGCCTGGTTTACAGAAATGCATATATGATTTTGCATTTTCATGAGGCCTAAACCACTTAAGAGGTGGTATTATTCCTCTTAATCTGATGTGTTGGTTGCATTTGTAATAACATAGTTGTTACCAGGAAGATAGGATTATGTCATGTCCTATAATTTTCAGAATGAATAGCTGCAAAATGATCTGACATAGGTTGTTTGTGAGTCTATGAACTTTTTTAATACTAAACTTTTGAGCTGCAAAGATCTGCCATAGAGTACCATTGCAGCTCCAGTCATCAATTGCCTTCTCTGCAGTTCATTTATCTACCTCAAAGTGAGTAAAGTGTATGAATCATATTTATGTTTTTGTTACATTTAAGTGGGTTTGTCCTGTACAAAGTAGGTGTTTCATCATACTGTTGTCATCACTGTGTCTACCATTTCGTTTCTAGCTTTTACAGTCCATTGACAAGCAGGGGAGCCAAATGATCAGTTGATAGCTTTCTTCCAGTTACTGGTACATAATAGCCTGTGTCAGCAGCAGGCCAACATCTTGAAGCTGCTTGCTGTTAATCTTGGATTTCTTATGTTTAACAAATAGAAAACTATGTTAATAAATCTTAAGCTTGAATAGTTCAGACATAAAAAGCTTGAGGTAAGTTTTAATTTTGTTATATTATTTTCTCGTTGTTGTGGTGGTGGTGGTGTTTAATATTTTTTTGTATGACTACACTTTTGCTGTTCTATAATTTATTGAATAATCATTTTTACCAGTTTATGCCCAATAAAAATCATTAACATGGATAAGCACTTTTAAATGCAATTTCTGATACTTCCTCATCCTGTTACACTATGTATGCACCTTTTTAATTTGTTATCTGTATAATTTGCAGCAACATTTCCTCTGGATTTGGTGAGGCGTAGGAAACAATTGGAAGGGGCAGGTGGTCGAGCCAGGGTGTACACAACAGGCCTCTTTGGTATATTTAGGCACATTATCCAGACTGAAGGGTTCTGTGGTTTGTATCGTGGGATTTTACCAGAGTATTACAAAGTGGTTCCTGGTGTTGGTATATGTTTCATGACCTATGAGACACTAAAAGTGCTTTTAGCCGATGTTAGTACCAGCTTATAGTTCTTGCTGTCAACTCTTGGAACTTCCAGTCTGCATCACTAGAACAAGGTGCTTGAGCTGGTATGTAATCGTGTACCCGACTAAGTCTCATGTAATTTCTCATTGCAGTTAATTTCATGAGGCTGCAGTGAGGATAAATTTTAACTTGTACAGCCGGTGAAGAATAAACTACCATGTCAAATGTATCTGGTATTGTTGTCCTCACGATTCTCAAATAATTCAATTTGATAGGAGATCGTTTCTTAGTCATACCTGTTTCTTAGCAACGATGTTTTACCTCCCAATATTCTGGCTTAAACTGCCGGCCAGTAGTGACTTGACTTGGCAAATACAACGCAACTGTAATGAACTATAAACTTTAGTTGGATGCACTACTGTTCTTTCAGTTTAAGTTACTGGGTAGATCCCAATTCAGACTGTAATCAACTATAAGCTTTTTAACTACTGGTATGCAGCTTGATTTCTGTAGAGCTTTGTTTAGATTTGATTTGAGTGCTTGTGCATTGTCCACTCAGTTTGTTCTCTTAAAAGCTTAAGAAAAGCATTAGAGTTTCACATAGCAATGTAAATAAATGATTGGAGCATGAAAACTATTCACTCTTGTGGTAGAAGGATAAAATGGAGTATTATTAAAGCCTTGGAGGTCATTTGTGGCATGGAGTATCATGATAGAACCTCATTAAAATATAAGAGAAGCTGCTTTAGCTTCTGTAAGTGATTAGCTCGTCACTTGTCAACCTTAGAAGTTTCTGTTAGTGTTACAGTGGAAAATTCCCAGTTAGGCGAATATGCTCCAGAGTACGGCGTAAACCATACTTGTTGACAGCTGCATTTGCAGCTCTAAATCCTCCCCCATATGCCGGAGAAGCATCATGGGCAATTTGGTGCATGAAAAACTCACCAAGCTTTTTTTCAACCCCGGATTTTCCACCTTTCTTTGAAGATGAAGATGAGGAAGCTGTTGACGTACAAGGCGTGTATTTAGAACCTGGCAAAACTTCTGACTCAAGCCACATATATGAAAGCATCTGACAGATACCTTCCTCTACTTCAGGATTAAGATTGCGGTAGCCTGCAATATCAAAAGATAAGTGAAGAATATAACAACAGTAGCTATTGAAAGATTATTCCTAAAAAATTAAACAAATGGGTATTTACCTTTTAGGCGCAGCCAACCATGCATCAACTCATGGGCAAGAATAGCACCTGTTAGCAATCTACATCCAGCAAGGACAATAAAGTAATGAAGGGTCATGATTCTAATAAATCAGAATCATAGACACAATATTAAGGTGCTAAGCAGGAATATATTGTTTCTTAATGACATTACCTTGGAAGACCATAAAGAACAAGGATAGCTGTAACTTCACATTTCCGAGTCAGCTTCTGCGGCTGGGTCCTTATTCCTACCAGCCGGTTGCCTCCAATTCTTGGCCTCCTCAGTATCTGGATATAATCATATTGAAAACACAGGCTTAATTAAGTTTGGTTCCTTGGGCAAGCAAACATTTATTTTACAGTTTTCGGATAACATACACTTGTGACAGTCTGCTCTTCAGAAAGACATAAGCCCCTGGTCTCTGGCATGTGATGGTAGCCCTGGACAACGAAATCTGAATGAGAAAAACTTCGTCACAAGCCAAAACTAGTGATAAAATTTGGAGCAAGGAGTTTGTGTTTACATTCTTCTCGCCGACAATAGCTTCATTAAGTGCTTGTCTTTCAACAAGAAGCATGGGAATCTCTTGATCCAGTTTCATATTCATTCCTTCATAGTAGTCTCTGATGGCATGGTAAAGGGGTTGGCAATCCCCAGTGTCCATAATAGCTGATTCCATACACTCTAAGCACAAGCTCCGCCCGTCCTCCAAAGAATAGTACCTCACATTCCAAGACTACATGGAAGACAAAAACTTGATTAACAATTTTCTTTTTCCTCTTTGGATAAATTTTTTAAAGTTAACTGTTTTTAACATGAATTCTTACCTCCAAACGTTCACAACTACAGCAGCGAGATGTGTGATCGTGTTCATGAGATGGGCAGTACTTTTGGGACCAAAATGGATGGCATCTGTACTCAATTAGACCAGCTCCATTTATAGGAATCTGAAAGATTATGAAATGAATATGACACACAGCAGCAAGCAAGCAAAATTAGAGTACAATGAACTAAGTTAAGTAGACTTTTTTTTCTTACAAATTGGTGGCAAACTTCACATTTGGGATGTGTCAACTCCTTGAAACAAGACTTGTGATAAGGATCCCTCCCTGACAAAGAGAACTTGAATCAAAAGAAAATAACCAGTTAACAAGTAGAAGAAAGACATAAGTTCAAACATTAAACCCAAATTCTGGTTTGGAAAAAAGAAAACCAAACTACCTCATGCTCAGTAATTGGGTCGCCACAAGAACGACAACGAAAGCAGTCTGGATGATAAAATGTACCCATGAATCCCAAATAGTTTCCATATCCAATGTCACGTTTACATACACCACATAATCTGAAAGTTAAGAGAATCGTTGGCTACTTTTTCAAATGTGAACACCCAATCTCACAAATCCAGACAAGAAATTCTATACTCAGAATGTCTTGATGTTAATTATGTCAGGACCATGCCTATGTCAAATGCACTTACCTATATCGGGGATTATATGCTTGGGGAGGATATGAAGGCATCAGGCTATCCTGAATTGCCCAAGCAAGATCTTCATCATTGTCTGCTTGCCATTTTTCTCCTGAAAAATACCCACTTTTTTACTTTTACTGTAATTTCTTTCACATGTTAGTGACTCGAAAATAATTTATATCAAGTTTTAGAATTATATTCGAAATTAATCTCCTAAAAACAATACGTTAAAACTCACTGTTTTGTCTCTTTAATTCCTCAGCATGAGAGAGTGCAATTGCATGGTCTGATTCTTCTTTCTCTCTTTCAGCTTTACGGTCATCCTGGTGACATTACAAAAATTAGTTGACCCATAATCAACTGGTAAAAGATAAAATTTTATGTTAATGAAAAGAACCGTAGAACTGTAGATAACTTGCTACTGTAAATGAGAATCCCAAAAGAGAGACTTTATTTTTAAGATTTTTTTTTTTCAAAAAAGAAAATATAACTTTCCTGCAAGAATATTAAAACGCTGGTGTTGAAAACGAAGAAAAGAGGCAGTGATTTTGAGCTGCACGTAACATGGTTGCAGTACTATAAAGCACTAGGTTGATTACACTTAAGCCAGTTTTTTCATTTTTAATTTGAACACTTTTACAGTCTGTAAAGATTTAATTTGTTAACGTATGGTAATAAATAATTAATGTCAGATTAAAAAGGCATGAGTTGATTATATGTTACCCCGGGACGACGTGGTGTATGCCGAACCATGCTTTCTTCTCCCAGAAACTGCGGTTGGCGGAGGCCACCGCCGCCGCCGCGAGCTGAACCACTGCTCTTGAAAAGCTTACTCAGCCATTTCATAAAGCGAGACTTTCTGTCTGCGTATGAAGAAACAAAGTCCCCTGCTTACCATAAAACATTAAAGCCAATATAACCTCCCACGACCCACCAAGCAATAAAATTTATTTTTATCTCTATATAATCAAACGTTAATATCTCCAGAATCCAAGTATTAACCAACTACAGTCTTTAAATACTATTCAAATTTTAATAGAAATTTTCTATTTTTATTAAATGAGATTGCTCGATATTTAATCATAAGTATTCAACACTTTACATTATCATTGTCTCACATCGTGTTTATTAATTACTGACATATTAAAAGTTAACCTTCTTCACGTCAAGTGACATATGTAAATATATTGCTCGATATTTGAACGTGCATATATATATAAACAATAAATTCTAAAATCCAATGAAACCCTACATGATTTTTGTGGAAAAAGAAAAAAGAAAGAAAGATAGACTAGAAACACAAGAAAACATATGGAAACTTTGATGATAGTAATGACATAAATTTGGTCTAAGGGAATTATAATGTACATGCATAAGATTGAAATTAAAAGAAAGAAAAGCTTACCGTATATACAAGGATTAGAGATATGGTTGACAGATGAAGGAGGAGCCATGAAGGTGGAAAGAGAGGTATATGTGTAGCTTTCGCCGGAATACAGAAACGAAAAAGATAGAAAGAAAGAGAGAGAGAGAGAGAGAGAGAGAGAGAGAGAGAGGCAATGGATGGAAATGAGTGGAGAGAAAGAGAGAGAAGAGAAAAATGCAATAGGCATTGTTAAAAGAGGGAGTTGAAAAAGAAAGAAAGAGGGAGCGAGAGAGGAATCTAGAGGAGAGAAAGTAACTGAAGAGAAAGAGATTCTTGGCTTGAGAAAGGAAGGAAGAGAGAGTAGAAAAGAGGAAAGAAACCAAACGAACCGATCACACATAAAGATAGTTAATTGGGCAGAGAATCTGCTGAGGCGGAGGGGTTTGTTAAAGTAACCTTATGGACGGCTGGCCTGGCTCATAGTCTAAAGAAATTCTTCACACATCCCATCACCAATCGGCTTCATGAATCGAGCTGGATGGAATTTTCTTTCTTTTCTTTTAAAATTTTCACGTCCCCCTTTTATTGCAGAGTGACAAAGAGAGGGGTAGAGAGTATTTCAAATGATCAAAACATTCTCTTAAATTACAAGCCATCCGTGAGTTTTTGCAACAAGCAGGATCTGTTATAGGATTCTTGCAAAGTCAATATATACTAGAGCTGTGGACAACGAATTTTCGCTTTTGATTCCTTCACAAATGCATTAAGTTTATGATTCATAAATACAGTATCGTTGAATTTATGTTACAGTGCTATTCTTTTTGCCGAGTGCATGGAGACCATAATACTGAGAGACAGACAAGAATTACAAATTGGAGAATTGGTGAAGTGATCAAATATTTATGTGATCGTAAACTGTTCCTCCATGATGGTGATAATTAATGAGTAAACTTGAGGTTTCAAACTTTCCAAAAGCTTTATACGAGCTTATGTTACATCAACATTCACTTAAATTTTCATCTTCCTAATTAACAAAATGCGCAGATGATTAAAAGACTATATAAGCTTCAGGCAAACTCTACACGTATAGCTTTTCATTAAGCTGACAGATATCTCTCAGACTAACAATGTTAAAAATTCTCGTGGAAGACAGAATAAGATGCTGCATTAATTTTAGGCATTAAAATATGAGGGAAACATTGAGATCTGATATTAAAGAAGCTTCGACATTTTCAGAACTTTGCTTTATTATTATTTTACCAGTAATTTAACTCTCATCTAACCGTACCATCTAGAGGGGAACATATACCTGAACACAGGAAACTCCAACTTTCAAGGCCATATAAAGCCACACATTTATTTATATTGATTAACACCGGCTTTGGCAGCCTTAAATCCATCTGCAATCTCAATTCTCAAACCCACTTTGTTGATAATGGATATATATATGTATCTATGTACATGCATAACTCAAAACAGGCAATTAAAAAGCTAAAGATGCTTCAATCCTACATATATATTTCGTTGAAAAATATACATTTGGTTGGCTTAGAATATGTAAAGCATCTGAGATGAGCAAAGATAGGATGAGATGACAGTGGAAATATTCCTTTGCGTGTTGCATAATATTATCCGCCGTTGCTTTCAAAAAGCAGGGTTACATTAGTTGGTAGCTTGTCCTAAGCACATATTCCCACCCAAGGTTTCTAGAAAGGACAAAGTCCCACGCTCCAGTTTTCTAAAACCTAATTATTCATTTATTAATTATTGTTCATCTAATTTTTACAACATTTTTAATAAAATTATTAAAATACCTTTATTAAAAATAAAAAATCATAATAAAAATATAATTTAATATTTAAATATAAAAATACAAAAATATATAAAAATTTAAAATATATTAAAAATAAAATTAAAAAACAAAAAAAATAGTCTATGATATTGTTGCTGATGACAGTAACTACCAAAAAATAAATCAAATAGTTGGAAACAACCATCTGATTCTCAGATTAGCCAGATTTGATAGTTTACATCATCAACCATGGTAAAAAACAACTGTGAGACTAAAACCTATCATTTTCGACCATTTCTAATCACGAATGATAGTAGACTATCTCCGTCAAATAGGATTAGGTGACCATTTTTTATCACCTAGTTTATTTTTCAACAACCATTGTTATTAGCGACACTGTTAACGGTGATAGCTATTTTTTATCCTATAATTTTTAATAATTTTCAATAATTTATTATTTATTTTCATATTTCAGTATTTTTATTATTTTTTTAAATTCATTTTATTATTATTTTTTAATTCTTTTAAAAAAAAAAAAATACTTTCTAATCAATCATTAATTATTTAATTTAATATTTATCTTTAATCAACCTATAGAGATTATTTTGTTTGTTAGAGAAACTTCGGATGGGAATATGTTCTTTCACCTTTGTTTCTTTTTTTCCTTTTTTTTTTTTTCTTTTTTTTTTTGTGAATTAAGTGAGAGTCAGTTCCTTTCTTTCCATTCAATCTTTTTAGACAGACATGATCTTCATAACTCTTTTTAACTTTAGATTGAGATGCCTTTTAAACGATCCAGAATCACATCCTTTCACATAATTTCCATATGCCACCACCGTCAAATTAAATATTATCACTCGATTTTCTTTCTGCTAATTATGTTTTCTGAAACAGTTCATTTGTTGATCATTAATATCTTCGAAAATGGAAACAATTAAAAGGAAAAGGCTTCCATATGTGAAAGAATTCATCAACCATATAAACAGATTGTCAGAAATTAAAAAAAAAAAAAAAAAAAAAGCCACTGGCAAGGATTCTATAATAAACAGTTAATGTCACTCTAAATACTTTCTTAGTTTTTTAGTATGCGATATAATTGCAAATAAAAATTGGGTATTAATTAAAATGATCATGATTCGAGGGGTTACATAAATTACGACTGAACCTTCATGACCAAACAACTTAATTATATATTACTTTGACTTCATCCCTAATCTTACCAAACCCCTAAAACCCTCAACCCAACTGCAATTTTCTTCTAACTCATACTCTCATGTATAAATTATCATTATTACAGCATAAAGTCAAGCAAAAAAAAAAAACAAGTCGAAAAATCTAGACAAAAGATCAATATTTACTGATTATTTCATTTTATTCGATAGATTATTGTACTGATAGAAATATAGGCCAAAAGTCATTATTTTGACAAGATGAATGAATTTTAAAAGTTTATCGGAAACACTAAATTTTCTAGTATGAAATGATAAACTTTGATTTGAGGGGTAAGTGCAAGGTTTAAAATTATAGGGGATTTAAAATATTTTGAATATCAATTTTAATGGTGTAGATGCAAATATCAGAAGATAAATGAGAAGCAGAGTTTAACAAGAATAGGGATTTAACAGTAAAAGGCTTGGCGTGTAAGTCAAACTTACTATTTACGGCTAATTTGATATTTATAGAAGCTAGGGGGTTATTCAGTATTAATAAGTTTAATAAGGGTGTAGAGGAATTTTGAAAAGCTAAGGGGCAAAAAGTTATTGTTACTAGGGGAAATTAAAAGAGAACTTTATAATGTGTGTGTGTGTGTGTGCGTGTGTGTGTGTGTGTGCGTGCAAGTTATCCCTCATATTCAAAGTTTTGTGGGGGCTGTTTGTGCGAATTTGAAAAACTAAAGGGATAATACATCTAGCACTACCAAGGAAACTTATTGAAAAACCTCCAAACTTTTATATAAGCTAAGGAGTCTTAATTCTAGTGTATGAATGAGATTACAATAAGACCTTGTATTTTATATACCTTCCAATCACCTTTCATACTTGAAGTTTAGCAATGAGATGTATTTGTGAATTATAGAAGCTAAGGAGGCAAGATGAAAATTTGCAAATCAAGTTATCAAAAGTGTTAATCTCAATAGTGAGACTTCTCAAATTTATTAAAAAAAAAAAAAAGGGTTTTGTGGTAGAAAAATGTATGATTTAGGGGGTAAATGAAAATTTTGGGAAGCATATATGCAAGATTATAGAATTTTGGGGTTTATTTATATTAGACATATAAGTTAAAATTTGTTGATTGTAGCATAAAATTAAAAATATTTTTATGAAGTTTTATGATCTCACATAAGTATTTGAGTAAATTTAAATTCTTAACATTGAACCTTAAATTTTAAACACTAAACTCAAAATTTAACCATCAAATATATACCTTAATTGTAAACACTACATCCTAAATCTTTACATTAAATTTTAAACTTCAAATATTAAACTTAAACTTTGAACCCTAAACTTAATCATAAACCTTAAACATTAAACTCTTAAACTTTATTGTATAACTTAAAACGTATATGTAACACTTTTTTTTCAAAAATCTTGTCCTCCAAAGAGAGATGCTACTTCTCTTGACTATTTGTGCAACATTAAACACTTAAACACAAACTTAAGGAATTTAAACATTTAAGTTACTAAAACAATCTCATGATTAATAAAACATCATAATACTAGGAATTGTACAAAATATGTTACAAAATTGTATGTAGTGTAAACATAACTGTCAAACATAAAAGGAAACATATCATTGCATAAAATCATACCATGTTCCCTTTATACTATTGCCTTCATTTGACCAGCTTATATGCAACCACCATCATCATTTGTTACCTAAGAAACATAATGGAAAAGGAGTTAGTAATAAACACTCAGTCAATAGGAGTTTCTACGGCCCATACATTTTTTTTTTCATTTAGCTCCTTTCCATACTCAAAACTTGTATTCTTATCATATGAACATTTTCATCTAGGATACTCCTATGAACCTGTTTTTAGATGTCCTCTAATACAATGTGTCAGGTTGAAAAATCAAATAATGTATTACATCATATATATTTAAATAATAAACAACTGTTTCATTAAGACATTCTCATATTTGAATAGTTATCTGATTCAACTTCTGTAAAAAGAAACACAATCCAATGACTTTATATTTATCTCATATGCTTCTTGTTAACTTAAACACATTTCCTTATATTGTCCATTGGTCCCAAACATCAAAAAAGGGAGATACTGACCAAAAAAGGTAATATTCCTCAAAATCTACCACTAGACAACCAAGTAATTAAGAGTTTGTCGTATATTTATGTGTTAAGACAGTAGAGGATGAATCATATGTCTCTAATCTTGAAATTATGATGTTAAAGCATGATTAAGTAATCTAATGGTGTTTATATTATGAATCATAAGCTATAAATTTTTTAAAATTGTTTATGGATATGTTAGTTTATAGATATGCTTTGAATGATGTATAATACTAAAGTGGTTGATATGTTATTCTAGGATTGTATCATAGAATTGTGTTACTTTTGGATTGTGGAATTCTAACAAAAGCCAATTTTGTCGCCACAAACATGATCAAATGGTTATTTCAAGGACATAAATAGTTATTCCTTAGTCAATTTAGATTCATGATGGAATGTTCATCCTAAGGACAAGTACGATAGTTTCTATCACGCAAATTATGTCACTATAAATGTCTATGTTAAAGTATAGTATAACTATTCATATAGAAAATGACAAAAATATCATTGAACGTTTATCTTAGTCAATTTAAGGATGCAATTGTATTTTGATTGATTAAGCAAGATGTCATATTGAGTGTTTAGCACATAAGTAAGAGATGAGTAATAGAGCCATAGAAAGAGTGAGTGTCAATTAATGTTGGATGCATGAGGAGAGATACGAGATTATTTGTGTTATTATTTTTATATATTGGAGATTGATGTTTATGCACATTTACTATGCTTCATATTTTTATGATTATTTATGGTTTATATTTAAATTGATGTCTTTGCACGCATTTATTAAAGTATTGAATTCAAGCTCATTTATTTTATGTAAGTTTAATTTCATTGAAATGACAAGTTTTTAAGTAAAGTAAGCTAACACACCTCCTCCAATGCATATTCTCTTCAGAGAGTATTCATCTGGAGAGAGGTGTTACATTATATCCACATGGCTCATCAATTAAAAACTCAAAAAACACGTAAAACATTTTTATTAGTTTTGTGCATAAAAATTTCTTAATGTTTTCTTAAAATCATGATCACATACTCGAGCCCCATATTTAAACTCATCTTAGGCTTGCTATTGATTTTACCATTCATGTAGATGCTCATAACTCGTGTTTTATGTCATATTTTATCTTAAGCATATTTCAATACGTCTACGTACTACTAATATCCATTAAAATATAGTGGGATAGTTTCTAGAATAGGTATTCTCTGTATGGAAGAACATTTTATGTTTTTAGGCATGTATCGATACTTCTGTCTATCTTTAATGTTAATTCGCTAGAATTTCTCTAATCTCTTGCATTATATTATACATTTTGGTTTCTAACATAATTTTATATCAAAGACTTAAACTAAAACTTAAGTAGTCCACATATCAGTAATCTAAATCAACATTTCTCAACCAACATATAATACATGCATGTATTTCTTAAAAAATACTTCACATATTCATCATGTTTAATTAATTGTGGTAATGGTTAATGATATCCGTTCAACTTAAATTCAATAACACATTTTAACATCTAGATGTTCAAATCAACCCTATTCTCATCACCACAAATTGAATACTTGAATAAATTAAAAGTCATCCTACTTACTTTGGATTCCTATTTGTTGATTTTGATGTCATTCTCTTTCTAGTTATTATCGCCCTTTTTTGGCAACTATTAAACAATATACATTGTGATAAAAACTACCTCAAACTTTTAAAATACATCTAAAATAATGATAGTTCATAGGTCATGCCTCTTTTTATAAAGTTTGAATTATATAATTGTGAAAATGAGTGTTCACCTTATTGGAATGATTGTTTTTAATCACTTACGACATGGTGCGTTATTTAATTGTCCCTTTGGTACTTGATTAATTGGTGTTTACCCTCTAAAACTACTATTTAACTCATTTTCTTTTTTAAATTTCTTTAACTTAAATAAACGTTTATTTGACATACTTAATAGAAATGATAGAAATAACCTTGCTATTACAGTATACCTTAAGGTGGTGTTTTAAAATTTCTTTAGCTTAAACAAAACTTTATTAAATCCATGCTTAGTAGAGATGATAGAAATAATTTTGCTACTTACATGTGGTTGTTACAATATACCCTAACGTGGTGTTTTATTAAAGAGTACTCTGATAATTTATCTTCTATTACTAATATTATTTTGTTTGTTTTGTAAGTAATAAAATATTTAAGTAATCTTTCATTATTGATGGTGATATGACAAATAAGTAATCTCATCACCGCATTCACCTTCTGTATTAAAATATTATCAAGGTAATCTTAACAATCTTTTAATAAGTAAGGATATTATAACAAAATTAAAATTATTTTGACGATTTTTTTATACCTATTATATCACCATTAATGATGAAAGATTACTAAAATCATTTGTTACTTGCAAACTATAGATGATAATATTAGTAATAAAAGATAGATTATTAGATTAATCTTTAATTCTCTTTAACCGAACACTAACTTAATATTCTAGATGACAAGAATGAGATAATAGATGTAAAAAAATAAGATAAAATAAAGATAAAAAATAAAAAATAAAAGTTCTTAGTTGTAGTCTAATTACTTAGTGTTTGGTCGTCATTACTTTCTTTTAATGTTTTGTACGTAATAGATAAACAATGACTACAAGAGGTGGGTCAACTAAGAAGCTCCTTAAAGAACATGAAGAGATTTGCATGATATTTTTCTACCTATTTTCCACCAATAACTTTGGACTTGTTTGTATGTTCTTTTAATATAAACATCTTTTGCACACTTAAGTTACGAATTGTATTTATTAACTATATGGTGATTATTCATTAACGAGGTTATGTTGAAGTTTTATGTATTCTACAAGTGTAACGAATTTGTATACATGCATGCATAAGGTTAAGTTTAAGTAGTGACGCACGTTTTCTCTGAATGCACACTCTTTTTAAATGCATATTTTCTTTGAAAAGTATTTGTTTAAATTTAAATTATCTTTTAAAATTTTTAATTTTTTTAATAATATCAATTTAAACTCTTTAAATTTTGACATAAACAATATATTTATTGGTCATATCTCAATAAATCTTTTTTTTTTATAGATTCTCGTTAAAATATATCTAGTTCGATATAATTTTTAAATATCTTTATGTTTTAGTTTAATACTGAAAATTTAGAATTCAACAATCACTTTAAAAATTATAATTATTTTAGGATAATAATAGATGAATTACTTATTTTTAATACATTGTAAAACCTAATTAATCAAAAACCTCTAATTGGAAGCAATAAAACTAGAATAAAATTATATAAATATTTTTATTTTATAAATTTAAATAATATATCACCATATATTTTAATTTATTCTTTGTATATTATTAATTTAAAATTATCTAATAATATTGAATGAGATTGGAATTGAATACCAAATCAGTCCTAAGATTTAGGAACTGAAAATCAGTTCGGGTACCCAACGCTTCCCAACAAAATCACCTTATTCATCCTCTTAACCGATTCAACACCCTTCAATCGCACTCCATCCTCCATGGGCAACAACCTCAACCCCCCACAGAGATGGCTCCTTGTTCCTTCACGTCAACATCAACCACACTATCAAGGAATTGGGTCTATATGCTTGGCTAGCTCGTGAACGACGTCGTATAACGATCCCCCAATTCCACACTGAGAAGAACTAAAAAAAATCTTTATAGGTTAGCTCCGTCGCATAGGAGTTGCAGCCATCACCATCTTCTCATCCTCCTAGAATTATAAAATTATTTTTCATATCTCTCTCTTTTCCCCCCTCTTTTTTTCCAAGAAATATTATTTTATTGTTTTAAGCACTGAGTTCACACCACCACCATAAAATCTACGCGGCCGAACACGGCAACGCCAAAAGCAATACAAAAATTTGAACTAAAAACCTCTCCATTGTGATCATCATCTTCATCATTTAATCACGGTCATTGAAGGAGCATCTGATGGCAGCGCATGGGCAAGCAACCGTGGACCCTAACGTATTGGATGACATAATCAATAGGCTCACGGAGGTCCGATTAGCCCGACCCGGCAAGCAGGTCCAGCTCTCTGAGGCCGAGATCAAACAGCTTTGTGTTGCATCGAGAGACATCTTTATCCGGCAACCTAACTTGCTTGAACTTGAAGCCCCGATGAAGATTTGCGGTAATTTTTTTAGACATATAAACAAGTTTCAATTCTTACTTGTTCTTGCTGCTTTTTTTCTTAAGTGGTTGTTTATATTTTGTTTTAATATTATTACATTTGCCTTTGATAGACCTATTATGTTATAATAGGATTATAATTTGATCGTATAATGGGTATTTTTCTTCTTTTTTTTTCAAGGAAAATAACCAATAAATTTGACTCTATCAAGGGTAAGGATTCGTTGACAAGTAATTTAGCCTACATTGTTATAGAATGCAATATAGAGGTAATTAGGATTTTTATTTTGAGCTGAATGATCCATTTATTATTGAGATATTGTTGCTTTGTATGATTTTTGTTTTTAACGTTAACCTGTGATTTAACATTCTTAAATCTTTGAATGTGCACTGTTTGATTGGTGAGAAACTGAACGACTTGAAGCTGAAAACTTGGAATCATAAGTCTTGTAGAAACATATGTGCTTTCGGTGTAGACAACAAGGTTGTGTGGATAAAAATTGCTAATTTAGGTACGGTGGTATGGGTTTTTTGATGGTCGTAATAATTTCTTATGAAGTTTGGGATATTGATATGCTCTATTAGTGAGTCATTGTGCCAGTGATAATTTTCATTTATTTTGCTTGGACGCTGGCAAGTGTTGGGTCCAAGTCAATCCCTGTTCCAAGTTTCATATGTCTTAGGTTATTATAAGAACGCCATCTAACAAATTGAACATTTATAGATCTTTCAGTTAGCCACATATTATATTGATGATTCATAGCTATATGGAGGTTATGTGACTTATTTGATTGTCTGTGATATTTCTTTGAAATCTGCAGGTGACATACATGGGCAATATAGTGATTTATTGAGGCTTTTTGAATACGGAGGCTTTCCTCCCAAAGCCAATTATTTGTTTTTAGGGGACTACGTGGATCGTGGCAAGCAGAGTTTGGAAACAATATGTCTTTTGCTTGCATATAAAATTAAGTATCCAGAGAACTTTTTTCTCCTACGAGGAAACCATGAATGTGCTTCTATCAATCGGATATATGGTTTTTATGATGAGTGCAAAAGGCGTTTTAATGTGAGACTTTGGAAAGCCTTTACTGACTGTTTCAACTACCTTCCTGTGGCGGCTCTTATAGATGAAAAAATACTGTGCATGCATGGTGGTCTTTCTCCTGATCTGTCTAACTTGGATCAAATTAGAAATCTAACTCGTCCTACTGCTGTTCCTGATAATGGTTTACTTTGTGATTTGCTCTGGTCGGATCCTGGAAGAGATGTTCAGGGATGGGGAATGAATGACAGAGGAGTTTCATACACCTTTGGTGCTGACAAGGTGTCAGAATTCTTGAAAAAGCATGATCTGGACCTGGTCTGTCGTGCCCATCAGGTGGTTGGCTTTTCCACTCTTTCTTTTCCAGTTTCTTTTTGGGTAAAAAGGTTACTTAACTCATGCTAGTTATTTTTTCATATTATAGGTTGTGGAGGATGGATATGAATTCTTTGCGGACAGGCAACTTGTTACCATATTTTCAGCTCCCAACTACTGTGGTGAGTTTGATAATGCTGGCGCTATGATGAGTATTGATGAAGAACTGGTGTGTTCTTTCCAGATTCTTAAGCCAGCAGAGAAAAAAGCTAAGTTTTTGATGTCGACAAAAATGTGATGTTTGTTAGCATCTCAGGGTTAACCAAGGTTAGCTGAACATTTCTAATTATTTCATTTGTTCCATTATCTTATTTTTGATGTAGTTGGCCATGGGTTATCATCGTTTCTCATTGAGTTAGTTCTAGTAGTTGCTCATGCTTGTTCTGGGTTAATCTCACAGCTCTTCTTGTTTGTATCAGTATTGGCTTTACTCTTTCTTGTTAGTGAGGTGGAAGGAGAGTTCAGAATTATTAATTTCTTTTTAGTTGATTGACTGATTTCTATCTAAAGTAATGGTATCAGTTTCATGACTTTCTTGAACTCATAAAAATTGATAATAATTAACCCCCAGTTGGTTCTAACTTCTGGTTCTTGTCTTTTGCACATGAAAATAGCTGAAATGAAAGATTACCGAACACTCGAGAGGAGGGACTTGGATGTGACGCTTGGCTTTGTAGGCAGGAAAATCTCCGACAAGTCCAGCAACAAGTGCGTTTTTCTATGGCAGGGGGCAGGGAAGTCTGGGTTGTAGAAGCCAAAGAACTTAATCGTTTATGTTGTCTCCCTTCATTATGATAGTAAACTTATTTACTGTGCTTGTGTATATAAAATCTAAAAAAGGTTTACGTAGAGCTGCTTGTATCTAATAGTTTATACATTTTCAGATTTTGTAAGATCGCCGATTGCATATATTGTGTTTCCATGTGAATGGTAACTTTAAGCGGGTACAAATTGCCGTCTTTCACCACTAAATGTTTCATGTTGATCAAATTGACCAACACAATGGGGCATAAAATTCTGAATGCGGTGTTTTTCTAGCCCCTGGATTCTACCTTTGACAAGCCTTTTTGGGAGGACGCAGCACAGGCAGACCCTTAAAGGAAGAAGATAACACTTCTTCAATGCTGTTAAAATTCTACGTCCTCATTCAGGAATAATAATAATGACAATAATTTTGAATAAAGGTGTCCACTTTGATTACCTCTTTTCCTTACTCGACCCAACTTTAAATTTTTTCCCTCTCCTTCAGTTGAGGTTTTTCTGTCTAGATAGAAAGATAAGCCATATATTGCAAAACAGAATAAAATTATTTTTAAGTAACTATTTTCTGTTCAACTATTCTAATCCTATTACTTTCCAAAAAAATGTTTTTCTCTAGAAAACGATCAACTTACCAGATCAATCGAGGGGTGGTGATACTGTTAAGCTCTTTTATGTATCGCTTGAGCCCGGCAATCTGCTCATTTTAAGTCACACGCCCTCTCCTGATTGCCTTGTTAACTCAGTCAAGTGGAATCGCAACAGTGAGTTACTTGCTCGCCTTTGATTTCGCTTTCGGATTGCGTTTCTTAAAAGCAAATCCTAGAGATTAACAATAGGTCCCTAATATCTCTAGGTCTTCCTACGTCTCATGGTTAACTAAAGATCTAGGTTGCAAATGGAACTACTGTTGTTGTTTGTTGAGTTTGTTATCACTGTTAATACTTCGCAGTACTTATGAGGCTGTTTCAAGTTTATGCTGGCAAAGACCGAAGCCTGTTATTGTTAATGAGATTACCTGTACTGTCGAGTCTGCTCTTTTGGGGGGGTGCTGCTGAGGATTCAATTCTTATGCCTGACCCACTTCCTTCAGTGGCATCAACAAGCCTTTCATTGTCCGCAGCAGTGTTGGTACTCCTTTGCTTCAGCTTTTGGTAAAATATTTTCTGAGCCATATTTATGGAACATTTAAACAGATGGAAATGCCGAATGTGATGAGCTCAATTCTGGATAACCATGCCGAGCTAATGAAAGAAATCAAGTCTCTCGGGAAAGAAAGCCAATATCTGCGCCAACTTCTATGAGCACCGACGAAGATGCCTTGGTAGTAGTGTGGTTACTTGTTGAAGGTTTCATTCAGTGGTATTATATCATATGGTTAGCTAAGATTTTTTTATTTTTTTCTCTTTAGGCAATGGTAGAGGAGCGAGGTTGAAAATGAAGGAAGATCATTTGAAAAGAATGACGAAATTGCGAAAAATGTATTAAAGAGGTAGGATTTATGAACCTGTACAGATTTCTTTTGCCTAAAGAAATGAAGCTTTTAATTGGGGAAGGGGAGCAATATCCAGATGTTTTACTACGAGTTCATGGAATTCGAAAATGGTTTGATTGATTATATTTAGGATTGAATTCGAACTAAATCAAATTCAAATTCGAATGAGATTGAATTTGGTTCGGCTAATAAGGAATTAAATTTGAGTTTGATGGGTTTAGTGGATACAAATTCGAATTCAAAGAATAACGAATAACATCAAATTTTTTCCGTGTGAAACTCTTAGTGAGTTTTTTAATGAATTCTCTAACAAATTTAAAAAAATAAGTGGTTCAATAAAAGTCATGACTACTATGAAAAGAAGTTGTCACCACAGATAATATTTCTTGATCTCATCTAAGAGTAGGCGTTAAATAAAAACATACCTAATTTATCTCACGAAGGTGTGGGATGACAACCACTCTCTTTTAAAGGAATCATCTAATGTTTTTATTTTAATATAAATTATTAAAATGATATCATTTTTTAAATTCGTAAGTTTAACGAATCAAATATTAAACATTTTTAAAACTCAAGTTTAATAACATTGAAATTATGGAGCTCACTTAAGCCGAACTTGTTTCGAATTAAAATAAATTCAATTTGAATCTATCTCTAATTATATTACTAAAACTCTTAATATCACATGATGATTGCCAGCATCTCAATCAATCTATCTAAAACTTACAATTTCCCCCGTAATTCGCCTAACCAGGAATTGACAGATTATTTTCCTTTTTTTGGGTCTGGATTATGCCAAACGGTGCAGATAATTGTGTTGAAATATGGTCAAATATTAGTCTTTCAAGCAGATATAACAAACAGTTTATACAGACATTCAGTAATATAACTAGCGCGAGTGCCATGTAACAATTCGCATGCGCCAATTTTCCTTGAAGCAAAATTATAATAGAAATGCAGTACAGGTATCTTTGATTACTGTTTTGCAGTATAAAATTACACGGTTTCAGGTGATATCAGAGATTTCACCTATGAAAAGTTTTTGCTTAACCGAACAGAAAATCTATCTCAGATGCTCAAGGATGCTGACTGAATTCCCTTGAAAATTAGGATAAGTAAACTTTTTTCAGCAGTCACGGGTTCCTTCTGAAGCACGTCAAATAAGTGACAACTTCGACTCTGACCTCACTTCTTGACTAATTTCAGCACATCACCCACGAGATGTAAGGAGCCAGTTACAAGGACCTGGGAAATTAAATAGAAACTTTATTATACATAATCTCATAAATGCAGCGTGAAAAATCAAATCCAGACTAGGGAGAATTCGAAGTGAATGAGAAACTTTGACAGGCATAGAACGAACAAACAAGAATCACAACTAAGTATAGAGATAATAGCTTTTAACCGAGAATACAAAAATTTCCATGCAATATATTGTTTAACAAGTAGGTCATATTAGAGAAGGAAATAAACCTTAAAAAACCCAGCAGTACCTGAAAACGAAGAGACTGATTTTTTTTAACACTGTCCCTTAGCCACTTAATAGCCAACGGGAGAGACGAAAAGACTGCACTGTTTTCACAACTCCTGGCAATCATCTCCATATCCTCATTAATCTCTTCAGCACCAGCAGGATCTGCATTCTTGGCCTCCACTCCTACAGAGTCAAAAGAATTTAAGTTTCTTATATACAATGCAATGAATGCAAATTCATGAAAACGAAAATTGGGTTACATAAATCTGATGAGTACCTTTGTCACCCTGCAAGAGGTTTTCCCATACTCTTTGAAGAGTAAACTGCCACGACAAATCAACTTGAGATTTGTTCGGGGGCAAAGCATAGGATCCAACTTTGTGATACACCGACATATTTGGTACAAAGAGTGCCTTCTTGAAATAGACACCTAAAATTTCCAAAAAATAAAAATTACCTTAAGATAAAAGGTGAAATTCTATTTTCCAAATTACTTCTAATTTCTGTTTCTATGGGCTTCCTGAATTTCACAAATTAGATGTTTGAGGCCATTATCTGATCCATCATTTAAGATTCCTTGAAAAGACTAACACTATTGACACTCTTGTTCAACAAAAATACAAGAGAATATATCTAAAAAGATGCCATGCACTAACCATAGCTAGCACATGTGTTTATCAGGCAAGGAAAAAGCAACTGAGGATCTCGCACCGACATACAATTGAACAACAAAATCTGCAAGGATTTTTCAGCAACTTCTCAGCGTCACTCAAATATAACTCAATCAAGCAAAGATATCAAGAAGCAAAAGTCATGGTGCAACTAGAAAATCACATGCAAAAGGATGCAATGCACACCATCACAAGCATGTGTATTTACATGTACCATTCATTGTAGGTAATGCAAGTTTCTGCTCTAATAAAAGAGGTAAATATGCTTCTGCAACAGATCACATATTACTAAGAAGAATGAAGCTCATCTTTGTCTATTAGCTATTTAACACAACTTGTAATTTACCAACTAAGAAACATAAGGTCAAAAAGGCATGTGATCCACCATCATTGCAAAGGTAATTGATTTGAAGCCAAAAACCTATGTTGTTGCTAATATTTGAAGCTGAATGCCTATGCTGTTCCCGAATTTCAAAGATTTTTTTATCTTCTTTTTGCGTTATTGGAATATCCTTGACATGGCAAAGTTGTTGCTCTACCTGTGCAGAGTTTTTCCTCGATCTTCCATAAGGGACCTGGTGATTCTGAATCAATTCATGTGAAGATGGTTGAAAATCCAAGGTTTGTCGCTGATTATCCTCCTTTATTGCCAGAGAAAACCATTTTCCAGATACTTCCATGCTTTCAGGAGTATGAGCTCCATCCAAATAGAATACCAGCTCCCCAGAGGTTTCAATGTTCATGAATCGATCAGGGACTATCTGTGCCCGTCCTTGCAAAGTAGCCTTTGTAAGCCCTTTGATGAACTGTTCAGGCAGCGGAGTCTGTTTCATGTAGATAAATTGAAAAGGAACAAACAAATCAATATAACAGAAAACAAATTTGCAGAGGTAAACATCAACACAAAGAACTTACCGTCTGATTCAGGTAGCTGAACTCAAGATGACCAGTCCTCTGAAGCCAAGTAGATGATAGTGCAATGGCAAGACCAGCATTACTATATTGATGCTCACCTTCAAGTGCAAGTTTTAAGCCATTCAGCAAGCTTGCATCTAATGGTTCAGCTATTTGAAGGGGTACCTGCCATCAGTTTGATATTTTTTAAGCACTCCAGTAAAGGTTGATCACTTCTAATTGTTTTCTATTTGGCACAAAGCAACTTAACCTGTTTCTAATAGGACAACCAAGTACAATACTTGACTGGGTTAAGTGTTCTGATCCACTTTGTTAAGGACCCTGAATAAATGGAGGGGCATCACTGGGTTAAGACAACTGATAATATCTACTTGAAAATTCTGTGGTAGCACAAATAGAAGGGGAGCCTTTCATTAAATAGCAAGCCCAAATTATCATCTACGATATTGTTTATAACTTAGCCAATCATGAATGTCCTAAATGAATCCCTCACAACATCGTAGGATTGATTAACAACACATTATATTTGGGATTTGAACCACTAAGCAGGTCAGCAAATGTCTAAGGAAATGCCATTACTAAATCAGTCACTGAAAACCAGTATAACTAATACCTCTGCATTTTTTATCCAAAATAGACAACTCAGTTTAGGGTTAGCATCATTGCATGGATCATCTAATCGATCTTCCAATAATTTGCAGCTGGGTAAGTCATCCATTTTCCAATTCTCCATCCAAAAGAAGTCAATAATCTAAGAATACTTACATCCAACTTAGCGGCTGTCTCTTCAAGTACACGCATTGCTTCTTCAGGTTGGGACACAGTAAAGGCAGGAACACCATGCTGCATCAGGATATGCAGAGCCATTTTTATAAAGAAAAGAAACATCAAAGACTCCACAATCATGGTATGAAAGCATACTCTATTTACATTTAGGTGATGCTTTGAGTACAATTTTAAAAAAAAAAAAAAAACACCTTAAAGATTCCAGCCTTCTCCCCAGCAATTTCTCCCAGTGTATTCCCTGTTGATAGCAACAAGAAAGAGGAAAAAGAATTATACTTCTCATGGGAAGATATTTGATTAGCTTATAATTTCATAAACAAATCAACAGAGACTTCCGTGCCACCATTGAAACATGGTTTCATCCCAGAAGTTACAACTTCAAATATTTCCTAGAACTATTTTTAAGAAAATATACAACTCTGGTTTTTAATTTCTGAACTAAGGGTACAATATATATGAAGCGAACACGCTCCAAATTCCCATAAAAAAGTAAACAAATTAAAGCTCCTAATATTCCAACCAAATTCTTTTCAAAACAATAAGGAATCAAAGAGCTAATTTCCTACAATAGTCTATACACACTAATATTCAGAATATCCTATCAATATATCCTAATGAATAATTAAGATTTCTACACTCCCCCTCAAGTTGGGATGTATAGGTTGATCATTCCCAGCTTGTTACGAAATCTTTGAAACTTGATCAATAAAGGCTCTTATAGGATATTTGTTTTCTGCTCTCTCGTAGGAATATAAGTCAAGCATACACTTCTATAAACGATCTTCTGCTTAATGCAATGACAATTGACTTCCACATGCTTTGTGCAGTCATGATGAACAGTGTTATTGGCTATGCTCACAGCTGCTTTGTTTATTACAATATAGTTTCATAGGGGAGCTACTAAGAATTACTAGTTCACTTAGTAACCTCCCAAGCCATATTCCTTCATATACCTCATGAGCCAACCCACGAAACTCAGCTTCTACACTGCTTCAAGAAACCACTAGTTGCTTCTTGCTTCTCCATGTTACTAGATTATCTCATATATAAGTACAATCAAATGAGGTGGACCTTTTATCGACTGATGAACCATACTAATCAGCATCTGTGTAGACTTCTAATATTTTGTGTTCACATTTTTGGAAAAAATAAATTCCTCCCAGAAATGCTTTTTAAATAGCTCAGGATAATGTGGACAGCTTCAAGATGTTTTTCCTTGGGTGTGTGCATAAACTGGCTTACTACACTTACAACAAAAGCAATGTCTGGTCTTATGTGAGATAAGTAGATCAATATTGAACAATTTTGACAATGAACATGTAAAAAGGTTGTGCACCCGAAAGTCT
Source organism: Anacardium occidentale (assembly GCA_026122585.1). Lineage (NCBI taxonomy): Eukaryota > Viridiplantae > Streptophyta > Magnoliopsida > Sapindales > Anacardiaceae > Anacardium > Anacardium occidentale. The sequence goes on from JAJEJH010000027.1 coordinate 280,087, forward strand.
TGAGTGGAAGAGAGGAAACAAACCTAAACATAGGATATGTTTTTTCGGAGAATTGAGATTGGAGAATCAAATTTAAGGACTCTTAAGGGCATAATATTGATGAGATATGAGGCTGCTAGAACAGCTTGATCCCATAGATGTTTTAGGGCGTGCACAATGAACATTAGGGTTCTAGTAACCTCAAGGAAGTGGTGATTTTTTCTTTCCACAAAACTATATTGTTGAGGTGTATCCGAACTAAAACACCGATAAATGATTCCAGGGTTGCTAGAAAACCCCCAAAGATTGAATGAAAGTATTATTTTCGATTGTCAATTTTCAAGATTAGAAAGGAAGTTTGAAACTAGCTTTTTATCATTAAATTAAATGGAAAATGTTTTCACTGCCTTAAATTTTTCTTTGAAAAGAGACTCATCAGACTATTTTATTGTAATCGTTAAAGGTAATGAACCTTTAAAGCAAATTGGCTCTGATAACAATTAACATCAGTGTATGTGCTTTTCCAATAGTTTCTCAACTATAGCTCCTCAGGGTGAAAAAAACAACCAGTTCTCTACCTTTAAAGCATACTGTCTCTGATACCATAAAAACTATAAAATCTTATTTTTAATTTGCAAAATAAAGGTACAATATATAAGAAGGGGATACATCCCATAATCCCATAAAAAAAAAAAAAAAATTTAAGCTCCTAATATTCTAACCAAATTCTTTCTAAAACAATAAGGAATCAAATTAATAATTTTCTCTAGTCAACTAGCCTATACACACAAATATTAAGAATATCTTGTCAATATATCCTAATGAATACTTAAGATTTCTACATTTCCATTTATGATTTTAAATACTACAGCTCAAACAGATATAGGACATGAAGACCACCAGTGCATACTAACTGAAATTAAGGAAATATGTAACAAACCTAAAATCTCCATGTGGTCATACCCAAGGGCAGTTACACCGCATACTACAGGTGTCCGAACCTGAAAAATTACACAACCATATTAGAAAATTTCAACAATGATAATGCATCATAGCACAAAGGTTCCCATAACAAATAAGAATATTTCAAAAGAGAATGTTAACTTCACAGAAAAACTATAACAAAACCATTTTAAAAAATCAGAACAATGTATAAATTCCATACCCAAAAAACTTTAAACATACCACATTTGTTGCATCAAGTTTCCCACCTATTCCAACCTCCAAAATAGTGACATCTACCTGCACAGGAGATTGTTTTAAATGTTATCTTTCTTATTCCTCGTATCAGTAGAAATAACACCCAATACTAGTAAACTGACATAGTGAGTAAGTGCATATAAATTAATCATATAAACCTGCTCTTCTGCAAATATCTTGAAGGCAAGTAGAGCAAGGAAGCGAAATAAAGTAGGCATCGGTGCCTCCTCAGTAGCTTTTTCCTACATGAACATCGGAATAAACACATTAAGCAAACCCTGTGTCCCAACAAATGTGTATATAGTGAAACATGAATAACATTTTCATTCAGTGATCAATACAATATTAAAACACATTAAGAATGATAGTCCCCAGCGTTTTTCTGGTCCAAGTGAGTCTTTCCTCAAGTCTAATAGGTTCAAAGGCAAGATAGCATCTCTCCCAGACCTAAATTCACTCATAAGATAAAGAGAGGAATGAATCTATCCTTTTAGACTAACATAGACAAGGAGTTTCTTTTTATCTAGGTTTCAGTTGATTCAATTGAAGAAGAAAGTTAAGCCCCTCATGTTGAAGTTCGCCTCACAGCAGTTGATGTTTAAGTGAAAGTTGGACTTTACAGTAGTTGCATTCTAGAATCAACCATGAGGCAAAGTACTATTAAGGTAAGTGATCGACAAATCCACTTCTAAATCTTACACCCTATTTGAGACTAACGTAGCATTTTGTTCTTTTGATTAATTGCCTTCTGACGGGAAATAAAAATGACCTCTGATTTTTGGATACCAATGATAATAGAAAATATAGTGTGAACATAACCTTTTAATGGGTAGTTTCCCTTTTAAGTCCTATTTCATCCAATGTTTATGACCATGCCTTTATATAATAATTCCACAATGACATCATGAAATTTTATTACTCCTAAAGAAGTAGGTATTGTCAGAAAAGCCACTAATGCTATAATTACACAATTAAATGTATTCAAATTCAATAATAAGAACCACCAAAAAAAAAAAAAATTCCTCAACTAAGTTGCATCTTTTCCTTTTTCATTTTGGATGTATGCTTTGAAATATAAACAACCTAAGTAGCAAAGGGAGCTAAAAACATAAAATAAAATAAAATTCAAACATGTGGAGAAACATACCTTTAATCTATCATAACACCACCAAAAATATGCCAAAAACTTCTCTTCGCATATGTCAATACTGCAGCAACCAACAAGAACAGCCAAAAATTAAGTTGCAACCACAATGTTGTATTACATTACACAGAACAGATTTACATAATAGTCTGCACTCTGGGAATTACTTATACTGAACAACAATAATCCAAAGATTAAAGAAATGAATGAATCATCAGTTAGAGATGAAATTGAAACAAACAAAGAGACTAGTCTCATTCATTGATATAAACCTCAATCATAAAATTTCTATGATGAACTAAAAATCAAAAAGTAGAAATTAGATACCAGCTTTGAAAAACCAATTTGCACCTAGGATACAACTAATGGAAAAACTACCCATTCAATCGAAATCTTTCTCGGACATCGATGAGGTGAGGAGATGTGAAAAGCCCAGTCCGGAAGCCACAATGTCGCAATATAGATTCTGTAAATGTGCACGTCGACCCCTAAAAAGATCCAAAGGCAAGAAGAGTAAGTTTCAAACATCATTAACCAATAAAGTTTCAGGATTATGAATATATTCCCCGGATAAACTTCTCCAAGAATTTCAAAAAACAAATGAAACAGAGTTAAACATAAGTTAAATACAAAAATGAAAATTCTCCATCAATTCCCGTGAGTCACTTACATAGTCATATTCCTCAATTAACCATTTATGAAACTGATAATTCATAACTAATAACTAATAACTAATCAAAAAAGCACCAAAAAAGTCTACTTTAGGCTTTCCAAATTAATTAGAGTACAAAATTTTAATAAGCATTCTCCATTTCTTATTATTCTACTAAACTAAATAAACATATGGCAAGATTTCAAAAATATTATTAATTCAAGAAAATTTTAAGATTGCTCTCAATTTTCAACCCGTAAACTAAATACCAATAAACACATTTCTTAAACACACAACACGATTTCAGCTACACAAAACAAAACTAGAAAATAGAAATAAGCTTTAACAATGATTATGATTGAAGAAGAATTCACTTTGTACCTTTCCTTTAGTGCCAGCAACATGAATAACACTCATTTTTGAAATGGCTTCCTCTAAGTCCAACATCTAAACATATATAAACAGCATCACTATAATTTTTAAAAAATGAATATGAACTTATAAATTTACAATCTAAGTTGCACGCGATCACCTTAACATACTCGCGAACGAGATCGAGAGAATAAAATCTGTCGCCAGGATCAGCACGATTGCGTTTTGTGATGAGAGAAGATAAAGCATCCAATGCTTCCTCATACGGCGTCGATATTTTATTTTCGTTTCCTAAAACAAAATCAATGCCAAGCTTCACTAACAAAATGATGGAATTAAATTATGAAGTTAGTAATGATTTTACCTTCTTTCATTTCGATTTGAATCTGAGTAAAACTTGCCCGAAGTTACCAAACAATAAACGTGTCTGTGTGTGAGTGTGTGTGTGTGTGTGTGTGTAAATATATATATATAAGTGTAACGGTGTATCAATGAAACGGCTGAAGAAAGAAAAATATTGTGCCGAGCTTGTTGTGAAAAAAGAGATAGAGAGAAGGAGAGAGCGGGAGGTAGTTGGTTTGGTAAGAGAAGAAGACGACGAGACGGGATATGGAGGGCTTAAATTGAACATGGACACGAATTTATTGTGATGTGGCATTTTTTAAATTTTATTTGTTATTGCAAGATTGTAAAATTGGAAAATATATCATAAAAGCATTATTCGAAAACAGAGCATAAAAGCATTATTCTATTTTATTTTTAGGCTTCAGTTTTTGTTGTTATCTTTTCAAAGGAACGAGGGTAAAGGACTTAATCCCACCCAAGAAGCTTTGAAATGACAAATTTTTGTTCTACCAATTTTTTAAAATTTAGACATCTAACTATAAAATATTTTTCTCCATATTCTATTAATATATTTAATAAAATAATTAAAATATTTTTAATCAAAAAATAAATTTAAAATAATATAATAACAAATTAAAATTTAAAAATTATAAATAAAAAAATACACTTAATTTAATTGTCGCTCATATCTAATCATAATTCTTAAAATAATCAATTTGAATAAATTAAATAATTTTTTATCATTGTTAAAGATGGAAATAACCACCTAAAAAATAAAATAATTTTAATATTAACTGAAGCAGTCGACTTTTTTCATCCACAATTAGATTTTGTAAGGGTTTTAATTTTTTAAAATTTTTATTAATTTATTAATTTTATTTTATTATTATTTTATATTTTAAATTTTTAGTTTTTTTTTTTTTAAATGTTTATTTAAAAAAATGTCTTTGACCATTACCATATTTAATGATATAATTAAATTTAAAGTTAATAAAAAACTTTCAGTGGGAATAAGTCATTTGACCGAAAAAGAAAAAAAAAGCATAATATCATAACTGTAATCAAATCTTTCAATGCAATTCCAAGCAATATACTCCACAAGACAGATATTCCTTATGCCTCCACTCTACGCGTGTATCTAATGACGTGGCGTCTCAACCACAGCTGATACATCACCATATAAAATGCATCGTACGGCTGTGATTCCACATTCCACACAAAATGCCGACCCGCGGTAACACACAATTCTCTCACCTCCTCGTACTTCTCGCTCCTCCACGTGCGATGCAACAATTTCTTCAGTGAATTGACCTTGACCCCACCTTTATCTTTATTCCACCCAACAAACACAGCGATCTCTTGCCACCTCAGCACGTCCAACAGCGGCAAATCCTGAATCGGACGGTCAGTTATCACCACAGGCACGCATCCGAAACGCATCGCATCACTAATTCCGGAAACATCCCCCTTCCCGTACTCAAACAAACAAAACTTACTATGTTCCAACCTCTCTTCATAAGTCACCTCATCCGACGGCCCAGATTCCACGTAAAAGTCAGGATCATCAATTAGCTCATTGACCAAACTTGATTCTTGAACCGCGCCGAACCTAACGAAACCCAGATGCAGTTTTGTCTTGTTGGTTGGTGCGTGTGACCCCGGAAGATCCGCGAATGGGGGTAGGGTTATATCCTTATGTGGGACAAACTCGGTTCGCGGTGTTGGAAAGCACGAGATCTGAACCGAGTTTTTCTTCAACTCGAGGATATTTCTGTCCGAGTTGAAGCCCAAACCTTGACACGAGATGTAGAAATGGTCGGCACCGAGAGTGCGATTCCAAAACGGGAAGTCGTTTCGAAGTTGAGAGATGAGACGCCCGAGAGAACGCGTGGAGAGGTGGGATGAGAAGGGGACGAAGTAGAGGTGTGCTTGTTCTGGGTCTTGAGTGATGAAAGGACTTTTGCGGAGAGAAGAGAAGAAGAAGGACTCGGGTGCTGTGGAGAAGATTAGTGGTTCGGGAGGGGTGTAAGTAAAAACTTTGAAAGATTTGAGCATGTTTTGGTAATTTGGGAAAAGTGTGCTGGGTGAGAGGTAAGGGGTTGTGGAGTGGAGGGGGACGGAAAATGAGAGAACAAGGGAGAGGAAGAAAGAGAAGTGAGCAGGAGACATTTTTCGCAGTTGAATGAAGTAGAGAGGACGGAGAGTAAATACAAGGAGTGGAGTGTGTGGGATTGTCAGAGCTTAAAGAAACAGAAATGGATTTGGCTTTGTTTTTAATTCTATATTTTATTATCAAACCTACCCCACCCAATATCTAGTACAATAAGAAGAGATGGGAGTTGAATTAACTTAAATTTGATAGTAAACTTAATTTAATCACCTTCAAAACCTGCCGTTATTAAATAACTTTGAGTTTGAAGTTGAGTTGATTTGAATTTGATTATAATTTGACTCCAATTTAATTGTAATTTGATTTAATCAAAATTGAAATAAATTATCCTCATACACTTTGAAAGATAATTAGATGTATCGTCATCTTATATAGGCAATAAATAACAAACTACATTTTATTTACTTGTAAGTCACTCCTAAGAGTAGATAAAAACTTTTTTACTTAAAAGTAAATGAAAACAACAAAATTTTATAATTTTATAATACATTTAATCAAAATTTCATTTATTTTTATCTTTAATATATATAAAATAATAATTATGATATCATTATCTTATATTTTATTAAAATAATATAAATTTTATTTTTTTTAGATAACTAAATTTGGTGAATTAAGATTTAAAACACGTAATTTATGTATTTTTTCCTAATTAAGCACTCTCCCTTCATCCTATAAATAAAAATTTTTTACAAAAGTAAGATGAGTCTATCCCAGAACACTTTCGTAAAACTGTCCTGCAAATTAATTTTACCACTTTAGGGTTATTTTGTTAGTCTCGTGTCATAATACTCAACAAAATATTTTTCGTTTTCCGTCCTGCTGGAATGTTGCCATCTTTTCATAACCAGCAGGCTCGAAGCAGTGGGAGTGAAGGAGGGTTCTCCTGTGGGCAGCCTTGCAGCTATTGTGCTTGTTGCTTCTGTCACTGGAATTATTGCGTTTCCTTTATCAATTTAAACGGGATTCACATACATATATGAGGCTGATCTTCGGAATAATGCAAGTTAGGCATGTCACGCGAGCGCCTTTTGGTGGGTGCTTTCTGTGCAATTTTTCCTTTGATCATACTGTCAATGAAATTGAAATATAAATCGATAGCGATACACCTAAACCCCAAAAAAGAGTAGTGAGCAAATAGCCGAATGACAAAGGGCCATCCAAGATTCTATTTAATGATAAATTGTCACCCATTAAAGTTTTAAAAGTCAACTACCTTCCTTCGCCTTTTCTGAATTAATGATGTTCTGTTTTAGCTAGACGGTTTTATTTTGTAATAATGTGCTAAAATTTATTTTCACTGTGCCTTTTCTGAAGTTTAGTCTGGTTATTCAAAACCTCCTTAACGGGAAGGTCTCTAATGAATTTCGGTACTTTTACTTCGGCAGAGGTAGATGAAATTTATCGTTTTAAATGCTATTACTGTGACGTGGATAAGGATCTTGTTTTCAGTGCTTTTCTTGTTACTTCGAAATGGGTTCCGTGAATCGTAACCGTATAATTTAATTGTTTTTGTATTTCTTGTTTGTAGGCCATTGTTGGTGAAGAAAATAAAAACACAAAATATGAGGGTACGGAAATCATATGTGAATTTTTGGGGCCGCAATTGAATTGTTTTCTTGTTTATATATGTAGTTAAATTTATATGGATTGAGAAAACAATCTTGTTATTCATTTGCAGGCCCTGAAGCAAATATGCAGACATTTCCCCCAAATAATGGAAGGGGAGGAAGTAGGCACGGTTATCAATCTCTTGGAAGTCCGACTGGTATGCTTTTCTTTTAGTTGATTTCATTATGTGGAAATTTTAATGATAAGGTCTAGCTAAGTTTTACTGATATGAATGATTAGAACCTTTCTTGTGACCTGTTTGAAAAATGTGATTCTTAATACTCAAAAAGGCAATTTGGTGATTTATACTAAAATTCAGCTTTTGTTTGTCACAGTATCACAAAAGTTGAATATTCGTGACAACGGGTTTTGGAGAATACAAAAAAATTACAAAGGAATTATGCTTTGTCTACCTTTACCTTTAATAGGTCTTTTGCAATTTGAAGCTACTGGAAATTTGGAGGATCGTTTTCATGTTTGTATTTTCCATTTTATAAATATGAACTTTTTTGTGTGGCAGTGGTTTATTTTGTGCTTTGCTGTAGTCTAACATTTGAGTTCATTTTATTAAATAGCATTCTTATTGATAGAATAGATATGACCTTCTTTGACTAATTGTAGTGATTCATATAATTTTAACTTCTATCATGAGTAATAGAATCATGGGTTTGGGGATTATTAGTTTTTAGATTCAAATTGGTTTGGCATTGTAGTAGTTTTTAATTTGGGGCTGCTTGTATGATGTACGGTGAACCAACAAAATTTACATGGTAAAAATGAGGGATTGACTTGTGTGAAAGGTTTTTATGATTTAAGATGGTGTAAGGAAAACTAGCTCAATAACAAAATGTTTGTTTCATAGTTCTTAATATAGATCTCAACTTTTTGTAGGTTTGTCTGAATCTCTTAGATTTCTACTAAACTTTGTTTAAGCAGTTATTTAGCTGCATGTGGCCATTGAATGTGGTAGTTCTTGTGAGTACAGCCCACATGTATTTCAGTATTCTTGGATCAATGGACAGACTGAAAAATGTTGTTTCATGTGAGACTAGAGGCTGGATAAAATCCCCTTACCTGACTCTTTGGTTGCATGAAATGGGAACATGGAAGGTAAATTCTGAAGTGTCTCTATGGCACGGGTTTGGAGGTCATTGGAAGAGGATGGGAGTGGTCAATTTCCATAGTTTCTGGTGTTTTCATTAGTTAGTAGATTCAAGGATTATCTCTTCAGGTGGGTTTTGATACTCTCTGAAATCATTCTCATTAATGTGTAATTTTTATCACAATTACATGCAAACCAGTGATGTTATATGTTACTATAAGTTGATTAATTCTTACAGACAATGGCAGAATCTCTCCTTCGGATTTAACAATCTATCTGTCCATACATGGATGTAGAAGAATTTGAGCAACAACCAGCAAACATTTGGAGGGGACTCTTTGTTGTCACATCATACCAGCAATATTTTAATGTGGATACAGACATTGTCATGAACAGATTGATAAGTTCTTTTGTACCCTTTTATTGGAGATTTTTTCAGCAAGATTGATGCTAACCCTGATCTGTGAGTTATGCGGTTTTCACTTTTCTTTTTCTATCCTCACGTTGAAACAGATGGATAATCTTTTGTTAGATATCTTGCAGTGGAACTAAGACGTCTAGGGATCAAGTCCTTATACCAACTCTGTTAGTGAATCATTTAATTTGTGCTTGTTTACGGGAAAAGATGTGGTGTAGTGCAGTGCCTGGATAAGAAAAGATGGTCAATGTTAAACCTTTTTTTTTTTTTTTTTTCCAAAGAGAAGTATATTAAATTGTATACATGTAAAATTTTCAGGAGTAATGTCGTACATTTAGGGTATGATAACAAAGTTGGGAGAAAATTAAAACAACTAGGAGCAATTGGATAAACACTAATATCTGGTTATTAAACATGGTAGAACTGTAGTGTTTCTCCAAATATTCAACGTAATATTGCCAGTAACATATAACTAATCAGGATGCTTGGGCAGTACCTTTTTGTTGAATATGCAAAACAAGAGGTTGTGAATCATCCATTGGTGTCTTTTTAACAGTCGTTGCTGTTATTAGCATATAGAGAAATCAGTCTCCGTTAGCTTTCTTAACGGAACCAAAAATTAAGCACTTAAAGAAGGGTATTTATTAGGACAATGAAGGAAACATTGTTTTTATTTTTATTTTGTTATCTATTGATGATCTATTGTCTTATGACTGATATTGCATGGGATCTAATATGATGGTTCACTGTGTATCAAATATTTTTTTTTTTTTGATATGTTAGATATGGGCTTATCTGGATCTCCACTACATTGGTCTTTGTGCTAGCTTCACTTGGAAATTATGGCACGTACCTAATGGAAAAACATACTAGCAGTAGTACTTCTTGGAGCTTTGATGTCAGCTATGTAATGTGGCAGCAAGTGTAATCTACGGTTATTCAATCTTGGTGCCACTGGCATATTACTTTCTGATTCAGTATATGGGTTCAAATTCTAGCCTTGTTCAATTATGGTGCCTGTGGGGATATTCTCTCTGTGTTTATTGTGAGCACTGTGAGTATCTGCATTTTGTTGAAAGTTTTCTCTCTCTCCAAAAGACAAGAACCTGAGAACAGAGTTTTGTTTTATAATGTTAATACTGGAATTTTCATTCAGTCTATGAATGCATTGCCTTTAGAAATACTGCTGAAGACCGTAGGCCCCTTTTGTTATGTGGAAACCATTTAAATTCTGCTTTACATTAAATATTGTTGTTTTTCTATATCACAACAATCATCTAACATATACTTATGCGATATTTCAGTTTTTACTTCTTATCCCTGTTGAGTTTCTCCGGTGGATGATTATACTTCTTGCTGGTACTGCTTCATCTTGCTTTGTCACATTAAACCTGAGATCTTATATAGAAGGGAATGATCTCACAATACTGGTGGTTGCTTCGTTCTTTTTGCAAATGGCTCTGGCAGTTTTCATCAAGGCCTGGTTCTTTCCATAGCCCTTGTCTTTGAGGTCTAATTTTGAATCTGCTGTGTGCTTGCTCCTGGGAATTAACGGTAAGATAGCCTCGAAGAACATTGTTTGAAAAGCATAATTTCTTTATGTTTTTAGATTAGTGATTTGGTTGTAGTTCAGTTGAAGGAGTTTGAAACATAGTACATGAATTGTGAAAAAATAGAAAAACTTCTAGGAGAATTGCTTCAGAACGAGTAAAGCACTTCGTAGTAGTTTTGCTTGGACGGTGTTGTACTACAGCTTTTAGAGGACCAACATCATGTCAAAGAAGAGGAAAAACCAAATTTTACGCTGGAGTAGTCTTGGGTCTTCCAATTTCCTCCTTTTAACTTTAGTTTCGTAAATTTTAATTTAGTAATTACTGTCAGAGTCTTCTTTTTGGAACGGTAAATTATATATATCATAATTGTGGGGTTAATAAATGAGATGGCCAAAATTAGCGGCTGTATAAAAATTGACTAACTTTTTAGGGATGTACAAGATAACCAATCCAAATTAAATACTAAAATACTCACACCCTTTTTTTTTCTTTTTTTTTTATAGAAACTCTAATGTTTTATACAAACCAAAATCCTAACTAAACCCTATAAACTTTAAAAATTTTTATATTTATCCTTTCATTCAAATTTCAACATTATGATTTAAAAATCAAGAAAGGAAGTTTGTCACCTCCAAGTATTTATATGAATATTAATTCAAATTTTTATTTATTTAATAATTGTGTACTTGTTTAGTGTGTTGAATTTATTTGATAAGTTTGAAATGTATTTTAAAATCAAGAATGATTAAAATGATATTTTTTCTAGTAGACTGATGATAAGGGTTTAGTGATATTTGATACGTGCAAAGCTTTATTGATATTTTATATATATATGAGATTTTTGTTTATGTTAATCGGTGGGTTTAAGTGATATTTTATTATTTGGGGTAAATTAATATTTTAATAGAGAGTAAAAGATATTTTCCTATGTTGGATAAATTGACATTTATATTGTGGGAGTGAATTGATAGTTTCTAATATTAGGTTGAAAATGTAAAATTTTGGTTAATATAATTATAAAATTATATTGATCAAAATAACAAATTTTATTATTTATGTAGTTCGACATTAAGGTAAATTGATATTTTACTATAATAAGTAAATTGATATTTTATTATATGATTGGGTAAATTGATATTTTCTAAAATTTGTATCGAAAACAAAAAGATTAGGAATTTTTCAAAGGATTGCATTTTTTAAGATCAAATTTATACATTTAGTCATCAAAATTCCAGTTAATTTAGTTTTAAAATTATATATTATCATTATAAGATTAATTGAAATGTTGAATTTTGTTATGTTTTGATTTGATACAAAAGATAATGAATTAAAACAGCTAATAATAGAATGGAATATATTGGAAATATTAAAGACATTTAAAATAGTAAAACTCTTACAATACAAAATAATAATGATTGCCTTAATACAAAAAATCGAAAAAACCATATATTAAAACTTATGAAATTTTTATAAAAATAATTAAATCTCAACATTATTAGTAACAAACAAGATACAAAAAGCGATATATTAATTTTTTTAATTTTAATTACTAAAACATGATTGAAATAAATAAAAAATGTCAAAATTCGATATGAGCATTTTATTTTTTGTATGTGGGATTACCACACATGTTTTTAACCGTAGATAATGAATCTATGGTTTATGTATGAATAATGTTGTATAAGTACAAACACATCCTTATAACCCCTAAAAGATTGGTTAATTTTATATACATCACCCTAATTTTGATTAATTTTTAATAATCCTAATTAATATTAGAAAGATAAACGATGATAACAATAATAATAGGGATAAATTCTTCTTTATATTATTTTTTATTTGTTATCATAACATAGGATATAATTGTTGCCTGGAAACCATATTTAGTTAATAAAACGGATTTGCCTAACAAAATTCGTCTCCAATCACAGTCAAAGCATGAGTACGGGGTCTTCATCCCATCGACTCCTTACGTGGCATTGCCCGATTCGAAACAAAACCTTACAACCCCACCTCGTTAGTTTAAAAAAGAAACTCCACCTGGATAACGATTCCTCTTCCATCTGCTATGAATTGGAACGGTTAAACTCGTGGTGAGTTAGACAGGAATTACATGGATTCCTCTCGAGTTTTTTTATCAAAGACGTTAAGCGTATTGTTGTAAAGGTATATAAATTTTTTCATTCTTTCTTGTTCTTTCATTGCATCAATGCATCCCGGTTGTTTCAAGGAAAAGCAAATTTCTGTTTATGATTCAAATTTTACTTGATCATTCCCTGACGTCTCGTTTTTTCAATGCATCGTTTGAATAGCGTCAGTGCTTATAATCTTGATTAGGAGATCAGTACCGTGTTTGTTTTTTATGGTTAACTGCCGATTCATAAAAAATTATATGAAACGACTTAAGATTGTCTTTCTATTTCTTACTGTTTAGCGTATAAGTTTGAGAAAATGCTTCCAGATCCTGAATCATAACTCAGGGTTAGTTTCATAGTTCATGTATGTTACTGAATCTTGCCGTATATTAAAAACTATCAGATGTGACAGAAATGATATATAAGGAATGAAACAGTGTAGAAAAAAAAAAAAGATTAACGGTAAAATACTCTAAAATAATTTGTATGTATGTATGTACAAGTGTAATTTTACTTTTTTTTACTATAATGTTAACTGGTTTTGTTTTTTTTTTTTTTTTTCAAATTTATGGAAGGTTGGAACTGCTGTTGTTACTCGAAGTGATGGAAGCTTAGTGCTCGGAAGACGAGGAGCGCTTTGTGAGCAAGTAAGATCGTAGATTTTTGTTCTCTTTGTGCATCAATCTTGAGATTTGGATTTTTTTAAATTTTATAATCCAAACGAAACTGCAGATTAAAGAGTTGAACTCACAAGGATATGAGATTGTTTTGGTGTCGTCAGATGCTGTTGGCATGGGTCGTCAGAGGCTTAAATACGGAAAACTGATCAACAGCAGGTCTTCATTATGTCCTCCTTAATCTTCTTTTATTAACATGTTCATATATAATCTAGAGGCTTTTTAATTTCAACATTGCTGGAAGTATTGCCTCTCTTCACAAAATTAGTATTTTGTTTAAGCATATTGTGAATTCAGTGACATGCATATGATGCAATAGCTTTTCATCTCTTAGGGTTTTACTTATCTTCAAAAGCCACAAGTTGAGCTTGATGGGAAGGCCTGTGCAGCTGTAGGCCAAAATAGTATCATGGCTCTCTACGACTCATTGTTTAGCGAGGTCTTTAAGAGATATATACTTTCCCTGTTTTGCAACTATGTTAGAGCTTAATTAAATTGTTTCTAGGAATTTTGATCTAATTATGTTTGGATTTTTTGTTCTGTTGCAGCTGGATGTGACATCAGCACAACTTCTTGCGACCGATAATGACTTTAGGGATAAAGATTTCAGAAGGCAACTAAAAGAAACTGTGAAATCATTGTTGTCTCTGAGACTTACTCCTGTATTTAATGAAAATGATGCTGTCAGTACAAGGAAAGCTCCATACGAGGCATACTATTCTCTAATTGCTTTCCATTGTACGAATGTTGCATTTAATTAAATATTAGGGCTTATCTTGCCCTGAATGTACAATTTTATTTTTTAATTTTATCTAATATACATAGTGATATGATCTGCCACTTTGAGATCAGATGTTCTCTAATGTAGTACTCGATAGTTCATCGGCCATTATGGATAACGGAGTCCTAGAAAGTAGATTCTAACGTGCCATGTTTTGAAAGGGAAAAGCTAAATGAAGCTAATTCTCTAGTTTTAAAAGAACAAAGTAAAATACGTTGTTCATGCTATGAGCTAGCGCTGAGTAAACAAAACCTGATTTGCATTTACGATGGTTTCATTATTTTCTGGGAAGATTCATTTGGTTGTTCATATTAAATGTTGGGGTGCTTTGTTTTAGTTTGTGAACAAACCAATAAATGGTAGAAACCCTATTGAGAAGTTTCTTCCTGAAGAGCTATATAATCTTTTACGAGGCTATTTTTAGATTACTAGGTTCTCGGGTATCTCTTTCATAGCTTTAAAGAGGACCTGTACAGTGTTATTCCTTTTATTTTCAGCTAATTCCTTTATTGATGCATTTGCTACTATTCACTTCTGATTCACTTCTGATGACTTGCACTCTTTGCAGGACTCTTCTGGTATATTTTGGGATAATGACAGCTTAGCAGCCCTACTGGCTTTGGAGTTAAAAGCTGATCTCCTTGTTCTATTGAGTGACGTAGAGGGTCTTTACAGTGGCCCCCCAGCTGACCCATAGTCAGAGCTCATTCCGACATACATTAGGGGAGAAGCATCAGAGTGAAATAAGTTGTGGAGACAAGTCTAGATTGGGAAGAGGAGGCATGACTACCAAGGTAAAAGCTGCAGTCAATGCGGCTTATGCGGGCATCCCTGTGGTTATCACCAGGTATACTGCCCTCTTATATCCTAAAACATGCTTCAGACTTCAGCATTTGCAAATTAAGGAACCTCAGTGACACTTGTTTGGTGGATATTGTTGATATTTACCATTTGGATCAACTTCATGGGCTTTGTATATTGTGTAAATGTTTACTTATCGGTTTCTACGAGGCAGCTTGTGTATGATAGTGCACTAATTTCCTTATATTTCTTTTAGTGGGTTTTCTGCTGAAAACATAATCAAGGTTCTGCAAGGAGAGGCTGTTTGTACCCTCTTCCATCAAGATGCACATTTGTTGGTTGGAGAAAATGAAATAGGTGCTCGTGAGATGGCTGTTGCAGCAAGGGATTGTTCTAGAAAACTTCAGGTAACATCAATTACGTCATGCTTAAGAAGTTTATAGGTTTATGTTAACCAGAAATCTTACGTTTCTTCTGCAAGCAGAGAGGGGCAGCATCTTCCTCCAAATTTGGTGCAAGAGTTATGCTCTTGGTTTGAAACATTAATTACTGTGTAATACTCCACAGGCTTGCCTTCAGAACAGAGGCAAAAGATTGTGTTGGATATAGCTGATGCCTTGGAAGCAAACAAAAGCAAGGTCATGGCTGAAAATGATGCTGATGTTGCGGCTGCACAAGAGGCTGGATATGATAAATCCTTGATGTCTCGCCTGGCCCTGAAGCCAGAGAAGGTAAGACATTTCTGATACATATAGCTATTTCTAATTTTTGCTGCTTATTGCCTTCTATTCTGTCATTTTTATTTTTTTTTTAATTTTAGACTAATCACTTCTGTATGATATTTTAATTGAAAATTTTCTCTATTTCTCAAGTTGCACAACTTATGTAGTGAATGAACTGTATATTCTTGACAGATTTCAAGCCTTGCAAAAAAAATTCGTGAGCTTGCAGACATGGAAGACCCAATTGGTCATATTTTGAAGAGAACCCAGGTAAAGAAAAGACTTTCAAATGTTTATAGGCGTTTGGTGTGTGATGATACACCAAGAGATGGAAAGCATTTGCTTCCAACTTGACTTTCGCACTTAGTAAACAACTTGTTAAGTCTGATCAGGAAATTTTGAGACATACAAACTGCAGTCCATACCTGAAACTATTGGCTGTAAAAGTAAAATGGTTATCATGTCTAGGACCAATTCTATAGAAATCTGCTGGACTGTCTTCTGTGTTGAATGTGATCTGAGAGGTTTCTGATGGATTTGCATCTGCTTGCAGATGGTCTCATCTTGGAGAAAACTGCATGTCCTTTGGGTGTTCTCCTGATTGTTTTTGAGTCTCAACCTCATGCTAATGCAGGTAAATATGATTCATTATTACAAATATCATTTATTACCTATGTTTTTGTAGTTGCCACTTCATTTATTCATTAATATACCATTATGATTTTTTTCATGATTTTAAAAGATAGCTTCATTAGCGATCCGAAGTGGGAATGGGGCTTTGCTGAAAGGGGGAAAAGAGGCCAAGCAGTCAAATGAACTATTGCATAAGGCTTGATATCTTAGATTTAAATGATTGACATGCAGTATACCAAGTGAAATCATTTCTAAAAGTTGTGTCATTCGCTTTATGGCTTATCACTGAAGCCATCCCAGAAAAAGCTGGTCGAAGACTGATTGGACGAGTGACTTCAAGAGACGAGATTGCTGATCGGCTCAAGTTGGATGGATTTGTATTGGTTAAATCATGTCAATTTTGAGAATGATAATTGATACGTGTAAGTTAACTCACCATCTTCTTTGTGTGCCAGCTTGACGATTTCATTGATCTTCTAATCGCAAGAGGAAGCAACAGACTTGTTACTGAAATCAAGGGATCAACTAAAATTCCTGTTCTAGCCATGCCGGTGAGATATATGATCCAGGGAATCTATTCATTGAATATGTGCTTTGCTCAATTGGAATCAACTAAAGATGCAATTTTTCCTCTGTGGAATTTGCCATGTATATGTTGATAAATCTGCTAATATGGAGATGCTGAAGCAAATAGTTTTGGATGCAAGTCTTCATTGGCTGCTGATAATTTTGATATGCTCTTTATAGTATTAGTACAATTTAGCTCTTAAGGTGTTAATGGCTTATGGTCAAAATGTAAACCCCTGAGCGCTACGTTCTTTTTTGATGTTACTAGGAAACGCTTCTTGTACACGAGGATTTAGTGTCAATTGATGGGCTGAATGACCTCATTGTCAAGCTCCACACAGAAGGTAGGGCTTTACATGCAACAAATTTGTAATTTCTTGTGCTGATACCATTGGACTGATATTTATTAGAAGTTACTGATGCAGATGTTCTGCAGGTGTCACTTTGTTCGGCGGCCCAAAAGCCAGCACCTTGCTTAGTTCTCCAGAGGCAAATTCATTACGTCATGAATAAAACTCAAAGGCATATACTATCGAAATTGTCAATGATGTATATTTAGCCATTGATCATATACATGAACACGGAAGGTTTGTCCCCCTTTCCTTGCGGATCTATGTCATCATCATATTTCTCTCAACTTCTCTGGGCTTTAACTTGCACATGGCTATTTGAAAACTCACACGGAGATGAATAACCACTTTTTTCTCTTTATTTGGCAGTGGTCATACTGAATGCATCATAGCAGAAGACAAGGGAGCCGCTAAAGTTTTTCTACCCCGAGTAGACAGGTGAGCCAAACTTCAATCTTCTTGGTTTTATCAGTCTCATTATTTATTTTCCTCGCTGTCTATATAATATATCAAAACCATAAATTATTTCTGCTTATTTGGCAGTGCTGCCGTTTTCCATAATGCAAGCACAAGATATTGTGATGGGGCTCGTTTTGGTCCTGGTGCTGAGGTATTATGTCCTCTGGCAGGTTCTTTAATAATTCTGTTCAATTTATTAAGAATTCTGTCATCTCACACTTGACTCTCTTTGGTAACTGACTAGGTTGGCATAAGCACAAGCCACATTCACGCTCGGGGTCCAGTTGGAGGAGGACTTTTAACTACTTGATGGTATGTATTTTTTAGCTTTGATGTTGGGGCATTGTCATTCTATTAATTATCATGTATTATATTGTTCATTTATTTCCAGAAAATCTTGTATAAGCCTGTAAAGAATCGTAGAGATATTATTAGATTGTGGATGTGCAGGATTCTTAAAAGGAAGTGGCCAAGTTGTGGACGATAACAAGGGGATGGATTACATTCACAAGGATATAGCCATTGAGTCCTAAATTTATACGTATGGACTTAAACCCTGCATACAAGAAGCATTTTTTATAGGCTCTTGATATTGCTGTTACGTTTTTTTAACCTCATGTAGCAGCGTTATTTTATAAGGTGCTGAAATACATTAGTCCTGATTTTGTGTCCATAGATTTAGTATTCCAGTTCAATAAGCATTTTGTATCAGTTTAGCAATATTTGGGTCCTTTTTAAGATAAATCTTGTGTCAAGTAACAATTCAGGGCATCCTCAAACAACACTGTTTTGTGCTTAACAACAAAGGCCACTTTACCTGATTTCTTTGAAGTTGTTGATGCAAAAAGACTATGCTTCAATGAAGTTCTTGAGGTTGTTCAGCCAAATCAGGTATTCTCGGCTGTCTTTGTTAACCATGTACTCGAACAAGAAATTTGTGCAGCTAGGCTTTATTCCTCTAATCTCCAAGTACTTGTGGAAAGCTTTCTTCACGTTCTCATCCAAATTACTGGGGAAGATGAGCAGGTGAAAGTTAATACACACACACACACACACACACACATACAGATAACAAGTCACACATAGAAACATCTTACTGAAAGTCAGGCCCCTTGTAGGCGATTTCATCCTCCGAATTTTCTGATTTCATAACAGCCAAGCCATCAATTGCAACCTCATCAGGGTAAGCAACACAAATAAACTCAAGCGAGATTCCACTGCTCTTGGAGACGGTAACCACGAGTGGCAGACTAGATTGATTGGGTTTTTCCATATCATCATTGTTGTCATCAACAACATCAGGTTTTTCACCAGTAACAAGATCAGGCATGTGAACTTCAACTTTTACAAGTTCACCCAGGTACTCTCTTGTCAAAGTTATAGTTTGAAGTCCGGGATTATCCTCTATTTTGAAAGGGAAGCCGCCTGGAGGCTCTTCTACCTATTCATCAAAACAAAAGAATTTGCCAAAGCACAGCTATAATGACTTATGATAAGCATATCAAAACTTCACAAACATTTCTAAAAGCATAATGGAAGAACAGAATCAAAAATATTTTTAATGAAGACTAACATGTGGGCATCATATAAACCAGCATACAAAATCTTGATGCTTAAGACCAGGAAAGAGACCTCAAAAACAGTGTAACCCATTAACAAAAGGGTACAGCACAACAGGTAATTAATCTGGATGAACCTATTTTTCTCTGCAAGGAAACAAAACATCCAGAACATAATTCTCTTCTATTTTCCATCCTTCTTACTAGCTTAAAACACTTAGCAAAACAGAAGAAATCAAAATTCTGAATACCAGAACTGAACTCATCTTCCCTCAACACAATAAGAGTATATTTTATTCTGAAATAATAAAATAAAAACCCTTAATTTTCTTCATTTTCCCTCTTACCTTCTCAGCAGCCAAAATATAAGCAGAAAAGGAAACTCAGCCAAGTAAGGTTTTTTGTTTTGTTATCATTTAAAGGAAGAACCAGAACAGAACCACCCAAATCTCTTTAAAATTTCAAGAATTTTATTGCGAACAAATCGCCATAAGCCAACCACCTTAAAAAAAAAAAAAAAAAAGAGTTACCCGATCATGATCATCAGTCTCTTTAGCATACTTGATTTCTGAATCGATGACTCGTAGCAGAGACTCATCAGAACTTGGCTTTTTAGTCACAGCAGCCGAAGAGAAGTAAAGTTGAGGAACAAAAGGCCTCAAAGTAAGCTGCTGACACAGATTATTCGAGGCAGCGAAGATGGCAGGATGGTAACTTCTGTTAACTCGAATGAATCGAGCAGCCATCGGAGCCAAAGAAGTGGCCGATTTACGAATAAACAAACTAAAAGCCATTGAGTTGCAGTGAAGAAAATAATTATTTTTTATTTTTCGCAGGATTTTCGAAGAGAAGCATTTTGCAAAATCTAGGGTTTTAAAGGGTTTAAATACTTTTGCAGAGTCTCAGTTGATTGTGATGATGACATGTCAGCTTCTTTATGCACTGTGATTTTTGGTTGAACTGATGGTTATTTTTGAAAAGAGTCAAGGTCAAAGTAGTCTTTTTGGGGAAGCAATGGTCATTTTCTAGAATGATCAGGTTTTGCGGTCCTGGTAGCGTGCGTAAAGTGGCAATGACAGGTTAACTTTTTGGGTTTGTTTTTTCTCTTAAAAACACATAAAGCAGGAAACAAGGATGATAACACCATGTTAATGTTATAAGAGCTTTTCAGAAAAGTTGATCAGGGTAGTAAAATATTAATAGATTGTTTGGGGAAGAAAGAATTGGAGCCCAGAAAAAGCTAAAGAATATTTCTTTGTTCTTCAAGTAAAGCTTCTTTAGCTTCCTTGGGAAGAAGTTGGATTCATGGGAATCTCCTGAAATCTAGCCATTCCTTGATCTTTTTGCCCCTTCTCTCTCAGTTATTGAACGCGTAGAGGTATAAATTGTGAGAGAGAAAGGGAAACATTATACTTTTTTTTTTTTTTTTCTAGAAGAGAGATGTTGTTTGGGTGTCCAGGGCAGGTGAGTAGTTTAATGTTGAGAGTAGGACAGTGTTTTTTTGCCGCAGCTTCAGTTGGGGTGATGCTTTCAGCTCATGGCTTCTACAATTCTACGGCTTTCTGGTATTTTCATTTATCTCTTGGTACTGCCGTAATTTTGTTTTACTTGTAAGGATTGATTGTTTTTCAAATGAAAGCTTGGCTCTTGCACCTAGTTTTTCATTTGGCCATGAATTAGCTTCATTTCCTTTTCTTGTTTCAGTATTAACAATGAATTAGTTGTGTGTTTGGGTATGAATGTGTAAAGGACTTAAGAGCAAACCTATAGAAAGTTATATTGGGAAGCTTTATACTTTACCTGCACCAATTAAGAAAGAAAGATAATTATAGGGGAAAATTCGCGTACCTGGTTTATGTTAATTTGACTTTATGACCGAGGAATCAAGAGACTTCGGTAGAGCTGAAGAACAAAGCATAAGTTTAACAATCAATCAGCTAAAAAATGAGGACTAGAATGCTTAAACTTCTGAACTTTGAATAATGCACTCAGTAAAAAACATTTGAAACCGACAGGAGATTACAAAGACATTCGAGACCAGTGGTTGCACTGATGCTCTCTTGTTTCTTTTCCCTCTGGAGAGGTATCCTAGAGTACCTTAGTAATTTTCACTTCCCTCATGTCTCAATCACCTATACTAGTGTTTTTCCTCAATTAAGAGGCGTGATGAAATCAAATACGCACTCACATGTGGCTTGTTGCTCCACTATCATTGGATGAGAGACATTTGCAAGTACATTTTGTATTTTGTTTCTACTGTTAAGGATTAGTAGTTCTCATAACTTGAGCATACTTTTAGCAATATTTATGGGAAAGCTAGGCAATAGATTGTAGACACTAGAAAACATATTGTGAACTTTGCATCAGTAATCTAGGCTAGCAACTGTGAGCAGAGGGTTTTAGGAATCGGGAATGTACTCATAAATTGTGTCCATGTATGGGGCCATGAACTTAATTGTCCAGGTGACCATGAATTGGATGATTATGTGTGTCTATTGACTTGCCCAGATTGACCATGAACTTACATTTCCAGGTGCAGTTGTACTATTGTTGCATGAGTACAAATCAGTGCATGTTTGTTTTTTTTTACTAATCGGGTTAGGAACTGCTGTTATATATGTGGGTAAATGGCTGCTTTTTAAAGCTCAGATTCATGTTTATTGGATTCAGCTATCTAATTGCATCAATGGGACTTCAAGTTTTGTGGAGTTTTGGACTAGCTTGTCTTGATTTGCATGCATTGCGATCAAAGAAAAACCTGCGAAATCCCATCTTAGTGAGCCTTTTTGTTGTTGGTGACTGGGTAAGTTTCCTAAGCTAAATTATGATGCTAGGCATGCATGAGCTTTACTTCGCAGAATCATGAGGCATGTTCTAAGTTCATTTCTGACAGGTGGAGCTCTTTGATGCGTAAAACAAATAGAAACAGATATAAATTTCTTATAGTTAACTGCAATATGCAAATTTTGATGATATATAAGGCTCTGAAATAAAGGGACCTTTTGCAATGATAAATTGGGACTAAGGGACATTTACTTTGTGATATGAAACAATTTTCAAAAATTAGAACAATTTGAAATTGTGAATATAATATTGAAGCAAGTCTTATAGAAAATATAAAATCTTTTTATAATCTCTAGATTTTAAGCTATTTTTCTGAATTATATCCACTTGAAAAGGGTCTACAAACTGCTTTCTTTTCAAACAGAAGAACTATATGCAATAGGATGGCCTACTAAACTCAAACCAGACCATTGCAAGGAAACGTATAAATCAAAATGTTACATTCATTTATTGTTTCTGTTGTGCCTTGAATAGGAGCAAGGATATTTGGAATAGTTCATGAATCAGTTTCTTGCCATTCAACTCATCAGGCTATAGCATATTAAGATATGCCTATATCTTCACTACCTTTCAAGATGGAAGAAATTAGAAGAAAACTTTTAGTTAGTGGCTTTGTGCCAGTGGGTGTGCCCAGAGTCTGAATTTTGTAGCCACATCAAGGCCATTTACTTTGCATGTTTTTCCATTCATCTAGGAAACAAAATTTTTCTACTAACATAGAGAGCTTGAGATTTAACTTGCTCAGAATTGTTTCTTGTCCATCTTTCTTTCCTCCGAGATATATGGTTGCTCAATGTAATACCTTGGCAGTCTTGGTCTAAGATATCTCCCATGTATATATTCTTCAGTCTAACCTGATATTCAAAATCAAGCAAATGTTTCCATCATCATACTTTCTCATTACCAAGGAAGTGTTCATGCTGGTTTTGTTGTTTCAGGCATCAACAATTTCTGACTACATTTTCGCATCATATTTATTGTTTGAAACACAAAAAAATACACTAGTACATTTGCTTTTATGAAGTTACAGATCTGATCTCATTTAGTGTTTGTTTATTGAAATTACCCATTTTGATTTCATCTGAAACTATCTAATAGGCTATCAATATTGAAATTGCAGGTGACAGCGATTCTATCACTGGCGGGTGCATGCTCGGCAGCTGGGGTCACAGTTCTGTATACAAAAGACCTAACTTCGAATTACTGCAAGTCACCAATCAATTTGTCATGCAACAGATTCCAAATCTCTGTATTCTTGGCTTTCATCTCCTGGTTCCTCCTTGCCATATCTTCTCATGTCATGTTTTGGCTTCTGGCAGCAGTTTAGGTGATTTATTTAACATTTAACTTGACTGAACCCGATTAAAATGTTATTTGTAAATATAGTATTCTGAAGCATATCCAGTTTCTCTGAAATGCTCAGATTTTTTGTTATAGAAGCATGCCATTTATATGATGGTGTACCCTTGCTTTTTTAACTCAAAAAATTTAGACATGAACAAAGATTGACAGTGGCCGTCCATAGCCCTACTCTAGGTTACTTTTCACTTGAGAGGCGAATGTTTCAGGCAGTTCAACCAGTTTGGGATTTGCATATATGATTGTGGAAGCATCTATAGTTTAAACTTGAAACTCGATTTAGCTTGTCAATTCATTCAGGTATTGAAGAATGACAAAATGGGTGAAACATGTTTGACGCATACATGCAGGTTTCCTTATTCTTGATATACATACCATACAGGTATCCTTATACTTGATATACATACCATACAGGTATCCTTATACTTGATACACATACCATACAGGTTTAACTTATGTTATCCAATCTAACTCAGACAAATTAATATTCATTTTAGAACCCAGATTTCCTTGTCGTTTATGACTAAACAATGAAGAAAGCATTGATTATGGAATCTTGGGCGATTTGGATAATTAAATATACCATAAGTAACTCAGAGAGAAGGCAATAGATAAACCACCAATCAACATCTTAGGAACACTACTGTCAATCAAAAGGTTTCGAAAGTGCAAGTAATTGGTAATTCATGGTATACCCACTACTACAACTGATTGCCAATATATACTACTATATGATAATGACACATCTTTAGCAGCATAAAAAGTGATGATGATTCCGCAGTCTACGGCATTAATGTGGCAGGCTGAGATTGG
Organism: Anacardium occidentale; assembly: GCA_026122585.1. Lineage (NCBI taxonomy): Eukaryota > Viridiplantae > Streptophyta > Magnoliopsida > Sapindales > Anacardiaceae > Anacardium > Anacardium occidentale. The sequence goes on from JAJEJH010000027.1 coordinate 304,333, forward strand.
GATTGGGAATCCTTATGTAATTAAATCAAATGACAAGGAAGCAACCCCCACATGTACCTGTACCTCTTGACCTCCCCATCCACTTTCCTCTTTTGTTGTTTCAACCAATTGAATTATGATGACCCATATTTAGCTTTAAAAATGGTGGTCCACAATGTGGAAAAAGATTCAAAATAATGGCACTAAGTTGAAAGCAACAAGCAAAGATTAGATAAATAGCCAAATTTGTCAAACTTGATTGTCTGCCACTAAATTTATGGGTTGGGCATGTTTCACAAGTGTCTCAATGATGTTTCACAAGTGATCTCAAAATTGTTCATTGAAAACTTTGATCTCACGGACAAACCATTCCAACAAATTGAAATGAAATTTACATTAAGGAAAGATTCTTCTGAAAATTACATTGCCAGCAAGTAAAACCAACTGATGATTTATGACTATATAAATATATATATATATACACACACACAGAGTAAGTTACACTTCTCACGCCAATCATCATTTGCTTTTCACAAGAGAAACTGAGTCTTCAACTTTCAATTCATTCACACGCATACTGGGTTTCAGACATGTGTCCAAGATGAGATGAGAAAAAAGAACAAAAGAACCAACACATTACAGTTTTCTGGGAAGAATAACTTACTACTTGCTGACAGCCTTCTACTTAGCTTCGGTGGATCACATGACTATCTCTGGCTTCAAAATGCTTGATTTGATCTCTTTGTGCGGCAAAACCACACCCCCGTTGCTGTAAATTTCATCACACACATGAACATCTTCTCCAAGGATGGTCATGTTTTCAACACGAGCCCATTGTCCTACAGTGGAGTGCCATCCAATGATACTACTGGATATGCACGCATGCTTTTTGATGCGGACTCCACGCATCACAGTGCAACGAGAGAGTCTAACTCCTGGCTCAACAACACAGCCGGGACCGATTGCAACATCAGGTCCAATCAAACATCCCTCTCCAATCTTGGCACTCTCATGAATCAGAACATTTCCTACAATGTGAGAGCCAGTCGCCAACTTAGATGAAGATTTCTTCCTGAGAGAGTCCAGATAGAGTCTCAGACCTGTAATATAGTCCCTTGGCTGTCCAATGTCCATCCAAAAACCAGGAAGGACCATAGCATATAGCTGTTGCTCAGCTGCAATTTTTGGGAAGACCTCTTTTTCAATTGAGGTGGGCCTCAATTGAATGCGATCAAGAACTGACGGGTTCAAAAGATAAATTCCAGCATTGATTTTGTTGCCAACAAATAACTTTGGCTTTTCAACAAATTTCTCAACTTTTCCAGTCGATTCTTCCAAAACCACCACACCATATTTTGACGGCTCATCCACCTATGTAAGGATAATACGAAATAGTTATCAATCATTTAACGTAAATCAAAATGTCTCCAAAGAACAGGAGTGAAAATAATCTGACAAGGGCCAAAGTTTTACCTTGGTTACCATAATGGATGCCTCTCCTCCATGGGCTCTATGGAATTCAATCATTTCTTTGAATGGGTACTCACTAATAACGTCACTGTTGAGGACAAAAAATGGCTCACCAGAGTCATCTATCAGTTTGTCCCTAGCCAGAGCCAGAGGACCAGCAGTGCCCATCGGCTCAGTCTCCTGTGAGCAGGTGATCTTGATACCAAGCTTGGTCTCAAAGTCTTTCAAAAAGTTCAACATCACCTGCATAAACAAGAAACACCTTAAGCATTAGAGCCAATTTCTTGCAGCATTACATCAACCACTAGGATCATTAAAGAAAGTTGAGGATATAAGAAAAGGCATTATTCCATTACCTCTGGTTGGTAGTTAATAGCCAAAACTACTTCACTAACTCCAACTGCCTTAAGAGCCTCTATCTGTGAAAATTTCAGTGACGTGTCAACCTAAAGTGCATACACTAATATAAAGAAAGTGAAGAAAAGAGAGACAGAGAGAAAAAAGACTGTATTAAAGTAACGTAACAGGAACCAGTACTCTGTAACAAAATCCCTGGCGATACAATGACATGATTTTTCTATTTGAGGAAGAAAAGAAAACAATTTCTTCCTTTTTCTTTAGAAAAAGTTTTGATAGTAACAAGGAACATGCACAAATATGTTCATACACTCTTCTAAACCAATATACACAAAGGCAAAATTCAAAATTTTGGAAACTAGGGCCAACAAAGTGCATGAAAACTAATTCAACAGGTTATACTGGGTCAACTGGTTCAATATCTATTGACACCTATTATTTGACAGGTTCTCAGCAGTGAATTGCTTCTCCATTGTGGATCTCAAATATGAAGATCAATGAAAAAATTCTTTATTATTACTTTAGAAAAAATGTGGAAATCCCAACTGCAAACAATGTTATGTTAAAAAAAGCTTACAAGAAATGACTACTAACCAAGAAATGACTGCTACCAGAAAGGAGGCTTCCAGCTGAGATGTAAATTAAAAGAGGTCATGCTTACAAAATCATACCTGATGCAGGATCATAGGTTTGTTAGCAAATTCAACAAGGGGCTTTGGGACACTGAGTGTCAATGGCCTCAACCGTGTTCCAAAACCTCCAACAAGAATGAGTGCCTTCATCGTGATTTGCAACCCACTTTTCCTGCAGAAGACTGACTCAGTATCTTTGATAACTAATAACAAGCTAGCAGATAACACAAGCTAATATGTTATTAAATTATTACACCACATCCTCTCCCATATTTATCCACACAAGTGAAAACTAAAATTCCTCAGGAATTCCGCATTGACACTTGTAGATCTGAAACAACAATAAAGAACCTGAGTTTATAGGCAAGGCTAGCGAATTTGAACCAATGGGTACAAATTTGAGCTTCACACATTCAAAACATGCAAGGAAGAAGAAGCCTCCAAATTTTAAAGCTTATCTCAATGGAACACAAAAAAAAGATTGCAACACGCATCATAAGATGAAACATAATGCTTATAGACTAAGTGAAAATCCATCCAAAACATGTAGCTGGTATTAGGACACAACTTCTAACTATACCACAGGTTGGATTATTAAACAAGTGCAACAAAATTGATTCATATATTAAAATCAGTTACTCCATACCAGACATGGAAATTAGACCAGAATCTTGATTCAAGATTATCTGCTTGAAGTAAACGAAAACTGCACGCTACATTTTCCTTGTCCTAGACATTACTAGATCGAGTGTCACCAAAAATATTTAAATTGCCACATTCTACCAAATACAAGTCTTGACAACAACATATTCCAGCGTTTGCGCTTAGCTATGCAGCTATGTGGTATCAGGTAATTACCACCTTTTATATTTATTTGAAAAAAAGAAAGAACCCAAAAAACTCCAGTATTAATGATAATAATACATTTTATTTTAGGCAACAACAATAGCAACCAAAACAAAGTTTCATTCTACCAACTGAATCATAACCACCAATCAGAATCAACAAATCAGAATGTGCGTAACTTGAATAACAATTATCAAATAAAACGTTACCCCCCACGCCATATGAATAAAAAAAATGGATGCCGTAACGATAAAACTATAAGCAAGGAAACAAAAATGATCTATTCAACAGCCAGATCTAACAAAATACAAGAAATTAATCATCAAAAACCTCTTTTCCACCATCATCAACAACAATTAAACCACAATTGAACCAACACAAAACTCAAATTAAGATCCACATTGTGATCCGAAATAAAAACAACCGTCGAAACACAATTACCTTAAGACTCAATGAAAAAAGATCCAGAAGTAAACGAATTCGGACCGAGTGGAAAGTTAAATTCGTTCGAGTAACTCAGGACCGACAAGTGAGAGAAGTCCTGAGTCGAAACGCGCGGGTAACGGCTGCCGGTTGTTTTTGTTAATTGTCTGAGCTGTGCAGAGTTTGTTGATTGGGTTATTTCTATGTAAGTACATATATAGCTAAGGGGGATGATAACTGAATAATAAATTTTGACGGATTCGAAATTAAATATTAAATTCAACTTTTGGTGGGTTTGGGGTATCTGTAGTCATTTATTTTGTGGGAATGAAATGACATGACAGGACGCCCGCTGAGACTTTATTTTTGGGGCAATTTCGGGGTTCGTTCGGGACTTGGAATGGACCACGATGTGGATAAAATAGTACTTTTGTACTACACGATTTGGCAATATCCACGTCATTCACTTTTTTTTTTCAAATAATTTTATTTAATATAGTTGTAAGTAAATGGTGATACAGGTGGATAAAATTGAATTGAATAGAACCAAAATTTTGACGTTGACGGAATCTAAGTCATAGCTAATTAATGAACAATTTACAATTAAATAAACAAAAACACTTGTAAAAAAATTAATTCCAAATGCCGAAATTTTAGAAGGTCGAATTGTTTATTAAATTTGGAAAGCTTAAAAGAATAGAAAGCATTGATTCAATCGAGGAATTTTTCCGACGGTGGCGTCTCGTTCTAGTTCTAGATTGGCATCCATTAATTTATAAATGGTCTAATGAAAAATTAATTTTTTTATCCCGTTAAAATTAATTATTAATTTTATAAATAAAAAATTAGTTATATTATTTTGTTTACATGTTATAATAAAAATATAATTAATTCTTATTTTTATGGTTACAAATTATAACAAGTTTTTATTGTATTAAATGATATAAGGTATTTACGATGTGTAAATATCATTTTTTAAAATTTATTAGGGATAAATAAATATTTTTTTATTTCATTTTAAAAATTATCATATTCATTCTCATTTATTTTGAAAATAGTCTAAATAATTTATAATATTACATTTATATCTTTAACATTTGTGAAAGTTATAATTAAACGTATGATTATCCATCATTAACACATTTATCTATATAAAAAGAGGGGGGCATAGGAATAGTAGGAGTGAAAGGAAAAGAAAATATTTAAATTATTATGTAATTTAGATATTTAAATTTTTTATTTTTATTAATTTAGGGTTGTACATATATAAATATTATATTATAAATTATTAAAATTATAATAATATTTTTAAGATATTTTTCAAATGAATGATGTTACAGTTAGAGTTTCAAGAGACTTTAAGGATTGATTTGTGAGTTTTTAAATATTTTGAATGATTAAATTATTATATTTAAAACATATAAGTTTAACGTATAAATAAATTATTTTTAAATTTTATTCAAAATAAACGAATAATAAAAATAATATTTTACTCTTATACAATTTTATTTTTTTTTTAAATAGAGTTTGATTTTAAATAGAAAAATAATACTTTGCTTTGTTCTCAAGGTCACTTAACAAGAAGGAAAGGCAGCCATTTCAGTTTCAAAGACTTGATAATGAGTGAAAAAGAGATCTCCCCAGCATACTCTGTGATGCCAACCCATTGGCCCATGTGACTGTTTGTGTCATTTACAAGGACTCAAATCTCCAGCAAATTCTCAAACCTCACTACCATAACCAACTTACACTCATTCATGTCATGTCATGCCACTGATGATTCCTTTCAATTCTACAACAGCAATTTCCCTTCTGAAATACAAGGAAAAAGAAACCAAAAACAGAAACCCAAGTTCTAAATTGTTAGGCAGATAGCATGAATGAAGGTGGAGTGACAAAATCAAGTAAAAAATAGACCAATTAGATGGACTATAATAAGAGATTGAATGGTCAACAAGGCTAGACTAGATGAGATGAGATGAGATGAGATGTTATGTTGTGGGGCATGTTGAAAGGTTGAAGGGCAGGTATTTTAGGCTTGATTTTCCATCTTTACCTACCTCAATTTGTATCTGAATCAGGATAGATCACCTCTTCAAGTTGACAAAAATTAATATGTAAATGACCAAAATTAATTAACATGGTCTTAATTTATGGGGGCCACATGTAAATGACCAACTTTCCAGGGCTATACAATATGATCAATCAGTTTCGACATTTTAAATATCGTACGTGCAACTTGTCGCACATATCCCATTATCCTTCAATTTTTCTTAGTAATTTTGTAGATTTTTCTAGATGAATAAAACGTTCATTTTTTAGGTAACCTAAATTGGCTTTTTTTCCAGTACGCATGATTCATTTTAAGTATAAGGATTACGCGCACCGTCATAACCTAAATTGGCTTTCGACTTTTTAGGTAACAAAATCAGTCTGGAAACCTTCACAATTTTAAAAAGGTAATTACATAATTCTCATATTATTTCTACACATATTCACCAATTTTGACTCAATTGTATCTACGAAACCATCGATCTGGTCTCTTCTCTCTTTCTTAATTAGGCATCTGTACAATTCAACCGAGAAAAATTTGGAAATTTTTTCAAATCAAATTCATAAAAACGACTTAAAAAATTTTAAATTGAACAAAATTATACTATTTTGATTTTTAAATTAAATCAAACTAAATTTAAAAAAATACTACATGATTTGGTTTAAATTACAGTTTAAATCTATTAAAAATTATTTATTTTCACATATTTTGTATTTAATAAATATTAATTCAAACATAATTATATAGGACATAAAAAAAATATATACATATATACTATATGAAATAATTAATATTAAAGTTAAAAAATTATTACAAATATAAATTATTTTAAAATTAATAACATAAAATAATAATATAACGAGATAAATTATTATTATATATAAATAATATTTGTATTTGGTTAATGGTAATAAAAAAGATTATAATAAAATTAAATTTGCCAAAATAATTAGACTATCTCATATATTATTTGTAGATTACTATAATATTTTATTATAATAAAAAATAGATTGTCAGAATAATTTTTTAATATATCAATTAATAATTTAAAAAATCACAATTACACTTTAAAAAATTGAATAAAAATTCAAAAAAATTAAGAGTAAAAACACTATAATACAAAATAGTGGATTGAAAATGTTTAATAAAGTTTGGTGGGATAAAATGGTATGAAAGGTGGGAAAAACGTCATTTTGCAATTTTAAATGTGGAAACTTGTCGTTTTAACATAATATAGATAAAAAATGATCATATTTTTCTAAATAATACAAACCCATTGTCTCATTATTTGATCCCAAAAAATAAAGTTTGGGCTAAACAGAATTTCAATCTCAGGCACACTTAAACAAAAAAAAAAAAAAAATTTCATTAAGCTATTAAACTCGATATGATTCAAAGAATGTAATCTAATTTATATTAATATTATATTTAAATAATATTTAATTTATATTTAAGGTAAACCCGAAATGCTTTTTAAATTCAAATTTGACTAAATCAAACTCCATTTAATTAGCTAATTAACATATCTACTAAATAATCATATTTTTGATATCAATGCAAAGCATATCAAATAGGAAATAATAACAACAATGCAAAACATACCTTCCATTATTCTCTTGGGAATAACAATAATACATCCATTATTATTAAACATGGAATTCTGTGATATTATTTCCATTAAACTGTCTTATTATTAATGCATACCATAACATAGAATCCAACCAACAAGCAAAGCAAAATCATATCCTAGAGTTAGGCAGTCTCAGTACCCTGGCATCTCCATAACGCAGTAGATTAACTCTAGAATTCATGACAAACTATTTCGTTTTAGTCTCTGATGTTGCAATGCTGATAATGTATTCAATTTCTTCGGCTACTTCTTTCATGGAAGGCCTATTCTGTCGACGTTCTTCTAAGCAACCCACAGCCAAAAATGCCAATGCCTTCATTGTTTCCAACTCCAAATTACTTGCTTTCTCTCTTAACGCAGGATCAACTGTCTCCATTAATTTCTCTTCCGCCAACATTCTTTGCACATAAACTGCTAGGTTCACATCGTCTTCATCCCTGGTAAAATCTATAGCTTTCTGAGACGTCAACAGTTCTAATAACACAACCCCAAAACTATAAACATCACTCTTATCAGTTAACTGATAATTCTTGTAATATTCAGGGTCTAGATACCCGAGAGTCCCTTGAGCACATGTAGAAATGTGACTCAGATCAGTGTGGGCTAATCTCGACAACCCAAAATCCGAAACCTTTGCAGTCAACTTCTCATCAAGAAGAATGTTGCTAGACTTGACATCACGGTGATAGATTGGAGGAACAGCAGAAAAATGAAGGTATGCAAGTCCTTCAGCAGTATCATGAGCAATCTGCAGACGTCGAGTCCAAGTCAATTGGCCATGGGCTCCAGGTTTAATCTTGCCTTGTAAATGTTCAAGAAGAGTTCCCTTTGGGATGTATTCGTAAACCATAATTGGCTGCTCTAACTCAACACAACAACCAAGCAATCCCACAAGGCTTCTATGATTAACCTGGCATAAAATTCTGACCTCATTGAGGACTTGATCAGTGCCCTTAATGTTTCCTACCTTGGCACATTTCACAGCAACTTCAGTCCCATCTTTAAGAATGCCTTTGTAGACTTCACCGTATCCTCCGGCTCCTAAGAGTCGGTCTTTGGAGAAGTTATTTGTGGCTTTCTTTATTTCTTTCCCTGAGAAGATTTTGGCTGCTTTGCCTCCGCTTCCCGAGTTGAGGATCGCTTCTCGCTCTCTGGCCAGGCGTTCTTGCGCTTCCTTGATGCGCTTGTGTCTTCTGTAGATTAAAATTGCGATGGTGGCAACAATCAGTAATCCGCCAATTCCACAAGTTAATCCTACAACTCATCACATGAAACAGGCTTAAAATAAAGGAACAGCGACCAAATCACTCAGTAAAAGCCCCAATAATATATGTTCATTCAATTGTTAGTATACCTGCTATGAGTGCAGTTCTATCTGTTCCTCCACAACCGTTAGGATCTTCACACGTTATAACTGCACAAAATGGAACATAAAATCAGCGAATCAAAACCATATGATTGAAGATAATATCATATTTCACAAACTTACTTTCACTGCAGAGGCCTTCAATCGGATCCCAGGTAAGCCCTGCCTTACAGAAGCATCTGCTGACCCCATTGACAAGTGTATCAGCCCTACATGTAGAATTCGCATCACAGTCAGCTTGCGACCCACACACAGGCTCTCTCGGCAAAACCCATTCGATCTCCACACCCGGTGCGGACCACTGGCTCACGGGCTCATTCGAGTCCAAGTTCACGAAACTCGTGTAGGCTCTACACCCTACCTCCCTTAGCCTAATCATATAGGATGTCGTTGACCCACCGGCTCTGAACGTACAGCACAGCGAAGCCGATGGCTCATTGCAGGCAGAAGCGTCGGGCGTGGCGTTGACATACACGTGGCACAAGCTAGCGGACGAACAGTTCAACGGCGAACCAAGTAAAGTGTTGGAGCAGTTCAAGTACATGATGGTGTTACTACTGGTAATGTTAAAGGGTAAGCTCGCATTGAGTTGGATGCCTTGATAGGGGAGATCAGTCGCAAGGCACGTGTTGGATAAGAGACTCGCAGGCTTGATCACCAGCCGCTGGATTGACGGACTGATGGATGTGATCGGATATGAATTATTTAATGTGTCAAACTGAAGTGTGTTGTTGGAATCGCACCGGATTTTGTAAGATTGATCACCGCATGTGGGCCCCGTACTGAGCGGGTAGGGAACTGGGGTGATGCCGCAGCTGGGGCAGCGAGTGGCGGAGAACGAAGTGGCGGCGGATGACAGCAGCGCCGCCGTGAAAAGGAGGAGCTTGGTAGGGAAAGACATTGGGAAAGACACAGAGGAGAGACAAAAGGCGTGCGAGGAAATGAGGAGCGTTTTATGGGGGCTTTTTGGATTAGTTCAGACAAACTTGACGACAACTCTTTGAGGAGTTGACTTTTGGAAAATATTAAAAAAATGGGACAGTTGGATTGTCGTATTATTACATAACTAATGTCGTTTCTGTAACAATCTAAGTCTATGAACTTTGACAGTCAAAAACCAGCCGTTGTTTAAGGTGATAGACCCTGAAAGAGATTGCAGAAGCCGCTAACTTGGACATGTAAGACGGTTCAAAAAGAATCAAAGTAGCCAAATGGGTTTCCATATTTCGCCCATGGCTTTGAAAATTTGAAAAGATCTAGAGCCAAAGACCTAAGAAGAATGAGGTGCAGAACCCACAGATAACTTTATAATAATACAAGAAATGATGTTTATCTGTGAATATTTTGTGTTTATCTTGATCAAAGTCCATTGCATAGTAGAGTTAGAAATTTTGAACCTTTGCACATGGATCCACCTAGATTTTATCTTAAGGGTTTAGTTCTTTCAATTAAACCCACAATGCTTAAACAGATCAACAAACTTGAATGTCTATGCAAACTAGCAGACTTGAAATTTGACTGTGCTCAGGTTGTTAATGAGATAGAACAAACGAACTTTCTTACAAAATGACAGTCAACTTTAATATGTTTCATCATTCATAAAAAAGGGAATTAAAGATTGTATAAGAAATGCGAAAGGTGTGTTATGTCCAAGCAGTCTTTTGTTCCATCTTTTTTGAGGAATAATCAACCTAAATATGCCTTTATTATTTTAGCACATTCGAATATTTGGGGCCCAACCCCGTTGCCTCAAAATCAGGGGCTAGATATGTTGATATTTTTATAGACAATTTCACGGATTTCTTTTTTGAAATGAAAATCTCACAAGCCAAATAGGTTCTTCGGATGCTTGTGATATGGCCGATATTTGGCCTTTGTAGATTAAAATTCATTGTTTGTTGTTTCTTGGACTTCCAGGCGAGAAGAGCATTCACCTGGCATAGCCTAGGAAAATGCACTCTCTTTATCTTCTAGAATTTTTTTCTAGAGGCTTTAATTTAATTAGCAAATAACAACGACAAACCGAAAACCTCATGCGCTGAAACAATGTTATCATGGGTTGGTACCATCAAAATAGTGTAACAGTGCTTCATGCATCATCACCCACTATTGATGCAGAACGACAATTCTCCACGTGCTATTATTCTTCGTATAAGGAGTTTGACCAATAATTGACTATTGATCATTAATCGATTTTAATTAGGTCGATTTTTTGGTTATCTATTAATCCATTATCAAATAGGTAAGGTAATTGAGTTTTTCTAATCTAATTATAGTTTGAAATCTTGATGAACCTTAATTTTTTTAGTGACATTCAATTCGTTGATTTTAATAATCATTCAAACTGAAAATAATCATTCAAACTGAAAATTTTAAAACTTTTAATCAAGTCATGTTGATGATGTTAGTTGTAACACTTTTTGATGTCAATCTTGTCAAAATTTGGTGAAATCGTGAAAATATTGTGACACTTTAAATCTTGATTTTTAGTTAATTCTGATCAAATTTTGATACGATTTCATAAACAAATCATGAAATCAATAATTGGACAAGCATCTAACATGTTTCTAAAGCTAGTTTTATATAATTTGATCAAATTTAATTGTAATCTAAAAATGGAATTTATATTCAATTTATCATGCAAAATTGCAAAATCCAGATCTTATTGTATAGAATTTTAATGCGTGCTAAAACCCATTGGAACATCGATAAAAAATAATTTTTTTTAACATCTCAAATGAAAACATAATAATATTTAATATTTATTTATTCTAATGTATAACATTAAAGATAGATTGATAAATAATTGAATGTTAGTATTATATTAATTGAAATTAATTCTTTATTATAAACATTATTATTATTTTTACTCTTTAATTGAAAATAATTTTATAATTTGTATGTTTGTTTTAAAAAAAAAAGTTTGATTTTGTTTATCATTATAAATTTTATTATTGATTTTACGTTTTAACTCAAATTTATTTTATAAATATAAATGAATATATTTAAGATTAATTAAAAATTTATATATTTTAATTAGAATCCTAACAAAAAAAAAAAAAAATCTTGTGATCACTCTCCACAGTTTTGATAATAAATGTGTAACGGTCAGAGAACTCCCTTCCACTACCCGGTTCACGATAATTAATTTTGTAACGTGAGTTGGTGTGATCAACGGTGGGTGCACCCAAACCCAATAATAACCAGGTTTGTCACAATGGTCACACTTGGTTTCCCGTTCTGCTCTTGCCTTCATAGTTGTGGCTTTGAATTTTGAAGGTTGTTGATTCTGTTTGTGAGCATCCCATGGCTATCTGTTCTGACATCAAGAAGGCATAGTTGTTGGGTAAGGATGCCAATGGGTAGAAAATTCGACCAAACCATACCTTCGGCATCGTTGAGTCCCTTGAGAAATTGGTGAAGTCTCTCTCTTCTTCCTTTTGTTTGGTTGTGACCCTACACGTACAACGAGAGCCTCATGCTTTGTGGGGTTTGGCAGAACTTGGATGCTTCACCAAGTAGCTCTTAATTTTAATGAGTTCACGATGCAGGACATTACCATTGAGTTACATTGGATCCAGTCTCTCACATAAGCATCATTATCTTCTAGCTTCGGCAAGCTTCCATCAATGAAGCTGAGTTTATTCTTGGATGTCATCACATTGATGATCGACCTCAACCATGTTTAGTAGTTTGTACCTTCCAGGGTATGAGATACAATTTGACCTCTTGGTCTGTCGGCTGCACTCCATTGGTATTTCATTGGTTTGTTATTCACATTGGATATCCATTTGATGATCTCTTTGCCAATGATTTTTAATTAAAATGGGAACAACTTTGAACTGTCAGACTCGCTCTGATACCGTGTGATGTGAAGGGGAGACTTTGACTTCAATTATTAATTAAAGGCTGTATCTACTTATCCAGATGATCAGGAACTAAAGTCAGCTCTGTTATTCTCTGGTCAATGGACCCCTCTGTTCTCACATCCAGCTGAGCAGATGAATTTATATATGAAACAGACAACTCACAACTCCCATCACCTGCTTCTTTAATCTTTATCATTCTTACTATTTGAAAGGTAGAATTTGTTTAGTCAAATAAGCGACTTTACTTAGTGCTCAGGTACTAATTTATTTCAGACTCAGCATGAGAGAAAAAGCCTCAACTGACAAGTCAGGCATTAAACTTAAACTTTACCATGAACCTCTAGCTCTATCAAACTGATCATCAAACTCAACTGCAAATGACACTGAGCTCATATATATATAGTATTTGCCATAATGAGCTGCCAAGTAAAATGTGATTGTTGAGTGGAAGTAGCTAGCTGTTAAGAGAGCGTGGTGCGGAGTCTGGTTGCAAAGTTTGGGGCCAGAGAAATGCACCCATTGCAAATTGTCTCTTGTAAGCCAAATCTCCATATGTAGACAAGCCATATTCAGAAAGAATGCTGTCCAGCTTCCATTCGGGCATGTCCTGGTAGTCCTTCTTGGTGTACCTAGGATAATGAAGAGGCATTTTAAAGCCACCAGTAGCACTGTTTTTATTGCTTTCCATAACAAAACACCAGCAGTATAGTGCTTTGAGGCAGCAGTGAGTGAGTTAATGAATTGTTTATAAGTGGGGTGATTCTGAAAGCATTCAGGGTCTATTTGCATGGTAGGTGTCACAAGAATTTGCTTTTGCACCTTCTCAGATCATCTGGTGACTGTGTAAATAGTATGAGAAGTTCTCTGCTGTGCACATCTAGAATTTAGTCTACAAAGATTTACATAAACCATTGATTTCATTTTCGTCCAAGGGTAAAGGTAAAGGGTTTAGGTTATGATGCTGATGGGAACTTCAATTATTGTATTGGCCAATGCCTAATTTTTTAAGGTCCAACATGTTCCACGGTTTGACTCATGAATTTCGAAATATATCCACCACTCAACTATGATCAAGTATGACTGAAGGAAGAAGGAAGAAGGAAGGAACCCACCAAATCTCATTAATGGGCCAACCTTTATGAGGCCCAAATGTGAGGCTTCCACTGTTGGACTCATTCAGTCACTAAAATGTCACCAACCAATCCATCATCAGATGACCCCATCGTACGATTAAGCCGAGCAACGTCGTATAATTACTGGGCCCTATTCTGGTATAATGAGGCCCGATGTGAACGAGTGGTTTCACAGATCCGTACCCGATACACCGCTTAAAAAATGAGTGGCTTGCCATCAACTTTATGCTTCTCTCTCAATTTGAGCCGTTGAAGTCTGTATACATCGGGTCTTTTGTATGGGCTTCTGGGCCATTCGTGTCACCGGGCAATCTCCGCAGTCCATTTTTCCATTTATTTAATATATATTTTACTGTGTCTAATTGAAAGTTGACTTCCATGCCGTGTGGAGAATGAAATTACTATATTGCCTTTATTTGTTTGTATTTTGTTATTAATTATTGAGAGACATGACACGTGCTAGCTATTAATAAAAATATTCAAAAGGCCAAAGGACTATTTCCCACCCATAGTTTGAGGCGGAGACAAAGTCCCACCCGCAAGTTTTCAAAATCTCGGTCTCCCACCCTTAGACCAAAATTCAAACATATTTTATAATTTTTCAAATAAAATAACTAAAATACCCTTTAATAAATAAAATTTATAATAAAATTATAAAATAATTTTTAAATATAAAATAATTAAAAAATATATTAAAAATTAAAAAAAATTTAAAATTAAAAAAAAAAATAAACTGGCTACAGCTACCGATGACGGCGGTGGTGGCCGTTGATAATAGTACTAGGTGGTCGTCTTCGACCATCTGGTTCCAGGAGAGGCTAGATCCGGTCTCCCTGTTTGGTGGAGGCAGCTAGTTTTGGAGGAGGAGGCCAGATCTGGCATCCTCCCTCGACAAACGTGATCGGAAACGACAGTTGGGACCAATACCGGCCCTCTTCTGCCATTTTCGATGGTCAGATCTGACCGCCTACTCCAAATCAGGAGGCGGTCGATCTGGCCGCCTCCACAGAACAGGGAGGTCAGATCTGACCTCCCCTGGAATCAGGTGGTCGGAGACGGCCACCTAGTGAGGTTAGCAATGGCCACCGTCGCTGGCATCGACGCCTGTGGCCAGTTTATTTTTTTAAAATTTATTTTATAAAATTTTAATCATAAAATGACAAAATTACCTTTGGAAAGTTATTGTTTTCTATTTTATTTAATATTAAATTGTTTCTATAGGTAGGAGACCAGATTTTTGAAAACTTGCAGGTGGGACTTTGTCCCCGCCTCAAACTATGGGTGGGAAATGTTCTTTGGCCTATTCAAAAATATATATAAACGCCATGACCCCACACCTGACGTGGCAAAAACGTGATAACCACAATGATTGAACTAGACCCAGAATCCAACACGTGTCATCAAAATATAGCCACCACGAGTTAACCCAAATACTGACCTTCCAGAAAGTTCCTTGAACTACTGGCCAGCGTTCACCTAGACGTCTACGGCCGACATAATGACACGTGTCCTACTACCCACATCTGCATCCTATGTGGCACCCTCATTCTCCTGAAAATGATACGCCTCAAAAAATTTAGTAGCCACTTTGCATTAGAATCCAAGTCCACCAAACTCAAAACGCAGAAAGCAAAAACTAAAACAAAACCAAACGAAGGCACTCGCCATACTAATAATAATTAATAAACATACTTAAAGTAATAAAGTATTTTATTCGTTTTTGTTTTTGTCTCTCGAAATGAATGGGGAGGGAGAGGAAGAGAAAGTGGACCGAATGGCGGTGGAGGAGAAGGAGAAACTGGTGTTTATGTGGGGGTATTTGCCCGGAGCGTTGCCGCAAAGGACTCCGATTTTGTCCCCCGTGATTGTGAGGTTACCTACGGCCGTGGGTTCTACGTGGAAGGATGTGTGCGGTGGTGGTTGCGGATTCGCCATTGCAATTTCTGGTGCTTTTTGGTTTCTTTGATAATAGCTTGATTTTTAAATTTTGATTAATTGATTTTTTTTCTTCTGAAATGATGTGTTTCATTTTAGAATCTGGAAATGGCGTTACTTTTCATGCTGGGGGAGGTCTTTTTATTTTTTTAACTACATTTTTGACGATTTCGTTGCTGAGAAAATGTGGCAATGGGGATATAGTTGTGTGTCTGTGAGTTTTGATGGAAACTGAAATTCTCGGGGCTGACGAGTGTGATTTTGTCAATTGACAGGGGGGTTTTGTGTTTTTGCGTCCAAAATAATGGACAGTTGTATTTTGGTTTCGTGGGGATCGAAAAATGAAGAGTTTGTCAGACTTATGTTAACTTTCGTTTGTTTTTTTTGCGTTTCTGAATAACCAAACAGTTGTGGTTAATATAATTTCTTTAAGAGTTGATATTGGCTATTTAAATTTTTTAGGTTTCCGGACAGATTTTCAGCTTTAGTTTATGGATTTAAATTTTTAATTTTCGAATAGTTGGATGATGCTGCATTTTTATTTTTGCTGTGGAGTTCTTAGTTCGGTTTTAACACTTTTATCTGAGTAGAAGTGTTAAGATGTTTGTAAATTTTCGAACTCACTCAGAAGGAATTTTCATTTTTGCACTTCGAAAGGGGTAAATTTGTCTTATTTCTGCACTTGGTTTGGGAAATACTAGTGCTCCGTACTTATGTTTCTCTTTCAATCAGACTCTGGGAAGCTCATTACTTGGGGTTCAACAGATGATCTAGGTCAAAGCTATGTGACATCCGGGAAGCATGGGGTAGTGCAGCACTATATAATATTATAAGTTCATTAAGACTTCATTTATTTCATGGTGGTCTAACTTAGATTTAATTGTTGTTTGTTAAGGAAACCCCGGAGCCTTTCCCACTTCCAACTGAAGCTTCTATAGTAAAAGCTGCTGCAGGTTGGGCACATTGTGCTTCAGTCACAGGTATTATAAATTTTGTTGTTTATCTAGTGGAGAACATAGATGAAATGTGATTTAACTCTGTGGCCTAACTTGATTTGCCCATCTCTGTTGTTTTGGTTTAAATAGTCTGTCTAGACACATAGATAAAGTAACTTTTTATTTGTATATTTACAGAGAATGGAGAGGTATTTACATGGGGATGGAAAGAGTGCGTACCTTCAGGAAAGGTCTTTGGAGATCCATCGGCAGGGCCAAGCTTGGAGAAAGATGCACTTGAAAGACAAAGTTCATTTTTGACAGAGCAAGGTTAATTGAATTTCACAATTTTGCTAAGAGAACTTGCTAGATAGGTTACTTTTACTTATTGTACACTAATGTGATGAAGTATCATTTGTTGAAGTGAGTCCACGCTCTCAAAGTTCAAGATCCAGTGGTGGAACCTTGTCCGGTACTGATAGTAGGGGAAGTGGAGAGGAAAGTTCTAAACGAAGGAGAGTATCATCAGCAAAACACACTGCTGAAAGCTCATCATCTGGTGATGAAAATCTTTCAGCTTTTCCATGTCTAGTAACACTGAATCCAGGAGTCAGGATTGCCATTGTAGCTACTGGTGGACGGCATACTCTAGCACTGTCAGGTAACTCCACCATGTCATGGATTATTGCTGTGCCTGATTGGTGAGTAGTTGCTTCTGTACTGTGGCCATGAAATGGAACTTGATAGGCAATGCTATCTGAAGCAACTGAGATGTCTTCTCTTTGTTAAAGCAAGATACTTGATGTGTTTTAATTTTTCCGAAGTTTCAGATATAGGACGGGTGTGGGGTTGGGGCTATGGAGGTGAGGGGCAGCTTGGTTTGGGTTCCCGGATACGTATGGTGTCCTCTCCTCATCCTATACCATGCATTGAGTCCCCCTCTTACATGAAAGATAGATCTGCCGCCTTTTCTCAGGGAAGCATGAGTTCTGAGGGACCAGGTTTTAGAGTTCCTGGAAATTATGTGAAGGCAATTGCTTGTGGAGGGCGACATAGTGCAGTAATCACAGGTATGTGTCTGATATAATAGGTCACGCTGCAAGGTATACATTCAACCATTTAAAGCATAAACTAAGTTAGTTCTGTGAGGATAATATTGGTTATAGCTATAGATTTGCAACTTTAGATGTTAAAAGCTGGGCATTTATGCTGAATAAGATATTAATTTTAACTTTAAAGTTACACACATCAAATTTAGGATCAGTTCAAAAGGAAATAGACTCGCGTGTGATTTTTTTAAATTGATCCACTTCATATGCTTCACTTTTACCTGTACTGATACGATTATATCCTCAACTAATCTTTGGCTCTATTAGATGCTGGAGCACTGCTTACTTTTGGATGGGGACTCTATGGACAGGTAAGTTGTATGGCCTGGTAACCTTTTGTGCTTAATTTTCTCTTTCTCTTTTCTGTTAATAATTTTTGTATTTTTCTTTTGAAATTTAGAATTTTGCGTAGCCATGAATGGACCTTTGCATGATGGAGATGCAGTCTAATCACATTGTTGATGCCAATTTACTTCTGCTTTTTTCTTTAATGATATTATGGTGGCTGAAATAATGACAAATGCATTGCTTTTATGTCACAATGTTCTGTTAAAATTAATGCACCAAAAGGCAAACCAAAGTTAAATTTCTTATTTTTTCTTCATTTAGCTTTTGGCAAGTTTGCAATAATAATATTTAGAGAAGATGTGACTGATTCTTAGATGTAGGTCTGAAAGAAAAGTACAAGAGTTCAAGGAGGCTGTTCTTGGATTTTTCATTGACAAACACAGAAGCACCTGTGATTTCTTTTAATTTTCTTGTCATAATACTTTTGTACTTGACGCTTCAGAAGGTTGGTAGTTATTTTTGGCTCCTTTGTTACCTTGATAAGCTTTTTTATAGAAATTTATTATTTTGTCCTTCACCCTTCAGGTTCTGATCATATAATACATATGTCTTTGGATTTTGGAGTCTGAATAGAAGTTATTATTCCTTGTAGATACCTTCCTAAGAATTGTTCTTGAAACTCCATTTCTAGCATGGAAAGCTTAGTAAGTTTTTGTACTGACGCTGTATCTTAAGGCTTACTAAGGGTATTTAGATGGTTTTGGCTACTAGTTTTCCTTGTGAAATCATCAATTACTTGTTTCTGGTCAATCCGATAGCAACCAAAAGCAGTTGCTTTAGCATTTGAAGCACATGTCTCTACTCATTAGTTGGACCCTAATTTCCTGTTTGTGCACTTAAGATTTCTTTATTATATAATTCAGTGTAATAAAAGCTTTTAAGTTAAAAAAAAATGTTACATTCAACGCATAGTTAACATTTGTAAGCTGTTTTTCATCCATGAGACTGCCTTTAGTTTCCCAACTATTAACCGTTCTTCAGGATCCACATGTAGGTAAAGTAGAATATGGTGGAGAAAAAAGCAAAGTAGATGTTCAAGATGAAGTTCACTCTAACAGAGGATAATTTACTCTATTCCTTTTCCACTGTTATCTCTCTCTCATTCTCTTATAATAAACTTTGTAGTTGATAGTGCTGTTGCAAGTAAACGTATTCTCATCTTTGTATATATATATTTTTATCAAGTGTGGGCAAGGAAGCACAGATGATGAGTTAAGCCCAGTCTGTGTATCTTCACTACTGGGTATCCGGATTGAGGGAGTTGCGGCTGGACTATGGCACACTGTTTGCATTTCTGGTGATGGAGATGTGTACGCATTTGGTGGAAATCAGTTTGGACAGTTGGGAACTGGTGGTGATCAAGCAGAAGTACGCATTTCTTCTTTTATTATGCATTCCATTGATTCCCTTTTCATGCAAAATATGATAAAGAAAATGAGAATACTTTCTGCCTATCACAAGTCAATGTGTTTTGTTGGTACCGTCAAAATCCACGGATTTAATATCACTTAGATCATTTGAATCAAATGGCTAAAATTACTGAAGGTTAATCATCTTTCTTTATCTTTTACTTTTAAATCTTCAAACCATAATAATTAATCTCCCTAGGCTCCCAACAACTTAATTGTATTGAGAAAAAGTATTTGCTGCAGGAGTATTTGTGCAATTAACTTCAGTGTTTGTTGAATTTCTAAATCAGACTATCCCCAGGCTGTTGGATGCTCCAAGTCTGGAAAATATCCATGCAAAACTCGTCTCTTGTGGGGCGCGTCACAGTGCTGTGATTACAGGTATGTTGATAAGGCATTTTCCAGATAAACTGTAAAGCATAACCATATCATGTCTTTGTCAAATTGATAACCTAAAATCTGGGGGTGCACAGTGATGCTGGCTAGAATGAAAGTTAAATAACTTAGTTCAATGAATAATTGTTAGTCAACTTGAAATGAGTATATAAAGTAAAACAGAACGACCATAAAATGTGAATCTTGTCCATAATTTAGTCATACTGTTAATTGTCATTCAGGAACTTCAGTGTGTAATATGAACTAGATTGTTTTCCCTTGTGAAGGCAGATGAGAAAAGTTGTTTACAACTATAACCAGTTAAAAGATTTGACTAGGTGAGAGGGAGGCTATAAAATGTTTGTTGCATTAGTGAATGTTACAGCATTACTTTAGTTAGTGGATGATAGTGTTCCAGCTTCAATTGGCTGGTGTATACGCTTATTTTTGGTTTCAGTAGTTGCTTTGTCACTGAAATTGTTTCATGCCCAACTGGTAGTGTAGGTGCCAAAGTTTACTTGCATATGAATTTGATGTCCAGATAAAGTTAAGAGTTTTAGTTTCATATGATTTTTAAGTAAATAGACTTTTGTTGGTACACCCATTGACTTGCCCTTTTTTCTGTTTACTTGAAGAGGAAGGAAAAGTATTCTGCTGGGGTTGGAACAAGTACGGGCAGGTATCATACTCACACTAGCTTGTTTTCCAATTTGAAGCCTATGGACATCATATGACACTGATTTTTTTAGTTGTCTTAGAAAGAACAATATGAAATCTGCATGGTATTTTCAGAGCAATTGTTCTGATTCTACCACAGTAATTGATAAAATTTTAATTTTGAATTGCATAATTCTGTTATGAAACAGCTTGGCTTGGGTGATGTTATCGACCGGAATATTCCTTATCAAGTTCCAATTGAGGGTTGTGTTCCTGAAAATGTTGCATGTGGCTGGTGGCATACCCTACTTCTGGGTGAGTCACCTACCTGAGCATCTAAACTTCCTCAGGGTCTTGGCAACATTTTTGTTAGGTCAGCAGTTGTTGTTAGTGTTACATTGGTTATATGTATATGCAATACAATAGCTTGTATACATATGCTTTTGTGCTTTTTCTCATTCTTTCATGGTGGGATTTTAACCATATGATATAGGCCAACTTTTAACACCGAAACGCTAGGAAATGCTAGAATGGACTGTTTAAGTCCATGTACAACATGACTTAGATCCATTGTGTAGATTTCTATGTTATACAGTTTGAACCATCCAATGTAATCCTTGATAAAGCTTAATTAGTAACGTTATAGGTGTGTACATGGGTTCACTTTAATGCAGGTTTGCATTTGTGATGTTCTGTTTTAGTCATTCGAATATCAGATGGTTTTTCTTTTTCTTTTGGATCCTAAAAGGATTGCAACAGGAAAGGAATACCCTATTTCTCATTTTTGGTCTCGTCCTTGTCTCCCCAAAGGAGAGATTTTCTTGCTCTCGTCTCATTCCTTATATGAGAATGACACAGAATCTTCGTATCCTTATTCCCTCCCTTTTGGGTTATTAAATATCCTCACTCCCTTCTGGGTTAAAGTATTTTCTCGTGCATAAAAACTAACTACAACTCTTCGATAGACAGCTCTATCCGCCAGCGTGACTCAATTGAAGGGTAAGATTTAATGGAACAGCACAAGGTAGCGACCTTACTGATACACAAATCGAGCACTTTGTGTATTTTCGAATAATTTTAAGATGGCTTTGCTGTCAACCTGATACATAATTATTACAGAGCTTTTATAAAAGGCATTCGGCCGATTCAATATTGTGAAGAATTTTACAGTGGCTACAAAAATGACGAGAAAATGAGGGTTTTGCTATATTTGCTATATCCAAAATATAGCAAATAATTTAATCAGCGTAGAGGAACGGAGCACAAGATAAACTATCAAAAGTGATCACTATTCACTAATATTTATTTCCGCTGGGGACATCAGCTAGTACTTAAATTCAAGTTTTTCTAGTTTCGCAGATGCCCAGAATAAAATTGACAATGGAGAGCGCTGGAGACGAGAGACTGATCATCATAAAACGATTAAGGAATTGAGTTGACAAATCCCCCTTAGAGAAACATAACTGCTTTATGCAAAGGCAGGGTTACATGGACAAGTTTCTAGTATTAATATGCAAGATGATCACTTCATTTCAGTTATCATGACAATCCACTTACCCCTGGGTTTCCACCATTTCTATGCCACTGGAAGTCCTAAAACTGCCTTCGTATTCTCCTGCCATTTGGATTTGATGATTCCGCAGCTGCACCATCTGCCCGTAGATCTGGCCCATATATACTGCTGCTAAAGCGCTTTCTACCTGACACCATGCTTGAGTTCTCATCGCTTGAAGCCAAAGCTAATGTCTTTAGGAGCTCGGACAACAATGATGGGCAGCTCTCCTCCAAATGCTTAAAACCTTCTGACTGCATTACAGCTACATCACACCCAGAAAAAAAATCACCTTATTTCCTTCAAATAATAACAATAGTGACCAGGCATTTAGCAGAAGGGGGAAACAATAGAATAAATGTGTAGTTATGAATTTCAATTGCTATCCATTGGGATGACTGGGAAGCAGTCTCTGGATTACGCAAGTACAGGCACTTCAGAAAAATAAGGCTCCGTTTGACAACAATGCAATTGTAATATCTAAATATAGAAATAACAAACTATCCAATAGTTGAAACTACAGACTGCCAAATATTTTGTGCAAGTTGAATCTAACTGAAGACTCAGTCGAATATCCAAAGTCCACAATCAAAATCACCTCTTAGTTCAAAACAGACTGCCATCTCTAGGTGCACATGTTGACATGACAAGTGGGACAGTGTCAGTGATCATTATGACATTTTTAAGGTATTAGTAAGCTTATAGACTGTTTTACACTTCTGAATTATTTAATCCATACCAATATTTCAGTTAATTATTAGCATTACTTAAGTTGGCCAACTATTATGACATTTTTACAGAAAAATCATTAGATTCTAGACTTCTTTAAGATTGTACCACTATTTTTATTTTCAAAAAGTAAACCTATATATGAGTTATTAGCATAACTTAAGCCAATAAATTTTAATGACATCATCCAGAAAATGATAAGATCTAGTCAACTTTAATGCTAGGCACTCTACCTTCAGCTTTTTTTTTTTATAATAATCACTGACTACTTCTAGAAGAGAGCAAAGACACAGGACATCTGGATAGAGAGTGAAAAAGAGGTTGCAAATTTGAAGTTATAGCAATTTGCTTCTCTAAGTGGAACTGATGACACTTTTGAAAACTCATTTCCATTAAAATTTTAGAGACAAATTAAATGAATACGAAGAATTTCAGATAAACTCTAATGAATTAGATATGCACAGAATTTCTGACTAACTCTGATCAATTAAGCATGCATAGAATTTCTGACTAACTCTGATCAATTAAGCATGCACAAAATATCTCAGTAACTCTGATCAATCAAGTATGCACAGATTATCAGAATAACTCTAATCAAATTAAGTATGCATGAGAAAGCATAGAGCATACTTCCACACATTGATATTGAAAAACTAAAATTGACAGAACCTTAAATTTGCACCGCTCAGTAGCTACGAACAACACGCACCTCCCAGGTTTGCCGGAGTTGTAGCGTATTTCAAGCAGATAGCCTTAAGCTGTGGACAATGGTATTGCTCAGCTAAAGCAAGCGTTGTCGCCACTGTGTTGGCATGGAGTTCCTCACACAATTTTGCTTCACATAACAGTTTCAATCGATCTAGACTATAAAGATCAGCTGCAGCCAACAGATGCTGTACCATGTTGGTGGATGTGCACATAGATGATGAGCCGGTAATTTCATATACATCAGGAAGTTTGTCTGTGTAAATGAAAAGAAGCATTGCCTAGAATAACAGGTGAAAGACACATTTAATATGCTTGTTTGTAACATAAAACAATTGTAAAAAATTATTATTTAATATTCATATTACTAGAACTTTTTATAATGAAAACTCACTCTTAATGATTAGCTAAAAAGCAAACTTTCATGTTTCAGAAGCAACAAAGCAACAAGGAGGAAAGATGAGTTTTTTTAACTTTTTATTGATGAAAACTCACTCTTAATGATCTAACTTTCCCTGTTTATTAAAACAGCATTCTCAAGCAGTCAAGGTACAAAACTTATATGACTTACCACAGAAACAATGATTTTGAGAATAAAATATTAAACTTGGTGTAGGAAATAAAATAAAGTAAAAACACTAAATTGTTCCTATCACTTTAAGTCGGATAATTTTTAAAATATTTTTACTCATGTTTAAAAATTAGAAAGCATACTTCACATAAAATAGAAGAAACACACATTGGAAAGGCATATTAAAAGAGTTCAAACTTCAAAACTGATATAATTCAAATCTTAATCTTCTTCAAAATCCTATTCCTTCTATTTGCATTTTCCCTTCAAAGGGAAGATATTTTTACTTTGAGGTTTTCTTTCTTTATCTTCATTACAGAACCCTAAAGTATGGAGTTCAGATTTGGGTAAAAGAGAAACAAACAGTCACTCAGCCAAGTTCCCAATATTATTCATGTTTGTTGTCCATATTCAACAGGGCATTGGATCATTGATTAAAGACTTGATACTTCATAAAAGAATAAGAACATATTGTACGATGAGTCCATAGACCATATTATATGAAAAAACTCTTCCACGGTCTACACCAAAAAAATACACTAGGAGACAAACGTTCTTGTTGGTTGTTACAATGTATATGTTGGCTGATGTGTATATTTTAGATGTGCTATTTAATTCCTAAGGAGGCATTTGGCATTTACTTAACTGACTGTGGTTAGAAATTTTTGGTTTTAATTCTCCTATATATTTTAATTTGTATCTTCTATGTAAAGCAGGGTGAAAGAGAATAAACTTCCCTATTTTCTCTCATATTCAACAGTTTCCCTTGGTCACAAGCAAACATGCTTGTTTTTTTTCACATTGGGTGTTCTCAAGTGGAGATGCAATTGTATAAGAACTATCAAGAACATTACCTTGAAAATTGAGGGGTCAAAATCCTTTACAGTGACTTTATCCAAGTTACGATCTCCCACAAGACCATAAAATTGTGCCCTAAAAACAGGAGAGCGAGCAGCAAGTATCAACTTATGGGCTTTGTATGTCTCATCCCCAACCTGGAAAGTTATGTCGCAACCAATTTCAGATTCTAGCAAATCCTTAAGACTCTGACCCATGTCTGATGGTTGTACAGGTATGGAATATAGTTTTGGTCCCTCAAGGCGATTTCTAACAACTCCAACAGCGCAGTTCATTATAAGGCAATCATCCTTTACATAATCAGACGTCTCTAAAACAGTTCTTCTAAAGAAACGCTTATAACCCCTGAAATGAATTCAAGAAAGTTAAACAATGAGAATCATCAAAATACTATTTGACACCTAAATTTGATATCTAAACAGACATTCTGTAACCAAGAAGAAATTTTGAACTCAATGACCGAATCCAACATGTTTACCCAAGCTTTCTCAACCAACACAATTGCAATAAACAAAATGGAGCCATCGAAGCAGCCAAACTTTGATAAACTAGACGTATATAAAGGTTGCACCACACAAGACCGAAAAAAGAATGCACCATGCAAATAAATTGCCTCTGGTGTAATACCAATTTATTATTTGAATTTTCCATCAATAGCTACTGGAAACTTATAAATTCTAATCCCACAAACAGCTACTATATAAATCATTCATCTCCAAGTTCCATTTTCTTACCATGATCTAGAACATCAACGCACAAAAATCAACTCATTTAAACCAAGTCTCAATCCAATACAAATTGGCTAAGCCACAAGACTATTCTTTTCATCCACTTTGTGCCTTAACAAAGATTATATTCTCTGTCAGCCATCTATAAACCTAATCCTTTTTCAACAATTGTAAAAAAAAAAAAAGAATAAATAAAAATAACATATTCAAAGAATGGTAAAAAAATTATAAGAACAAATAAACCCAGTGATCAAATTATCTGATGCAAACTAAAGCAGACCAGGGAATGGGAAAAGAAGTTGGGAATTTGCAAGAAAAAAGGCTGGCGTTTTGGATGCTGTGGTGTCATTTTAATTAGCTTTTGAAATTGTGATTAGAGTCAAATGGTGTCGTATTGTAATGGTAGATTTTGTTTCTAAAATAGAGATGTTATACAGGGAAGAGCAGGAGTGTGTGAGCTGGCATAACCGAATGGTAAAAGCTAGTGGAAGAATGGAAATTGCATGATTACGATGGATTGTTAAAAACCTCTCTCTCTCTCTTGAATTTTCTCTGTTCTCTCTCTAGAATTGCTCTATTCTCCTTGAGTTTGTAAATTCTTCTTTTCTTAGTCTTCATTTGAATTAATTCATATCATTGGTATCGCAACATAGTTCCTCAGCCACGGTGAAAGAAACTCGAGCCCAGGACTTGTGGCATGTGTTAACACCAATGGTTTTACAAATGGCATCAAATCGAAACAACAATAAAAAGAATTGATGAAGGAATCCTTAAAGGAAATTATGAAGTTGATTGATGAGACTAAGCCTCCAACATACAGAGGTTATTTCTCAGACCAACAAAGTAAGTTGCACAGAAACATATGGTTCTAGAAAAAGTTTTGAGTTCCAATCTCCATGGGAGTGCGCCACCAAGCTAGAGTCTCCCCATTTTAATGGGGAGGATTTTAATAATTGGATTTTGAGAGTCGAAATTTCTTCAAAGTAGATGGAACCTCAGTGGACGACCAAGTGAAAATTGCCACTCTACATCTCAAGGGAAGGGCAATCCACATGCATTAAAGGCTTGTTAAATCCAAAATCAATGCTTTGGTTCCATGGGAGGAGTACATCCAGTCGACTGAAGCTCACTTTGGAAGTCATGCTTGTGACAACCCTTTTGAAATAAGTACACTCCAGCAATATTTGGATGAGATTGATGAACTATATCCTAGGGCCAACATTTGTGAGGATCATGCACTTAATTTCTTTCCATCTAGATTGATAAATGCTTTAAAGATGCCCATAAGAATGTTCAAGCCTAAAACTCTAGCCCGAAGCCTATTCTCTTGCTAAGGTAAAAGAGATAACAGTGGCTGCTCTTAGAGATCAGCCCAAACTTGTAACTAGAACCCCAAACGTACATAATGTATATAGGAGTCTTGGTGTAAAAACCAACAACCCTCAACCACAGAATAAACCCAACAATCACAGTGGATTGTTGCCCATGCCTAATCTGCCTAGATCTAATCCCCCTTATAAAAAGTGACCAGTAAAGTGTTTGATGAGAAGAGAGCCAAGGGCTTCAGCTGTTGGTGTAATGAGAGATATTTCCCAGGACACAAGAGCAAAAAGAAGCAAGCACTTGTACTACAACTTCAGGTGGAGACCACGGAGGCAACAGGAATAAGTAATAGGGAAGGAGGAGGAATCAACTAAGCATTACTTGATGCTTCTTTCCCTCCATGCCTTGCAAGGTCCAGCGGGGTTTAGAACTATGAGATTATATGGAATGCACAAGAAAAGAAAGTTGTACGTGCTTGTTGACTTGGGTATCTCCACAACTTCTTGAGTGAGCAAACTGCTCACAAGATGGAGTATCTTTTGAAGCTAGTCAAAGGAGTACAAGTAAGCATAGCCAATGGCCAAGATTTGAAGTGTAGATCACTATGTGAAAATCTTGTAGTTGAGTGCAAGGGTTTTTAGTGTGGATGCTTATACCTTGCCCCTGGATAATTATGATTTAATATTGGGGAGTCAATGGTTAGCAAAATTGGGAGATATATTATGGAATTTTGGAAAATTAAGGATGATATTTACCCTTTATGGTCAGCAATACACTTTGCATGGCAGAGGGGCAATGAGGCGAATCTGATTGAAGAAGAACAACTATACAAACTGCTGTGTAACATCAGAGGTTAGCTTCCATTTAGCGGTCGCGGCAAGAATGGGAGGAGGTAAGTGCACAATTGTATGAATTACAAGCCATTGGTGATCCTAGTTCAAACCAACCAGAGTACCTATTGGAACATTTCAAGGAAGTGTTTTAAAGAGCCAAAAGTTCTTCCCCCCCAAGAGTTTAAAAGACAATCACATAGTTCTCAAGGAGGGAGCCCAACTCGTGAACATCAGACCTTATTACAAACAGATGTGATAGAGAAATTTTGGAAGGACAGATGTTCGATGTTGGGGTGATTAGAAGCAGTGTTAACTTATACTGAAGCCCTCTAGTATTGGTTAAGAAAAAAAAAAGACACTTGGAGAATGTGTGTAGACTACAAGGCACTCAACCAATTGACCATTAAGGATAAGAATCCCATACCCCTTATAAAAGAGTCACTTGATAAGCTTGGAAGGGAAGTGATTTCCTCTAATATAGATTTAAGGTCAGGATATTCACAAATTAGGATGAGTCCTAAATCCATAAAGAAGACAATTTTTAAGACTCATGAGGGGCATTATGAGTTCATGTAATGCCCTTTGGCTTCACCAATTCCCTATCCAGTTTTCAAAATATTATGAATTCCCTCTTTAAGGAAGTTTGTATTGATTTTTTTTTTTATGATATCCTGGTCTACAACAGTAACATGAAAGAGCATATACTCAACCTAAAACTTGTTTTATAAGTCTAGAAGGTAAACCAGTTATATGCTACAATAAGTAAGTGTATCTTTGGCTTCAAACAAATTGAATACTTGGGGTATATCATAACTGCAAAAAGGGTAAGAACAGACCCTCAAAAAATGCAAGCAATGAAGGAGAGTACCTAAAACAACTAAGCAATTGTGAGTTCCTTGGCCTCTGTGTGTATTATAGGAAGTTTATAAGGGGATATGGTCAAATTGCTAAACAATTGTCTGAATTGTTGAAGGACTCCTTTCAATGGAGTGAACCAGCTCAAAAAGCACTCAAACAACTTAAAGAATCTTTCATCACTGTTTTTGTGTTGGCCTTACCTAATTTATCTAAAGAATTCCTTATAGAGATTGATGTCTCTGAAGGAGTGAGAGCAGTGCTTATACAAGATGGTACCCCACTGCCTTCAATAGTAAGGCTTTGTCCTCAAAGCATCAGTAGTTGTCACCCTGTAAGAATGAGATGCTGGCTATTTTTTTTTCCATTAGGAAATGGAAACATCATTTGAGAAGCCAACACTTAATAATTAAATATGACCATCAAAACCTCAAATAATTACAAAAACAAAAGCTAACAACTCCCTCTCAACGAGCTCGGGTTGCTGAACTAACGCAATTTGATTATGAAATAAGGCACAAAAAGGTAAAAGTGAATGTGACAACAAATGCACAATCGGGAGTTTCTCAGTCAGAACTCCACAACATAACCACCATCATACTGCCTTCTGAATTGTTGAGCAAAACTGAAGATAGTTGGAAACAAGATGAGTGGCTACAAGCCAAAATAGTAGCTAGGGAGAATGATCCAACCACTCAAAGCCATTATACTTGGCATCATGTGCAATAAAAGAGGAAAACTAGGTTGGTGATAGGCCGAGACTCTCAGCTTCAACAACAACACATAGCAATCTTCCATGATTCCTCCAATGAGACTCATTCAGGGGTCAATGTGGCCGTTAAGAGACGAGGTGCAACAGTGTACCGAAATTGTACCTGGAAAAGGGTTAGGAATTACATTCAAGGGTGTCAAGTATGTCAAAGGTACAAATATGAGAATATTGCTCCGGTAAGATTATTGTAGCCCCTAGCAATTCATAAGAAAGTGCTTACTAACCAAAGAATGGACTTTATATAAGGATTACCTAAGTCTCTAGCGGAATCAATCATTTTGGTGGTGATCGATAGATTAATAAAGTATGATCATTTCATGGGGCTCAGTCACCCATTTTCAATTCAGATGGTGGCTCAAGTATTCTTGGACACAGTTTATAAGTTCCATGGACATCCTAACACAATTGCAAGTGACAAGGGAATGGTATTCATTAGTCAATTTAGCGAAGATCTCTTTCAACTACGAAGAGTTGGATTGCAGTTTTCTACCTCTTACCATCCTCAAACAAATGGCCAAACTGAGATGAGCAATCAGTGCTTAGAAAACTACCTCCGATGCATGTGCAGTAAAACAGGAAAGCAGGTTGGTGACAGGTCAAAGAGTACTGGTACAACACTAGTTATCATACCAACATACTGATGTCTCCTTTTGAAACCTTGTATGGATACCCTCCCTGCTCCATGTACCATACTTCCTTAATGATTCTATGGTATTATTAGTAGACAGAATGATGAGATCTATAGAAGCTACATTGCAATTTCTTAAACATAATCTAAAGAAGGCTCAACAAAGGATGAAAATATTGGCAAATAAGAAAGGAACTAATTGGCATTATCAAATTGGTGATTGGGCCTATGTTAAACTTCAACCATCATCTGATCTTGCTAGAAAGAGAATTCTTGAATCAAGCTCATACGCATAGCTAAACAAACAACTAAGCATGCATAAAGAAAATCAAAAGTAACAGCCTAAGTACTTCAGCCATTTCAAGTTCAAAAAGGTTTTTTGGAAGGTGGCTTAAACGCTCAATTTGCCAGCTGATGCAAGGATCCATGTTTCTCTTGTCAAGCCTGTCCATGCTAAGGTTCAGACTTCTCCTTTACTGCCTAATCAGCCCCAGCCTCCTTCACTCATTCCACAAGCCATCATTGATTGCAAGTTAATCAAGTAGGGAAATGCTCCTGCAACTAAGATATTGTTGCAATGGTAAGGGTGAACCAATTGAATCAGCACTTGAGAATTTGCAGATGAGTTCCAGTGCAATTTTCCTGATTTTTTCCTTGAGGACAAGGAAGCTAGAGAGGTTTTGATACAAACTAACGCAAACTAGGGACGCAGGAATATAAGGTGGGAATTTGCCAGAAGAAACACTAGCATTTTACATAAATTAAGATGTTACAATGTCATTTTAATTAGCCTTTTAAATTGTAATTCAAGTCAAATGATGTCATATTATAATGGTAGATTTTGTATGTAATTTGGAGGTGTTATACAGGGCCGAGACGGAGTGCGTGCGCTGGCAAATTGAATTGTAAAAGGTAGTGGAGGAACGGAAATCGGAATGATTATGATGCATTGTTAAAATATCTCTCTTGAATTTTCTCTGTTCTCTCTAAAATAACTTAGTTCTCACTGAGTTATGTCACTTCCTCTCCTCTTAGTCTGCTTTGAAATTACAATAAAACTATTTGTACTTAAAAATGAATTCCAAATCGGGTATCTATGATAATGTGTCAACAAGCGATAGGTGATGTACATAACATTGCTCTTGGAATTAATTCACATCATTATCCAAACCAAAACTTATTAACAAACATCACAAACACAGGACCAGTAAAATATAAATTTCACAAAAACAACTAAACCCACTTCACCAAATTATCCAAACAACAAATTCACACAAATCAATGAGGAAAGAAAAAAAAAAATACCACATGCTTCCTCGATACTTCAACGTATAAGGTCCACTCTCCAACGCCCGATCAAAGTGGCTATGAACTTTATGCTTCCCTTTCCCACTTTGGTCAACCAAAGTCAACTCAAACAAGGCTCTCACGTCTGTACCTTCACTCGCCAACGCAACAAAAACCGAGACATACATCGCACTATCTTCAGGATTTTTACCATCGGGGTAAAAATAAATTGCCCAATCGTAACCGCCAACCGTAAAAACGTCGCTCGATATGCACTTTCCAGCACCCATTCCCTTCGCCAAGGAGTAACCCTTAATGGTAAACTGGTGGGAGCCGTTCACCGTCTCGTTGATTGACTTCGACATCGAATCTTTCTCCAAATCGCCCATGACTTCATCGAATTTCACCGTCTCCGTAATGGGTGAATTCTGAATTCAAGAAATCAGCCCCCTAAATTCTTGATTTTTCAACAAATTGAAAAGATTAAAAAAAAAAAACACCCTAATTCTGGTAGCCCACCTTAGCATAAGGGTGATTTGACGGTATTCTTAGGGGTAATGGTGACTGAGCTTCGATTTTAACAGTGTTTAGAGAATCTCCAAGAAACAGTGAGGCATTGAAGAGTACTTGGGCAGTGGCTTGTCTTGGGTAAAGTAGATTTTACGAGAAACTGTTGTTGTCGGTTGTCATAAGCCATTTTGAAGTTATGAAAGGAAATGTTAAAATTCACAAACACCCATAAACTTTTTCTAAGTTTCCAAAAACACTAAAACAATTTATCAACACTGGTCACATTTTTTTAAATTATAATATACTTTCAAAACATAATATAATGAATTAGTTACCCTCTCTGCTTATGTTTGAATATTTGTAGTTTAAAAAAGGTTCTGCAAATATTAATTTTGTGGTCTGCATGTCTTGTGAGATTTAATGTCATATTTGCTTTTTATGTATACTGAAAGTCTATCATTATTATTTGAAGCTTATTTTTGCTCTAATCTGGTGTTTCCTAATGCTTTCTGGATTTGATCCATTCTGAGACTCATCAAAAAAATGATTACTATGTGGGAAATTTTCACATACCTCAATAGAACAACTCATATCTAAATACATATAATTTTAGATAGTGAAATCATCCAAATCTTTGGTATAATAATTAAAATGCAGTTAAACCATCATCACTCAGATTTACACCTTAGGAAAAGAAGTTTAATCTAGAGAAGTTTATGACAAAGTTTATCAATGGTGCTAAAACAATATTCTAAAACCAAAAAACGTTTATAAAAAATTTAGAGGTGCAAGTTCTTATTTGATATGTTAAAAAATAATATAGCCATTGAACTTATCTCTAGATCAAGTCAAACTCGAATAAAAAAAATTTTAATTCTTTCAATTTCTAACCTATTTCAATTGATTTTTTATATTCAAATCAATCTCAAATTAATTTTGATTGAGACTTAATTTAGATTAAATACAATGTAAAGTATGCACATGTATAGCAGAGTACATAAAAAAATATATAATAAGAAAATTTGACCATTTTATAATGCCTCTTAGCCAAAAAAATAATAAGAAAGTTCAAGTATTAATGCTCATAATTTCAAAGGACAACAAATTAAACTTGTTTTCAAGTCACTGAGAAGAACAACCCCAAGCATAAGATTTTTCCAAACAAAAGCCTCTATACTGTCCACTCGAAAACAAATGCCTAGTAAATTCATCTTATTCGACATCTGGAAAGCACAAAATCCCGTTTTCAAATCAAGAAACAACCATCAAAATCCAACATTTAAAGCGACCGGGGTCTCAAGATCACAATTCGAAACAAACCCACAAGACATGCCACAAAAATAACCTCAATCAAACAACAAGTACATTATCACGAGAATAAGCACAAAATTGTAAACCCTTATACTTCCTCTTTAGCCACAGCACCAAACAAAATGTACGGCCAAATAAGGAGTCAAGCGAGGACAGAAAGAGTCACAAGTCAGATTGCCCGTATACATTATACATAGTAGGTGTAGAAAACAATAGGGAAAAGAAAATGGAGATGGGATTTATTTTTTTAATTAATTTGCATCCCATAATTATGTCATTCCCTGTATATCACAGGACCAAAGAAAGTTGATTGATTATGTTTGGAGGTTAACGGAATAAGAGTATGGTGTGCACAGGATTGACCCAAATGGCAAAAGCTCAAGGGTTATGCACGTAATCTGGCAAATGAAAATTCTTCTTTAAAATTCGCCCATCTGCCACAAACGCATCACATTGATTGACCATGTCAAAACAACAACAAAAAATCAGCTGACTTTATTTAATGGCCCCATTATATCTCACTGTTTTAGCATTGTTTTGCAGACCCACCGATTCGACTGGCTGATTTGGTGTTGCACTGGAATGAGGCCAGTGGAGGTGGAGCACTGACTGGATTAACTCGTGTCAGGTCATTTCGGTAGGTATCTTTTTCTCATACTCTTATCTTTCGAAACCCTTGAAAAATTAAGTCTGTCATTCATACTTTCAATGTCTCCCCAGAATTTATTCCTTTGCTTGAAAAAATACCTGTCGTCTGATAAATTTTATTCTTCTGTCTGTTGCAGGATGATGCTCATCTTTTTCTGCAGGGACTCCCAGGTGGGTTGAGTTTGATTGATATCTTCCACAGTTTCTGTTACTGTAACAAACTGCCCTTCCAAATGCAAATTAGAACAACAGATGCGTGATGCACTCTAGTTGATCTGGTGGAGAATATTTTAAGTCAATTATGAGGAACATACGTTTTTGAGTACCCATTTCCGAATTCTCATCTACCATCATACAAAATTTCTTTCTTCCTTTCATCATATCACAGCACTAATTCGATGGCATATTTCTGTACAAGAAAAAGTTGGGACATTTAACAACTCTAGTCAAAAGTCCGAATCAAGAAATGGCCGACCAACTGAAGAGCCGTTGGTCTCACAAATAATTGAGACTCAAGAGTGTGGCGTCTTCGTTTTGTTGCACAAGTAATTGAGTTTAAAGTTAAATTATTATTGACTAAACACTTAATTTAATCTGGTAATTACCCTAAACTTTTTAAGCACTGAGCTGGCGTCAACATCGTAGCTTCAAAAATCTACCCCACCGCACACCGGTGGCGATTCCTTTCCCCTCCTTCCCTTCCCTTCCCTTCCCTCTGCTACCTTTCATCTTATTATTTTTTATCCCCATCTTTTCTTGTTAAGATTAAGATCACAGGTCTTAATAAAAGGAAAATCCCATTTTGAATTGAAGGTCATTCAATAATAATATCATTAATATATGTGTTTTACAAAATACTGTAAACTATTCCCAATTACTGCAATTCTTGTTGCAGATTCCGATGAGAAAAATAACCACTTACAATTATCTTCTTTCATTCAAATCGGAAAATTAGTTTTACGTATGATTTTCTATAAACTACGGCGGCGGCTTCCACTGCAGTCAATTTTTTCTCAAATCAACCACAACAATGCTCACGTTATCCATGCTATTTCTAGCCAGGGCTAATTTCGTCAACAGAATTGACGCGTCGGAGCAGGCTTTATCGGAACTCTGCCCACCTGCCAGGTCACTTTCCGACGATTCCGGTGGCGAGTTCAATGTTCTGTGAGCTCGGAAACACGTGCGCACCACGTTGATGGCCGTCTCGTTCGACACCACGTCCCATAACCCGTCGCTCGCCAGAATCAAACACTCATCCTCCTCCGTCCGCTCCGTCACCGTCACCTCTGGTTCCGGAATTACGTACGGCTTCAAATAGTTGTCTCCGATGGCTCTTGACATGGCTAGAACACCGAGGACACGTGGTCCCTCCCAGTAAATAACCCGGCCACCCGCCGCTTTGATTCGGAGCAACTCATCGGGTCGATCCGGCTGTAAACAGAAAAGAAAAAAAAAATTGGAGACAATTTGAAAAAAAATATGCCAAGAGTTAGAAGTAAAAACGTTAACCGTACCTTATGATCCACGGAGAGGGGAACAGCGACACCCTTTCGGCAGAGGACGGCACGAGAGTCGCCACAATTGGAGACGACAATCTTATCTGGAGTGACCACGGCGACAACAGCCGTGGATCCAACGGCATCGCATTGAGGAGTCTGGAGCTCACATCTACAGCTCGAGATCTTTGACTTCACGGTCAACCCCTGAACTTCCTTATCCATTCTCTCGTAGCTTCTCTCCATCGCCTCCTTCCACTCCACAGTTTCTTCGTCTTTACAAGCTTCAAGCTCTTCTTTAACAATCTCATGTAACCGATCTTTACACTTCATCGCCACCTAGAAATCAAGAAATAAATCAAAAATCAAACTCGCTTAACAAAATGAATATATATTTGAAGTTTACGCTTTCAAAAGATTATTACATGTGAGCAACCGTGGCCATCGAATACACCGAAGAAGTGCGTTTTGGCTGAAACGCTGCGTTTATGCTTATAAAACGAAGTGTGAATCGAAACTGCGTCTTCCATGTCTCGCCTTCTTCCACAAATTGATGTCATCCCAAATTTAGGACTCTCATCTCCCACATCATCTCCAAGGTCTGTACGGGAGCTTAAATCTAACGCTATATTTTTATTAACTTCATCATCCTTAACAGAACGGCTTCGCTCAAGTTTGTTCCCGTCACAATTCTCTACAGGTAAGGATGTAAAAAGCTCAAGCCTTCGTCGTTTCCTACCGTTTTCTAACGGCGTGGGTGGTTGTACGGCGGCGTCAGCCACCAACTTAAAGGACCGTATCTCTAACCTCCTCCGCCTGGATGTTCGTGAGCTTCGTTCAACTGGTGCAGCTGGTTCACTCTCACCAACAACTTCACAACAAATTCCAGCCATTGAATTCCAAGAAATAATGAAACACAACCTCAAGTTGATTACTCCAACTCAAACTCTGTAAATCAGTTAGATTTGGTACTCTTGCAGTTATATTGAAGAAAGAAATATATAATGAGCTTCTGTAGACAAAGATGAGACAAAAGAAATATGAGAGATCTCTCGCAGAAACGAAGAGGACCCATTAAAATGCCTTGAAATGAAGCTTTTCTAAGCAGCGGAAGACACAGTTTCACCAGGGGCCACAAGTAATCGCGGGCAGCCTACCCGTCACCGTCACGGGCAGGTATCAGACACGCACAGTTGGTGTGACGTCGATTTACTGAATTCAAGATACCATCTAAACCGTCCATTTTAGCACGATCTTTTTCTCTCCTTGGTTAATCACCACGTGTATTGGAATTTTATGAACTTGTTAACGTGGTCCAATGAGGGACAGACACGACGGGAAGGAATGACCAACCTTTTCTGACACGCATGTGGCCCTCTTTCCCTTTTGTGAGTTGAAGCCGTATACATTGTACACATTTTTGCCTGATTAAAAAAAGAAACTGTTGCAGACAATATCACCACGTGGCGAGATCGTGGCATACGAGATTCGAATTGGATTCTCCTTTTCACACGCTTTTGTTGCGAGTGCAACCCAAACACTTTTTTTCGATTTTTACTAAGGTTTATAGTTAAAAAATTTTTTTATTGGTAATGAAAAATTCTTAACATGGTATTAAAAAAATTAAATTATTTTATTAATTTTTAATTATTCTATTTTTCTAAATTTTTATTTCATCACAAATTAACAAATTTTAAAAATCATTGTCCAAATTTAGCATGAATATTACCTTTTTCATTTTTTAATTTTACCTCTTCTTTTCATACAGTTATGATAATTTTAGATTTTAATAGATTGATAACCTTTTATTATTATAATTTTATTATTGTTATAATATTTTGATATTTATTAAAATTCTAAGATTTTTTAAAATTTTTTTATTTTTTTTATTTTTTATTTTTGTATATCCATTAAATTGATTATTCAAATTGAATCTAAATAATTTTAGTTTAGATATCAATTTTAAAGTTGTTTCATTTGATATAAAATTAAAGTATTTTAAAATGGATTTTATCATTTTAATTACAACAGATTTTTATTTCAAATATAACCTTCTTTATGTGGATACCAAGGATTATGCAAACGTGGGTGCGAGTCATTGGTTCGTGCAAGGACGCGCCTTGACTTAGTGAAGGGAATATATCTGGTGCTTCTCACTTTTATTTCGGTCGTTCCATCCAGTTGTCCAACGAAAGCGTCTACGTAACGAAGCAGATTTAGGCGCGTGTGGGACCACATGTCAAAGATCGATAATTATATTGCAGAATATCTTAGGTTCAGTAGCTTTTGAATAGCCAGGTGTCTCAATCTGACGTGTAGCTGAATCTGCGCCTCTCGTTGCTCGTGCTCTTTCATGTTTCGAGCACTGACTTCCCCGCAAATTATAAATTTGGCCGTCCTCTAACGCAATTCAGAAAGGTGCTCAATGACACCTGATGCATACTTTTCTAAATTTACACACAACCACTTCACTCTTCCATATTTCAATTTTTACCCATAAAAAATTTTCATGGACCTCCTCTGACTCTTGAGTATTTAATAGTGATGATTAAAAATCAAAGAAAAGGATTCTGTAGAAAATTCATCTTAAAACTTTGACCGTAGATTGTTTGTAATGTTTGCGAGGAAGTGACGCGTGTAGGGTCAGAGTTTCGTGACAAAAAAATATTCACACAGAAAGGTCGAAGGAGAGGATACACCTGAAACAGGAAGGTGGGGACTGGGAAGCAATAAGTGAAAGCGATGAAGCAGTGGAAAAGTGCCACGTAAAAGGAGTCTAAGCTGTCAAGCAATGAGTCTACTGTATGATGTGACGCAACGAAGGGCAGTGACACGTGAGTGAGAAAGCAGTAGTCACTGAGTCTGACTCTGAGTCCAGTCAATGGCCTAAACCAACCCACTTAACCACAATTACTTTTCAGCTTTCTCGGATTCAGCTCAACACTCAAACCCTTCCCCCTCCCCCTCCCTGGAGAAAACTTTCATACAAGATTTCACAATCCAGGTTTCATGTTAAATTAAATTTTTTTTTGATATATTAAATTTTTTTTTGATATATTAAATTTTTTATAAAATCAATGAAATTATAAAAAAAATAGTTTCATATTTTATTAAATAATTTTTATAAATTTAATTTGTATTAATTTTAATTAAAAATAATATAAATTTTATTAATACAAATGCAAACAAATGTATTAATAAAATATAATTGTATATTTGAAGTGAATTATGATTTTTTTAAATATTAAGATGTTAATGACGTTTTTTCATATGGGTTTGGAAGGAAAAAACTTGGGAGTCAAATTTTCAATATGTTCTCGAATAATTTTTCTAAATAATATTAATAAAATATGATAAAAATATTGAATATCTATATGCATCTCAAATTATTTGACGATATTAAAACATGACTTATTAAATAGTTTTTGAATTTCTAAATTACGAAGACATATTTTAAGTTATAAACCCAAAAAATTGCGGGCATTGTAGGAAGTTGGGCTATGTAGACAAGAACACTAAAAACATTATAATGGAGGACTTAAACAAATGCAACTTTTGGAAAGAAAATTAGAGGACTTATGTGATCAAATATTGAAATAAAAAATGTGAGAACTTAGAAGCCCAAATTCTTGATTTAGGTTGGTAACGATTTTTTACAAACATGAACCAAAACCTAATCTAAAACTTGTCAATT
This sequence comes from Anacardium occidentale, assembly GCA_026122585.1. NCBI lineage: Eukaryota > Viridiplantae > Streptophyta > Magnoliopsida > Sapindales > Anacardiaceae > Anacardium > Anacardium occidentale. Next base: position 343,362 of record JAJEJH010000027.1, read on the forward strand.
CTTCCAAATTTAGAATTGAAACATACTTCGTTTTTGCCGGTTTCAAGTAAGAACCACAACCGATAATCCGAATATTCAATGGTTTTGGATTTAATAGGGTAATTTTCTCACCTTTAATTAACATTATCCCTCTTCTCTATAATTAATCACTATAATAAATACCACATAATGAAAAATTAATTTACTTTAAAAAATTATCTAAAATAACAATAATTATTTTTTGAATAATATCATTATTTTGAATAATATGATTTTTAAATTATATTATAAAAATTTCTGGATATACAAATATTTTGAGGGGAAAGTCAGAAAATTTTGGGGGTTTTCTGCAAAACATGACTCATCACCATTACCAACTTACAAAGAAATGCTGACGTGGAGGTTTTCCCTAGATATTTTATTTTGTAATATTTCTTTTTTCTTTCTTTAGCCAAAAATTCAAAACTAAAATCTTACTGAATCTTTTTAAAAGTAAATGACACTTTCTCACCTGAACTTGGACTAAATTATAATTTATAAAAATAAATTATTTAGTGTTAATATTTTATAATTAATAATAAAAAATTATTTAACCAAATACACTCCCAATATTATAGAAAATTGGCATTTTCCTCTTAAAAAATTATCCTTCTCAACCGCTGGGTCATGTTTTTAAAACCTAAATCAAACCAAAATCGAAATTTCAAGATAATTAAAATTTTAGGTGATAGTTCGGTAATTTTACTAATAAAACATCATTGGATCGAAAAAAACTATACCAAATCTTAGGTAAATCATCAAGCCAACTGCAAGAGTGCTAATTAAAAATGACAAAATTGACATTCGAAAAGATTTAAAATGACAATATCAACCTCAGGAGGAGTTATTTGAGAGAAGTCAATGATTTTCTGATCATACTGTTTTCACTGTCTCAATTGGTCACATCCTCCAATGAAGGAGTTAAAAATTTGGTGTAAAAGTTTGAGCGGGATCATTTCATGGAAGATTATTGATTTCTCAGATAATTTTTTTTCAAGACGGGGTGGGTCTTGAGTTAGGGTTAAGTTTTGAAGAAATTGAGAATGTTCATGAGGTCGTCTTCTCCGTCTCCTCCATCTTCATTTCGGTTTGGTTTTCGATCTTATTCTCGGATAAAAGGCAATGAAATCGTTGTGGACCGACCAGAATGAAGAAGACCGAGACGCAACGTTTTGAGCTTCCCTTCCGTACCAACTCGAATCGTGTAGATCAAAACAATCAAACCCTAAAATCTAGTCAGAATTCTTGATTTAGGTTTACTCGGTGGACAAGACAATGATAATATTCCCCAAATTAAATTTTATACCTTCTTGACCCTTCAATCATCCCAAAAGATTTTATTCTGATTTTGTTTAAAGCAAATAAACATAGAAATTCTTCCTTACCTTAACACTCAAAGTGGAGAATCAGTAAATTCTCATACAAACACCATACAAATTTACTCATATATAATAATATAAAGTTTCTATCCGCAAAGAATTTTTTTTTTTCGGGTTTTGAGTCAACTGGTTTACCTCAAAGATTGAAGGAACATATTCAACTTGTTCTGTAAGGGAGAACAAGTTGCTAAAGAACAATGACACGACATTTCAGTTCAGATATGGCCTTTCAGCCTTGTTGGGCATCATCAATAAGGCTAATTTTCCCAATTTAGTCTAAAATCCAGGGTTAAAACCATTCACAGTGAATCCACCATCAACAGATATAACTTGTCCAGTGATGTAAGAAGCAGCAGGAAGACAAAGGTATGCTACCAGAGACGCGACTTCCTCTGGTTCTCCAACACGTTCAAGAGGAGTTCGGGCAATTATCTTTTCAACAAACTTTTCGTCCCTAAGCACCTGCAGGAATGCCAAATAAACAAAAACCAAAAAAAAAAAATTTCAAGTATAAACAATTGTTATCATGAAGAATACACAACAGAGTAATGAATAAGTTTTTTTGGGAACATTTTTCTACATAAAAATTTTGCTAAATGATCAAAAGTAGAGAACAGAATATTACATGTTCCACAAGTGAAGTTTTGATGTACCAGGGAGCAACACTGTTTACCCTGATATTGTCCTTAGCCCACTCACAAGCCAGATTTCTGGCAAGTTGATTCATTGCACCTAAGAATAGCAAGATTTGACGATTTTTTTAAACTTATTTAATGCCTCATATATGTGCCAAAACATCACCAAATGGAAAGCTGTAACTCACCTTTAGTTGCCCCATAAATGGATCCAGTAAGTACATGCACAACACCTGCAACAGAGGAAATGAACACAATACTCCCTGACCCAGATGCTTTTAGAAGAGGATGTGCAAGTTGGCTCAGATGGTATGCAGATTCGAAATTGGTAGTCATTATCTTTGAAAATTCTTCCGAGGAGTACTCCATGGTTGGCTTTTTGACATTTGTCCCAACATTGTTTACCTAATAAACAAGGATCACAAAGAACTACCTCAACAGTCTAGGGACAGAGTTGAGTAAGATGTTCTTGTTACAAATGGCACATAAGCTCCCTGGACCGATTTCATTCAGCTATAAATAGAAGAGGTTAAACCCTTATCTAGGAAACTCAGTTTGATCTTCAAATTCATCGATAAAATTATATCTAAGTGCCTCTCCATCAAAGGGACATTTATTAGACTAGCAGTCTTGGATATTCAACCCAAAGTTAAAATCAGTTCTCAACTAGTTAAAAGAAAAATTCGTATCAAACAAACAACACTTGTAATGCCCAAGGAACAAAATTTCCCATATAAATAGTTGCCCATTCCCATATTGGTAGTGAAAACGTCTTAATCATAAAAGTTATATGGAACCAATCACAAAAAGAATCAAAAGATCTCTGTTACATCAATACTACAGCGCCACTTTGGAACAAGAACTAATACAAGAAAATCGCTCTGACCAATCATTAAAAACATGTAACCTCTTCCACTACATTAAAAGATTAGCACATTATGATAATGAGAAATCAAATAAAAAATTAAAATCTCTAGAGGTACTTACAAGTATGTTGAGTCTGCCATTAAAAATGGAGCCAACTTCTTCCATCAGTTTCACCCTCTGAGCAGAAACAGATGCATCAAAAACTGACCCAGTAACCACAAACCCCTTATTTCGCCATTGTTGTAAGCACTTATTGAGCTCAGTTTCATTTCTTGAGCACGTGTGTATAGCAGCACCAAACCCAGCTAGTTCCTCCACAACTGCGTGTCTAAACGAAAAAAAAAAAAGCCTTTAGTTTTCCCTTGAAATCAACAACTATATTTTCTGGAGAACGAAATTGAAAAGGGAGGGATAGATAGAAAGAACCCAATTCCTCGTGTGCCGCCAGTCACAAGGGCAGTCATTCCCTTTAGAGACCATCTCGAGCTCTTAACGCCGCTGCTCTCTGCGTTAGCCATCCTACTTCGTTGACTTGTGAGATCTCGAATTCAGTTTATCTGAATTTTATCACATCTCATGTCAGCTTAAAACTTAAAACGCCTTCGCTATATTTATTCAATTGATCCTTTATGGGTCACATAGGGGCCCAAGTAAAAATCTTAGGCTGGGATGTCTCCCAGTATATCACTTCTTCTAATACAAGACAATCACAAAATTATCTGATTTTCTTTTGAACTCATTCAGTTTTACAAGAAAATTGATTAAGATGTACCATTGAATTCATAAATATGGCACTTCTTGTTATTCTAAATTTCATTCAAGCATATTCATAAAAACTTATTATAATTAACAAGTACATAGTTCAATATTGCAAGTACAACATTTAATATCAAAAGCCATCCAGGCTTTATTGTCCAGCATACTAAATGGATTTATCTATAAACAAGAAGTTGAAATCAAATAAAGAGGAAACTGCTGCTAGAAAAATGCGCATTAACCCAAGGACAAGAAGTTTCAAATATCACATTTTTAGCCTTATTGGGCATCATCAACGTAAACAACATAAGAAAAAAGGTAATTTTGTTGAACGTTTCTGGACATTCTGCGCAAAGGATTGGGGAGACGGTAATTTTTTTCAATCTAGTCTCATGCCAGGGTTGAAACCATTTACAGTGAATCCACCATCAACAGAAATAACCTGTCCTGTGATATAAGAAGCAGCAGGCAGACAAAGGAATGCCACCAGAGATGCAACTTCCTCGGGTTCTCCAACCCGCTCAAGCGGGGTTCGAGAGACTATCTTCTCCAAGAACTCTTTATTTTCAAGCAACTGCATTAAAATAAATTAGCAGACAGTGAGATGAATTTTCCAAAAAAAAGGGCATTGAATAAATGTACCAGAGAAAGAGAGGATTAAGTCTAATGGAAAATTTTAGCCAACTTGAATTACATTGGCAGAGCACCTCTTTTATTTGCAAAAACTAAGGGAAGCAATCTCACAATCCAACGACTGGAAATAAATTCCATATGAAGGTCAATCATGAGATTTAAAACCCAACCGCAGATTTGTAACAAGATTATACAAGACAAGTTTCCATACAAGAATATAAACAACTATTTAAGGATGTGGCTATCAAAAATGAATTAAGATGCTTCGTTTGGCTTAGAAGTATTTTACTTTTTTCAAGTTTCATTAGTGCTATATGATATAGACACTAACAGCAAGCACACACCCAGGTAAAGATCTACATGAATAAGAAAGCATTTGAATTTAATTGTTTGAAATGCTCTGAGAATTATGTGCAACATTCAATTAAGAATCAAGAGATCTCTAATGCAATATCTTTGTTCCACTATGTTCTTGAATATTCCGAATTCTGAAGGATTTCAATTCCAAGGGTAATTCAAGCACCAATATGATTCTGTCCGTGTTACCAGAATACAGAAAACACAGCAGTAATACACCCTGCTTTTGGATAAGGAATCTGTCTGGTTGTCATGACAACTTCCAATCTATCATTAAAGAAGGTTCGTGTTCAATAGTAAGCATCTTATATTCAGTGTATCCATGATTAGAAAAAAAAAAAAAAAACACTGCTATGCAGAAGAAGAAATCCATTTTGGAACCATGCCCATCAACAACTAGTTTTGCAGAGAGTTTTCTAGTTAAATTTTTTGAAATATTTCTGGAGAAAATAAACAGGATACCTTGTATCACCTTGTTACAAAAATCTGAAGTTTCTAAATGATCACAAGCAGAGTACAGAATATTACATGTTCTACCAAAGAGGTTTTCGTATACCAGGGAGCAACACAGTTTGTCCTGATTTTGTCCTTTGCCCACTCACAAGCCAGATTTTTGGTAAGTTGATTCATTGCACCTGAGAATAGCAAGACACATAACCCTATTAACTTTTGAACCTCATATTAGCACCGCAACATCACCAGTGATAGCTGTATCTCGCCTTTGGTTGCTCCATAAATGGATCCACTACCAATATTCAAAACACCTGCAACGGATGAAATGAACACAATACTTCCTGTTCCAGATGCTTTAAAAAGAGGATATGCAAGTTGGCACAGATGGTATGCAGATTCAAAGTTGACAGTCATTATTTTTGAAATTTCTTCAGCAGAGTACTCCATAGTTGGCTTCCTCATATTTGTCCCAACATTGTTTACCTAATAAACCAAGATCATGAAAACTCCATGTGAAGTCTAAGTAAAACGTACAAGAGTAGTGATTTCCATAAGTGTTTATGTACAAATAACAGAAGCTGCTAGAAGCAATTTTAATTAGCTTTTGTCAGATCCATATGAATGTTAATCAGTGGTTAGAGGAGGGTAGATCTATAATTGTGGAAATTCCACAAAATCCTATCAATCAGAGTGACACGAATTGGACTTGCATTTTGGGACAATTCTAGACGAAGTCCATATCAATTCTTAATTAGTAACAGAAGATTCAAGCCAGACAACGTTTTTAGAGCTCAGGAAACAATAGGGGCAGATCCCATCTTGCCGTTGAAATGACATTATCATAAAAAGTGAGAGAGAGCAAATAATAACTAGTATCAACCGATAGAAATGCCCACTCAAATGTGGTAAACCTCATCAGAAATGAACCAAATTTTCAGTAGTAAGCTAGTTACTCATAACTCCGCCACTTGGAACAGCCAAAAGAACAAAAATTAACCTTCCATACATCAATACTACGCTAGCCACTATAGGCCCAAACAGTTGTCCAATACAGGAAAATCACACTTGAAGCTTTAAAATTAAACAAGCAATCTCTTAAACCAATTAACAAAAAAGATATTAACTGAATAATAAATAAGTACAATGTATTCTAAACAAATACTTACAAGTATGTTGAGGACGCCATTAAAAAGAGAGCCAACTTCGTCCATCAGCTTCACTCTCTGAGAAGAAACAGCGGCATCACAAACTGACCCACTAACCACAAACCCCTTAATTCGCCATTCTTTTAAGCATTGATTGAGCTCAGCTTCATTTCTTGAACAAGTGTGTACAGCAGCACCAAACCCAGCTAGTTCCTCCACAACTGCATGCCTAAACATATAAAATTAAAAACCCAGCAGCAAAAGGTTAGTGTTTAAATCAATTCGTTAAAAGATAAATTGACATATTTATTGAACAAAGAGAGCGAAAATGAGAGATACAAAGCACCCAATTCCACGAGTGCCGCCAGTGACGAGAGCAGTCATTCCCTTAAGAGACCATTTTGAGCCTAAGAAACCGCTGCTTTCTGAATTTGCCATGATTGTTGTTACTTCAGTTTGTGCGGGGAAATTGCGTAAACATGTACAACTCTTGACTCTTCAGAGAAGGAAAACACAACAATAAGTGTAGGATTGAGAAACCACGTCATTCTAACCTTTGTCTCATTTGAACAGTTGGCCCAATATCTTTCTTGGTTCGATGGGTTAATTTTGATAGGCCCGTTTGAAGGATTAGGTTTAGGGCTCTTTGACGAGGAATCAAGCTGAGCAGAAGTAGCGTCCATTATTCTGGCAGGCTGCCTCATCAACTCAACTCACTATGATAATGATATAGCCTCAGCGATCTTCTTAGACATTAATAGTTATAAAAACTCCTAATTTGGAACAAAAGTAAATGATTTAGCAGGAAATTTGAAAAAAATTCAATGCACAAGCAAGCTAAAACGATTGATTTCAGAATTCCCACCTTCCAATCTACTTAACTGAGTTCAATCAATCATACACCTAAAATTCAATATATAGTTGTAAACACATCGATCCATCATTCCCTTAAAATTGAATCCATGAAAGCAACACAGAAACAAACACATCAATTCAATCCACCATGGGCAGCTTCTGCCTCTGCCTCTGTCACAACTACTGCACTAAAAAACCCCTCACTGAGTTCAAGAAAACGAGTCACCTACTTAACCATTATACCTAGACAGAACCTCCCAACCAATCCTCTTTTACCTTTAAGAACTCTCTTACACAAACCAGGAATTTCATGGAAACCTAAGCAACCATTCTCAGTTTCCCTCTATATATGTACATACATATATTTGTATCCCCAACCCCAAGAAACAACGTAGAAAAGATCAACAACACGCAATTAATCTTCAATTCTTTGCTTTAAAGGGAAATAAACTTGTTGAGGCAACATAAATTCTTTGTAATAAACAGCAACGTCTTTAGTTTTTTCTTTTCTCTCATCGATCTCAACAACAACAACAACATATAAAAAAACATTTTCTTTAAGGCATAAGTCATGTTTCATCAAATTTCCTTGCGTAGAAAACGTTGAAAAAACAGCAATACAACACTGAGAATTCGCCGTGTATTGTGGAGGAACCTTCGGAATCAAAAGGGAGCTATTTTACATACCTATTTATTACTGTGCCATAGGAGAAAACTTACTCTAACCCGGCAACATTTTTAGGGTTTTGAATTCTTTTTTTTTATTTTAAGGCTGTTAGGGCTGGTTGTTGAGGGTTTAAGAGCTACTACTACGAACAAGAGTAACAAACCCAGGACGCGTAAATAGTGCAAATGATGTGACATTGGCTGAGGCAGATGAATAATTTATTCAATTTGATTGCGTAGAGTAGAGTTGAACTTTTTGGAGGATTGGAGAGAAGAGAAGAAGAAGAAGTGCTTATGGGAACTGTCATTAAAGCGGAAGCAAAAGCTCGTTCTGTAAGAGCCATGACACAGGTGAAAAGGTGATACGTGTTGTTGTAGTGACATGTCATGCTTGGCCCCTTTCTATTTAGTTGAAGTGACTTACTGTCAGTTCTTTCGCCTCCGTCCATTTAATAAAGAGGCGGAGTCAAACTCTTCTTCTGCTTCTTCTCCACCTCTCTCTCCATTTCCCTCTCTGATATTCATCTCTGAACAATTGCAGTTAACTAATTGTATTCTCCGTGCAAAAGCAATATTGATGGTTTTCTTACGATTTCAGCAAAAAATTTCCACCATGCAACAGATCTTCTTAGGAGTATTGTCGATCATACTGTCCTATAATTATCTTTATAATAAACCAGAATACAAAATAGATTGACTAGAATACAAAGATCTTCATCATATTTCTGGTCAATGCACGTAGAGATCATCAGTAAGATACAATAAATTAACTGGGTTTGGTATCAAAAAACCATCCAAAAGGAGAAAAAACAACAACAACGACAAAATTAACTAGAGCACGGCTTTTGAAACTGTTTTCATTGTCTTTTCAAATTCCAAATGTGCACAAGAGGCCTTTGTCAAATTTTTGTTAGATTAAAGGGATTACATAGAAGTAACGAAAATTAACCAGAGATAACAGCTACTTTTTTTCTTTTTAGAGAAAGCAAAGAGTGCATTGAAGCTAGCTCCTCCATAGTCTCTCGTACGTACTGTACTATTTCACCTTCGGTGGATGACCGAGCCTGAGTTCGAGATCCAAATTCTCTTTGGAGCTCGACCTAAAATTGAGAAACTCCATGTGGATGCCATTATATTTTTCATTTGATAGAAAGAAAGGAAACGTTGCATCACCACTGGTCCTAGCTTTGCGTCTTTTGCAGCTACTTGCTTCTTCACCACAAGACCCAGTTGGTCGATTTCGACGAGAATCAGAAATCAACCCCATGGACAAATTGGTTTCAACGTAATCTTCATGACCTATAGACAAAGAACCCTTGTGTTTTTCTTCAACAAAAGAAGTAGAATCAGGAGTGATGTTTTCACTTAAATTTTCTTGAGTGGATAAGGCTGAAACCCTAGAAGGTGAAAGAGTAGTAACTTCAGATGGGCATTTAGGCTCCAATGGTTGAAGAGAATTTTGGTTAAGAACTTCGTTGTGTATAGTAAGAGATTGCTTGAGCCTAGCTCTATCCCTTCTATGGACATTCATATGACCACCTAGGGCTTGAGCAGACTTGAATTCTCTTCTACAAAAACTACAAGAATAAGATCTGGGAGGCCACACACATCCACCAAGAGATCCTGCTGCATCTTCTGCAAAAGCTTTTTCTTCCCAATTAGAGTCGCTGAAAGAGCTCAAAATCTCCCTTCTCTTCATCCAGATCCAATACTGGGCTTGCTCCATTGTGCTTTAAGATATTAATCTGAAGTAGTGTAATGGAAGAGAGTAAGAGAGGTTAATATAGGAAGGAATATTAATATTAATAAGAGTGGAAGGAGTATATTAATTCATTTATATTGAATACAATGAAAGCAACTTGAGAATCTATGGAGAAGAGAAAGAGCTCATCTGAAAAGGTCTTCTTACTAGCTTTTTGGGTGTGACCAGATTGCTTCTCTCCTTTGGCTTTTTCAGTGTTTTTATTAGCTTGTGGTTTGATAGACAGTCAATGTTAATGGACATTATATTGTCAATTATTTTAGAGGCCCCATTTAAGCAACTCTCGTACATATGATATCCACATGCATGAAAGAACTAACGGTCATTAATTCGTCTATACAATAATTTTATCATATATCATTATCAAATTCATCTTCTTACTCTTCCTCACAAAGAAATGACGTATCAGAAACACTATCTTCTTATACTCTATAAGAGACAGACTGTTTTATTTTTGTACTTAGGTGTGGAAGTGGAGATCCCATCAATGAAGACTGAATTTAGATAAAGACAAAGCACTGGTGAACGATTCATAAAATCATCTGATTAAATATTATGTATTCTACTTGTTGTTTTCCTCAAACCTCTTATCTGTTCAACTAATGCTTTGAACTCTCTTGTGTCGATTCCAAGGTTTTATCATTCTCTGTTTGGTACGTAGATCATATTATACAATTCTTTGATCTGATCGTTTCAAGAAATTTTACTTTTTCTTTTTGTAATTTGTTAAGATCAATCCATTACGTAATTGTTTCTTCATTATCACGTCAAGATACCAAGCCAGGTAATTTTCTTTTAACTAACCACTGAGTTAGCAACTTATTTACCTTTTCTCTCTCCGATAACTTCTTGCATGGCTTAACCATTAATGCTGATCTTCACTTCACTTCATAAACTTTAAGTTTTGGGGTAAAATGATCGATAATAACATCTACCTGATGAGTCCAGTGCTACTTACTTGGGTGCCCGAAAAATTATGTTTTTCTATTTCGACATATCTACTGAGACGCACACCAGAAACGCTAGAAAATGGGTTTGGTTTATATTCAATTCCTCCCAGCAGACATATTTTTTAAGGTTCCTTGGTGTAGCAACATGTAGAAGTTGCTTAATGAAGTAATCAAGTAGTCAACAAAATATATAATTAATCAATATTCCTTCAGGAATATCAAATGCTGCCAACAATATCTGTCATTCCTAACCTTTGAGGGCCACATATTAAGATGTGTCCGTGGAATCCTTCCACAAATAGCTCATCAAGAAAGACGGAACTCAAATTTAATTAGCTGACCGAAGCGACCACATGATCTCGTGATCTATATATATGTTTATAATATGAAATGGAATTGAAGCAAGCGGGGACAATTGAGAATTGACAAGCCACCCCATTAACGTATTGAACGAAGTTCACTGTTGCAGCCAATTGTATATATTCTCATATCTCTTATAACAAGTTAGAGTGGCTGTGGCTGAGTTGTTCAATCAACTTGTTCGAACTTGGACTCTATTTTAAGTAATAAATTGAATGATTTGATTCTTATATATATATATATATATAAATAATATATGTAAGATTGTGGATCAATGATTAATTAGTTGTAAATAGTGATTAATGAAGGGAACTTGATGGGATGATTCCTTCTGAAGAATAAGGACAGAGCCCCATAAAACCAAAATAAAGTTTAATTGTTTAAGTCGGTTTTAGGTGAAGAAAGGAAAATTCCAAAAGCTTAAAGAATAAGAGAGAAGGGGGAGCATAGATAGTACTTTAATTATCAAAATAATTGAATACAGCAGATGAGTTGATTATATATAATTATATAATGATACTTACATACTGCTAAGGCTGCTCTCATTTTGATTCTACCTAAAATGTCTCCATTCTCAACTTGATTGCAAACCAACAAACACATGGTCCTTAAATTATAAACACATAATTAAAATAATTAATTTTGCCGTCTAACACTTTAAGTACTCCTCGTTGAATTTCTATGACAGTGTCCGTATCTCAATGGTACCCTAAAAATAAAACGATACAATTGAATGAATCTTATAATTCAGTCCTATAAATGTGTTACGGCCTGCACAATGCATCTTCTTTAAAAGGCCATAGGACTAATTCCCACCCATAGTTTGAGGTGGGGATAAAGTCTCACCCTTCAAATTTTAAAAACTTAGTCTTCCATTCATAGAAACAATTTCATATTAAATAAAATAGAAAACAGTAACATTTTAGGGGTAAAGTTGTCATTTTATGATTAAGATTTTATAAAAAATATAAAAATTAAGAAAATTAAAATATATATTAAAAAAATTTTAAAAATTTGAAGCAGCCGTAGCCCCCAGTGCCGCGGCGGTGGCCGCCGCTGACGGAGCCAAGTGGCCATTTCTGACCATCTGATTTCAAGGGAGGCCAGATTTGGCCTCCCCGTTCAGTAGAGGCAGTCAAATCTGGTCGTCTCGGTTTTGGCAGAGACGGTCAGATCTAACCACCTCTGCCAGAAGAAGCTGTCGAAAATGGTTGAAAAGGGTCGGTCTTGGTCCTAGCGCCGTTTCCGACCTTTATTTTTTACGGAGGTGGCTAGACGGAGAGGCTAGATCTGGCCTCCCCTGAAACCAGGTGGTCGGAAATGGCCACCTGGCTTCTTCAGCGGCGGCCCCAGCCACAGCACTGGCAGCGGTGGCTGCTTCAAATTTTTAAAAATTTTCAAAATTTTTTAATATATTTTTTAAATTTTTTAAAAATGCTTAAATATTTTTTAAAAATATTTATATTTAAAATGTATTTTATAATTTTATTATAGATATTTATTTTTTAAAAAGGTAGTTTAATCATTTGAGTATAAAAATTATAAAAAATATTTTCATGGGTGGGAGACTAGGTTTTTGAAACTTGGAGGGTGAGACTTTGTCCCTGCCTCAAACTACGGGTGGGAAATAGTCCTCTGGCCTCTTTAAAAACCCAGGTTTTCTTGGACATCGGCTAGGCCTATTGCTCCTCTTCTACTCCTTCCCGGTAAGCCCAAACGTATTTATACATATAATTTTACAATGAGATTTTAAGATTGTATCAGAAGAACACAGCAAAAAGAAAATAAGTAAATCCATTCTGATCATATTTAAATCTCACATCAACCATGCTCTTTTCACTCTGTCTATGGCAATTATACTGTGGAAGATGAGAAAAATGCATAAAATTAGCAATAAACAATAAAAACAAACTTTTTTAAATGGTTTATTTTATCAATTGGAAAACTACTCACAATTATATTATTGACTTTTTCAAAGAGAAAATTTGATGGAGTAATGTTTCGAGACTATAAGATACAAAAATATGTGCCCTTCGTCTCTGCATAATTTGTTATTTATAGAATATGAGGTAAAAATTATTAAGTAATTATATAAATAGATACGTTCGAAGATTCTAGTACAATAAATTTAAATATCTAAGAAAATTTTATCTCATATAAATAGAAAATTTTACACCTATTTGGATGAGTCTTAAACAATAAAAGATTAAGTTTACACCTAAATATTACTGAAAATATTTTGTATACGAAAGATTGAATAACAATAGATTTCAAACCGTGAAATTGTGTTACTAAAAATATAGATAAAAGTTTCAAAAGTTTAGATATAAAAGAGATTGAAAATGTATAATATTTATAAATTGTAATACATATAAGTTTTTTTTTTTTTTTTAATGTATAATTCCTCAATTTTCTTGCTTCAATTCATCATCAACTGTAACATCAGCCATTACAGTACAATGCCACTGAAAAGAAAAGCGACCAAAATAGGAACAAATTTAGTCTAGTCTTAATAGAAAAAACTTTGAACCAAGGCTTTATACCTTAAACACTGTATATATGCACAAAAAAGGATTAAATCTTCACCTAAAATAATGTTAACAAGATAACAAAGTTATTCTTAACATTTTTCATCCATTTTTTCTCGATTATTATTTGTTAAAAATGGTCACCGCCACCGTCCTTTCACCTTGTTAATCTTTTTATATTGTTAAACTGTTTCGATCACTAATTTTCTCGTATCATAAAAAAAATCACATTCTATTTTATCACCATTTTTATTTGTTTCACGATATGTCAAATATGTCGACTTAAGGTTAATAACCTTGTAATTTATCACAAATCTATTAGTTTAGGATCAACAATTTCACAATCTTTCATATTTTGAAAATTAGTTTAATGAAAAATTAGTTAACCATGTGAGTCAAATAAGTTGAATTGACATGTGACTTAGTCAATCAATTTAGGAATAACTGTGAGTGATCAGTTATATTGGTGAGCATATAATAGGTTAGAAAAAAAACAATTCGATCTGATTGATTTGGTGTCTATTGGCCAACAATTTCATAGATGACGATTGGTGGGTAATTGGTTGAAGTTGGAATTGATTTACCGACATATGCACAATTCGCTATGGGTTGGATGGCATGGGGAAGAAAGTGAAGGAGGAAGGTGAAGAAGAAGCAGAAGAAAGGAGGGAGATTGGGATCCACTTCAAGAAAACCGTAAATGAAGAGAACTTTTTAGTTATAGGGAGAAGAGTGTGTATGGTTTGGTTTGGTTTAATTTAGAAAAGATTTTGATAAAATCTTAAAACAAATCAAACTATCTTGTATTTTAGTCCGATTTAATTTATGATTTGAACTTAAAAAAATAAAATACATTAATATTAATAAAATATGTATTATCAAATTGTGACGCTAGTTTTTGTCGCGTTATGTTAGGATAAATTTGTTACTCTTGTTTAACTACCTTAAATGTGATCAAAAGGAGTGTATAACGGGTTTGTGGCCCGTTATAGAGTTTATAGAGTTACCATTTGAAGGTTGTCTTGTGAATGTATACTTCAATGAGGACGGACGATTAATGAATCCCTTGCAGAGGACTCAACCTTCTTCACTTGTTTAATAGGTTGAGTTTGGAAAGTCAGATGCGACAATAAAAAAGTGTTAAACACCCATATTGTTTGGCTCGAAGGCCGACCTCCACTTTTGTGATTTATTTGTTAAGCGCATTACTGAATTTAATTAAGTTTCGTTTTATCACGTGACGTAATATTATTATTAATTATATTTATCCAAAAAAATAAAATAAAAAAAATTTTAACCCATTTATACATACATTCCTATACATTTTCTAATTTTAAACAAGTCAAAATAAATAAATAAATAAATAAAATAAAATAAGCCTGCAAAACAAACTGTTAATTGATTTATATATATATATATCCAAAGCCAAGCATCCGCACCACCAACACTGTTTACCGTTTTTTCCGTGGCTGGTGCATCCACAAAATCAAACAAAATAGAAAAATGCAACGTAATAATAAGCAAAATCCAACAGATAATATTTGCGTATTTACAGCAACTGCCATGCCACCATAAATCTTATTACTGCTTTCCCTTTCCCCTTTCCCCTTTCCCCGCGGCTTTTTCAAATATTTATTTATAAAATTAAATTTATAAGATTTACAAAACATGAATTCAATCAACCCAAAAGATTAATCTGTTAAACAAATAATTAATCTACAAAAATAAAATATGTCATTATAATCAATTAAAGCTAAACAAATTTAATCCTGCCCATCAAATATCCTCACAGATTACTCGCACTCCAGTTGGAAAATCATTATTTTATATATATATATGCAGGCCTGTACGACCATAATTCTTCTGAAAATGTGTATATAAAATCTTTTTTTTTTTTTTTAATTATGAAAGCAGCAGCTAATTTACTGATCATGACTTTTCACTCTTCAACATCATGCTCCTTAGTATCCCTTTTTTGTTTTCTACATTACGCACAAGAAAATTGACTTCTCTTCTTTCTTTTTTATATTAAAACAATCACCATGCCAGGATACCTGAAGCTTATTCATGCAAAAATAAGGTTTCATTCAATCCAAGCACGTTACTCGAGTTAAGCACAAAATAAACAATTCTATATATATATATTTGTTGTATCACGGCAGCAAAGATCCCAAAATAACACTAATAATAATAATAATAATAATAATATTCAAAATTGGTTGAATTTCCCCTCAGGGACTTACCCGAGATGGTGCATCCAAGCTTTTTTGCCGTCGAGATTGAAACTATCTTAATGGATGAATAACTGATTTGTTTAGAAGTGGGTGATCGGTCCTATTTTAAATTGATGATGTGTTTATGGCCCTCTGATTTTTTTGTTTTTTTTTTCACTCTTCGCTCTCTGTATCTTTTTTTTTTCTTTGTCTCTCTGTCCGTATTTTTTTTTTCTCCCTCTCAGATTTCTTTTCATTTTTTCTTTTTTTTTCTGTCTCTCTTTCCTTCTTCCCCATCTCCCATATATAACAAAAGCAGTTGAATGGAGAACATATGAAGCAGTTAAATGATGCGTGCAGGCAGGCAGGGAATGAAAAAAAGTTGCAGCAGAGAGAAAGATCATTGGCGCGGGAGAGAGAAAATGGGGGAGAACACAATGGGCAGGTGGGAAAAGGAAAGGAACCACAGCGCGTCAGGTTTCTCTTCTCTGTCTATTTTTTTCTATGGCCGCCTGCTTACTGTTTCTTCTCTTTGGGTTTTAGTCTATGAGTTTAGATGGGCTTGGGCCTTTAGGTTTTTATTATTATTTGTGTGGGCTTGGATTTCGGGTTTGGTATGGTTCTTGGGTTCATTTTTGGTGGGCTTTGTTTTTCTTTTTTAAGTTTTATGGGTTTGGGTTCGAACGAGTTTCATTTTATTTCGTTTACTTTTTATTTTACGTTTTGACAAATTTATAAGTTTTACTAATTCAATCTCAGTTTGACATCTCGAAAGTTTTAAGCCAATTTTCAGATCTTTTATTATGGGGAATGACCCTATTAAGTCCAAAATGAGATGTTTATGTAAATTCATTTTTAATATTTAATTCCTTTATATATTTATAAAATTTATTGAATTTTAATTATTTATCAACTTCAAAATTTTCAATATACTCTATACATCACCAATTTTTCCTTACTTTTGATATTTAATGTCATTTTAACATAGCTTTGCTAATGTTAGATTATAATTATGATTTTTGTATCATACATACAATCATTGAAATGTTTATTGAAAATGTTTTATATTATTATAATTTTTAATATAGTTTATAGTTTCTATATAAAAACTTCATACGTGAAAATAAATTAGAAAGTCTATTACTAGAGGATTTTTATATTTTTAATGCAATATAATTTATGCCAAAAATGAAAAAATCTTCCATTAAAAAAAGAAAAAGACAGGTATATATATATATATATATAAATTAAAAGAAGATTATAATTTGGTCCGATTTAGAAATATAATTTATTAACACTGGATTTTTAGACCAGAAATGGAAAGTGAAAATCGCTGAGTCAAGGTACAGTATTTTCCCATTCCAAATCCTGATCTATTTGTTGACGGGATTTCTATTTTTTTTTTTTTTTCAATGAGTTTTACATATTTAATAGTCTAAGTTTGGGTGTTAGAATTTAAAAAATATAATGCAAAATGACTCTCCATCCTTACAGTCATCAGATGATAGGGAAAAAAATTGAAGGAGGGTAAAAATGTAATTTTACAAACCTAAAGGATAAAGCAAATTTGGAACACACATCACAACGCCGGTTAATGAAAACAATAGTAGTTTTCAAAAGTCGTTCCTTTTCTTCATAACACAGAACTCAGAACAAAAAGCAAATTCTAAACCCGCCCACATTTTATGTTCTTAAAACCAGAACTTTTCGTCTTTGATCATCGCCCATAACCGCACAGGAATCTTGCAATTCTCGTCTTAGGTGGGGAATTTATATTTTTCAGGTGTCTAACAGAGAGAAGTCTCCGGCGACTTGTGGCCGTCGGTGAATTTTTTTTTTTGTTGTCTTGTCTTGGGATCGAAGATGAGTCCGGTTCAAGTTGATGGCGCATTCAAATCGTCAAAGCTTCCCTTTTGCGTGGAGAGACTGAGACCTTGTGAAATTTTTTTACTCGTCACGAAAATTCCTCTTGTCTTCTGTGTCATCATGTCAATTGCTCTCGTTCTCTACTCGGCCTTTTCAACGCAGACAATGGCGACCCGTTTTAACTTACCCAACCTAGAACCCATTTCATTGCCACTCGACCCAACACCAACCAACATCTCCCACATCTTGTTTGGTATCAGCGGCTCCACCGCCACGTGGCAAGATAGAGCTCATTACACCAACCTCTGGTGGGAACCCGACAAAACACGCGGCTATGCCTGGTTGGATGAGAAACCCAGTGAAAACATAACTCTGCCGGAAAATTCATCGCCGTACAAGGTGTCGGATTCGGGTTGGACCAGGTTCGGATACACAAGCTCGAGACCGGCAGTTCGTGTCGCCCGGGTAATATGGGACAGCTTTAAACTGAACCTGCCTAACGTGAGATGGTTCGTAATGGGAGATGATGATACGGTGTTTTTCACTGACAACTTAGTTTCAGTGCTAACGAAGTATGATCATAATCAGATGTGGTACGTTGGTTGTAACAGTGAAAGTGTTGAACAAAATGTGATGCACGCGTACGACATGGCGTTCGGTGGCGGTGGATTTGCGGTCAGTTATCCTTTGGCCGAGAAGTTGGTCGACGCTTTGGACGGTTGTCTTGAGAGATACTATTATTTCTACGGCTCTGATCAGAGGATCTGGGCTTGCATCAGCGAGATTGGCGTCTCTTTAACTCCGGAACGTGGGTTCCACCAGGTACGTCCATTATTATTGATGGGTTTTATCTCCGTACACGTGGTAGACTGCTTGACGCAAAAGTGGACCAAGGTTCGCTGCTCTTTAAAAGTTTGACTTATTGGTCCTTCACATTATGACGGGTAAATTTTGAGAGGGTGAATCTTAAAATAATTTGGAAAAATATAAGAAGATATTTTATTTAATAAAAGCCAAACGATTTATTCCCATCCAAGGTTTTTCTAAAAATTTTAAAAAATTAAATATTTATCTATTAATCAAATTATTTTAAATTTTCATAATATTTGTATTAAAATAATTAAAATATCTTTTATTATAAAAATAAATAATTTCAATATTAAAATAAATGTTAATATAAAATAATATTAATATAATAATAAATTTTAAAAAATTAAAAATAATATAAAAAAATAAATAATCATTATTAACTTAATTAGGTGATTAAAAATGATCACTTAGTTTTATAAATAATCAGTTTCACTTCCAAATATCTGATCACCTCAACGACACGTTTGAAATTAGTTATTTTCGATCATTCTATCAGATTTTTGGAGGTTAGATTTGATGTTCATTTTATTAAGTAATCGTTTTGACACTTGATTAGGTTATCGATAGTAATGATCATTTTTAAAATTTTTATTTTATTTTTTAATTTTTAATATTTTATAAATTTATAAAATTTTTATTATTTTAATATTATATTATTATATTATTTTTTATAAAATTAATTTTAATTTTTTTAATTTTATTTAAAAATTAAATATTTTTATTAATTAAATTTAATAATTAATAGTTAAATTTAATAATAAATTTTAATTAATAAATAAATATTTAAATTTTCTTTTAAGTAATTTACAGTGTAAAGACACGTTAGATGAAAAAATGTGGTTTGGCATTTAATAAATTATGATATAAATTATTATTTTATCATATAAATAAATTATTATATTGAGGGTGTTAATATAAAATTTTAAGACTTTTCAGAAATCAGTATGCATGTGCATTCCCAGCCACCTACAAAAGAATATGACAAATCCTGTCGTGGGGCTTCTCACGTTTGTGAAAAGGTCGAACATGCTATATGCTAGAACGTACGTGTCAACCCTGCATTTATCCAAAATATAATAATTTTTGCCTTCGGACGGCCTAAATTGAGCCAAAAACTCTGATTTGGATATGGGCTTAAAGTAATTAAACAGGGACTAATCATTCTTTAGATTCATAATAGTGGGTGGTTTTATGATGGCATTGAGAATGGTGGACACAGTTGACACCTGTGCATGATGAGACTTGCTTTTCATGGACCATTGTCCTTTTGTATTGCATATTTGCAGAAACAAACGCGAGTCAGAGGTTTTATGGGTGGCTTAACTTTGGGGCAATTTGTTTGGTTGGTAGGGAATACAAGTTAATATGTTTGGTGTGGAAATCGACAGCGAAGAATATGGTCCTCATTTTTTTGGTTGGGAAAATCCTTCAATTAAATCCCCGAATTTTGTTTTTCGAGAAGAAGAAAGATGATGTCGACAACTTTCCCAGTTTCTAAAAATTGGTCTTTTTCTTTTGCTGACGGTTGATCTGAGTTTTTTTATGTTATTTTTCCAGCTAGATATTAGAGGAGATCCATATGGCTTGCTGGCAGCCCATCCCATGGCGCCACTGGTATCTCTTCATCACATTGATTACTTTAATTCCCTGTTCCCAAATCTGACTCAAATGGCGTCCTTGGAGACCCTCAATCATGCTTATCGGATCGACCCAAGCCGGATCCTACAACAAAGTTTCGGATATGACCGCGACCGAAGATGGTGCATATCCATCTCATGGGGCTACACCGTTCAAATTTACCCCTTTTTATTATCCGCGAACAACTTGGCAATGCCCCTGCAGACGTTCAAGACATGGCAGAGTCGGAGCGATGGACCATTCGTGTTCAATACACGACCCGTGAGTCCCGACCCATGTAACAATCCGGTTGTTTATTTCCTTCACCAGGCTGAGAAAGTGGGCAAGACAGGGACCCGGACCACGTATGTCGGGTCAGTACCCAAGTTTGGACATTGTAACAATGGAGAACATGCCAAGGCCTTGACAATAAAAAGAGTTGTTGTCTCTTCGATGAAGCTGGATGGACAGTATTGGCACAAGGTGAGTTAAACAACAAGATTCTTTATTTTTTAAACGGGTTTAGTTTATTTCAGATGGGGGGCTTACAGTGTTTTTGATTTTGATTGTGTGGGCAGGCACCACAGAGACAATGTCTTGAAATGTTGGATGGTGGAAGCATATGGGATGGCACCTTAAGGATTAGGATTAGAAAATGCAGGCCGAAGGAGATTATGGCTGTTTAGGTGAATTAGATTTAATTAATAGCTAGATCAACACTCTGATATATCCTCATAAATAAAGTATAGGATTTTACCTTTCTTCTCCGTTATAGAAAAAGAGAACCTTTAGTTCATATCATGGGCATGATTTTGATGTTTTAGAACTTTGAATTCTATGCCCTTAAAGTGCTGCACTATCTACGGCTTGAGGCAAAAGAAGATTCGAAATGGTGCCTCTGGATGGCCACTAAGGGATAATAATATGCTGAAAGAAGCAAATATTGACGTTTATGAGTTGAGCTTTTGTGTTATGGTGATGATGATAAAAAGGACATGTGTCTCAATGTAACCCAAAGCTTTGATATAACACATTACGTTAACAAATGCTAAAAATCTCAAACGGCTAAGCAAATTAAATTTGCAACCAAATTTTTATTACATGAAAAAAGTAAAATCAGCAGCACCGCCCCTGTCGCTGTCTCTTAATCAGTGCATGCTGGTGCAGGGCGGTGTTCGGAAAATGGCAGAGCTTCAGGAAGTAGGCGGATCAATAGCGTTGATTAGTCTTTTCACCGCTCTCCAAATGCAGCCAACTCGGAGAGACGTCAACGCAATTGAATGAACAGTCCTACTTGAGCAAGGCCTTGCCACTGAGGTCCTTCCCATAAAGGCCGAAGGACATTTTCCCACCCATAGTTTGAGGTTGGGACAAATTACCACCTGCTTAAGTTTAAAAGCCCGAAGTTTCACCCATTACCAATTTTTTTATTTTTTTATTAAAATTACTAAATTACCTTTTTAAAAATTAAAAATTTATAATAAAAATATAAAATAATTTTTAAATAATATAAAAAATTTCAAAATTAAAAAAATTTTTAAAAAATTAAAAAATTTTAAAAAATATTTATAAAAATTTTAAATTTAAAAAATTCAAGCAGCCGCCGCCGTCGGCACCAGCGACGGTGGCCGCTCATAATAAAACCAGGTGGCCATTTCTGGCCACCTGGTTCCTGGCCTCCCCTTTCGGTGGAGGCGGCCAAATCGGCCGCCTCCAGTTTTGGAAGAAGTTGTAACATCCCAGATCCGGGGTCAGTTTGTGATTCTTGAGTTTCCTAGGGTTGTGAGAGAGTTTTGGGGTGAAAGTGGAGTTTTCCTTGAGTTTGAGGGCTTGTGCATGGATCCGTTTGAGAGGATTTGCATGCGAGCGCAGGAAAATGGCATTTTTGTAATTTTCCCGGGATGCACGACCGTGCGTGGTAGATGCACGCCCGTGCATGAGCATTTTTCCAGCTGTCTTGAGTTTAAGTCGAGCTTAGCCGTTTCCAAACTCATTTTCACCCAAAGTTTGGCTTTGATTTTCAGAGGATTCACGCCCTAGAAGTGGAGAGCAGCTTCCAAGATCTTCCAATCAGGTTTGATTCGTGAGCTTCTTGAGAGAGAAAGCATGTCAAGAGGTAGGCACTTCTTTCCTCTTTCCCTTGCGATTTTGGTTGGTTTGGTTGCTTGTTTGAGACATGAAATTCGTTCCCAGCATGCTTGTGACATTCTCTTTATGTGTTGATGACCATTTGAGACGATTGGGATGATGATTTATGTATGTGTTTATGCTCATGTGTGAGAAAGTATGCTTTTATATGTTTGTGTTGAGTTGGATGTTTGGCTGGAGGCTTGGAGTGGCTGGAAGAGTATTTATGGTTATTTGAAGTGTTTGGCATATGATTTATGCTTGATTTGAGTTTGGGTTGTGTTTGTGGCCGGAATCGTGTTGATTCCGAGTGGTCATGGAGGTGCAGAGCAGGACGCACGCCCGTGCACCCGAGGGGCACGCCCGTGCACGCTGCGTATTCTGCATGGTCACGGCCGTGTTTACGTGCCCGTGCATGACCTAATTTGAGGGGTCACGACCGTGCATAGTTCATGCACGCCCGTGCACCCAGTGAAATGTGAGAAATGCTTTGAAATTCCAGAATCGCGCACGACCATATGCACGACTTGGTCACGGTCCCGTGCGAGTTCACGCACGCCCGTGCACGCGACACGCACGCCCGTGCGTCAGGCCAAAATGTGATATTAAGCTTTAATTGAGAAATGTGCACAGTAAACCCTATCCAATGGATAGTAAACAGTAAATTGAGCTCAATTAAGACTTCATGATGCATCATATGCATATGCATAGCATGGCATGCCATTCAGAGTTTTCAGAGACGGATCCGAGGATCCGAATTCATGTTTTCAGTTGAAAAACACAGTTTTCAGAGGTGAATACGAGGGGGCACTTGTGAGTATCAGCACCCGTGTCACCAGGAGTTATATACTCAATACTAGCCCTATGTATTGGCATGTGCCGGGTTGCTCAGCTAGCAGTTTATGTTTTCCTGGTCCGAGGATCAGATGAGTATAGCGCGAGGCGCTCAGTTCAAATATGTTTCCAGGCCCAGGCCTGATGGCATCACGTGGGCCATACAGTTTGTGGCACGTGTTTGCAGAGGAAACTCACATGGCCAAGGTGCCGAATCCCTGTATTCATCAGTCTGCGCAGCACAGTTTTCAGCATATCAGGTACCCCAGGGTACACAGTTTTCTGCATAGCTTTCAGATAAAGCTTTTGCATGATTTTCAATTATGGGATCCCAGGATCCAACAGCTTAGTTTTCATGAACAGTTTTCAGAAAAACTATTTTCAGTATGCAGGCCCAGGCCTAGCTATGTTTTCAGCTTATTGCATAGCATGTCATTGTTATATGACACATCAGCATATTATTCCGAGAATGATAAGACAGTAAACAACAGTAACTGAACAGAATACGATAAGCCACGTAGTGACACGTAAGTTTCAGTTCAGATCAGTATCAGATCAGTATCAGTACCAGTTCAGAATCAGTATCAGTACTAGTTCAGCATCAGTTCAGTTTCAGTTCAGTATCCGTTCAGATCAGTGCAGTTATGAGTATCCGTATCAGAGTTTGGGAGAGTCGAGTTTTCGGTTCGGATTACTCTTCACTCTCGGTTGTTTACGTATACTCATATACGTATTTTACGACTGGGTATGAGGCAGTATCCGGTCTTAGAAGTGGTGCTTGTCAGCATGGTTGTCAGTTTGAGCTTGTCCTGTGTGTGGTGTTGTGGAATCCTTCGAGAATGGTTGGTTTGGGGTCTGTGGATATGAAGTGCTTACTGGGTGATTTTATCACTCACTCCCTACTTTCCTTTCTTTTTGCAGGTGAGTTGTAGGGAGCTGGGAGGAGGAGATGGCTGCCGTTTGGGATCCAGTTTACTTCAGTTTTGTTGTATGCACATGTATATGTTTTCCGCGAATATTTTAATATATGCAAGTTTTATTTGGGCATGTATATATGTAGGTATACAATGTACCACAGGTATTCCCGCTGCGATATTTTAGTTCAGTTAAGCATTTCGGTCGGGTATTATTGACCATATTTTCTTTATTTATTTATTATTATTTTATTAAACAGTGAACAGTAATACCCTTCTGGGATGTCTTACAGAAGTGGCCAGATCTGGCCGCTTCAGACAAGATTAGGAGTCGGAAACGGCCGTGAAGGGCCGGCCTTGGCCCCACTGGCCGTTTCCAGCCTTTATTTCGGGCTGGCCGCCTCTGCCAAAACTAGAGGCGGCTGATTTGGCCGCCTCCACTGAAAGGGGAGGCCAGATCTGGTCTCCCCTGGAACCAGGTGGCCAGAAATGGCCATCTGGTTCTATTATGGGCGGCCACCGCCGTCGGTGACGGCGGCAGTGGCTGTTTGAATTTTTTAAATTTAAAATTTTCATAAATATTTTTTAATTTTTATAAAAATTTTTTAATTTTTTATAAAAATTTTTTAATATTTTATATTTATATAAAATTTATTTTTTTAATTTATAAAATTTTAATATCAAAAAGATAAAAATACCCCTGATTATTACTGTACACTTATTATTTGTAATAAAAAAAAAGGGTTATGATGAAAAATTGAGTTTTTAAACTTAAGCGAGTGCGATTTTGTCCCCGCCTCAAACTATAGATGGGAAATTGTCCTTTGGCCTCCCATAAAAGATGTTGGCCGCCGCCCCCCACAATTCAATGAACAGTCCTACATGGGCAAGGCGTTGCCACTGAGGTCCTACCCATAATGACCTTGGTCCACCTCTCACTGCCCCCTGTATGGGCCTCCTTCTTTCCACAATTAGTTACATTGCCCTGCTGCGAAGGAAATATATTGAAACATTAACCCTTCTGTTGAGACTAATAAATGCAATCAAAATTCAACCCTTTTTTTTTTTAAATACATTTGACTTTGCCTTGAGTGCAATGGCATTTATGAATATTAAATTATTCATTAGGATCGATTATGATAATTTTATTTTAATTTAATTAAAAAAATAATTGATTTTGATAATTATTTGTTATAGACAAAATAATTTTTTAGTAAGATATAGATCGATTAAAAATATTTAAAACAAGATAAAACTATTTTGTATTTAGTTTCTAGTTTTTTTAAAATTCGATCTTTTTTATAAGTGTGATAGTGATTTAACGACAAATAAAATTAAAAACTGATTATTTTTTTATAATGAATTAAAACGTAATAACTACGATTGTTATTAATAAATAATTTAGTGATTATAATTACTATTTACCCTAGAAACAAAAAGTAAACTATTAGAAAATCTAAACATTTAAGCATGAATTAAAATGAGTTAATAACATATATGGAAAAGTTAAGGTTTGCTTGAATTGATTCAGAAGCATCTGCAACATGTAATTAACGATTTCTACAACACAATTTACTTTGATTTTGTTGTTTTTAAGTTTCGTGGTAGTTTTAAAACTTTATTTAACAATTATTTTCAATATAGATCAAAACAATTTGTTTTTGAAAAACCCTTAAGTGATAGAGAAATAATACTAGAGAGGGGTGAATAGGATTATTTAAAATTTCTAAAGCAATAATCACAATTAACACTATAATACACACAATGCACAATAAAAGCAATAAAGAGAGAGAGTTCAGAAGTTGCTCAGCCAAGTTTAGAGAGGTTCGGAGCTTTGAACACAAGCCTCATACGTCCTCTTCTTCAATCAAACCCGATTGAAGTTTCCACTATCTTCAATACCCGAAGATACAATAGTTTTGCCACAAGGGAATTTCGCCCTTTTTACAGATGTAATGTTGATAAAAGATTGATTGAAACTGCCTCTTAATAGGCTGAAAATCAAATGGAAAATACAGAGCTCTCAATAATATGAATGAATAAGCTTAGAGAGAGAAAGTGTATTCAAAGATAGAGGAAGATGGCTAAAGCTTTTTTGCAAATCGTTTCAGTTACATACTCCACTTCAAATGACTCTCCTTTTATACTTGATTCATTGCCTATAATAGCAAGGAGCCGTTTTGCTAGCTTTGTATCCGTTGAAGTAGTTGGAAAAAGTAAGCTCTGCAATAAATTTTCCAGGCGCACGGTCATGCTCCTCGAGTGCACGGTCGTGCATGTTGCATTTATTGCTTCATTCTGACTCCCAACGGTCGACTTAAAAGCTTAGCGCCAATAATGCACGGTCGTGTGTCCTTGACGCACGGTCGTGCTTCATCCCTTCATGGTCGTGCTTCTTAGATGCATGGTCGTGCATTGATATTTCGAAGTTTTGTCCAGAAATTCCAGAAGCTTGCACGGGTTGGCTGCACGATGATCGCACGAGCAGCACACAGGTGAGTTTATGCTAGGGCACGGTCGTGTGCCAATTCTGCATGGTCGTGCGTGAGATGAATGCCTGAAAGCCTTTGCATGATCAGCCTTGCACGACATCCTGGAAGTGCTCTTTGGTAGTGCTTCTCATTTGCCATCACGCACGGTCATGCGTGTTGAGTGAGCACGGTCGTGCTTTGACTCATTTTCTTTGACTTGCTGCACGGTTTCCTTTGCACGGCTTAATCTCCCGTGTTCTTCATAGGTTATGCGCACGGTCGTGTTTCCACGGCACACGGTCGTGCTTCCAATGGCTTTTTGAATCTTT
Source organism: Anacardium occidentale (assembly GCA_026122585.1). Taxonomy (NCBI): domain Eukaryota; kingdom Viridiplantae; phylum Streptophyta; class Magnoliopsida; order Sapindales; family Anacardiaceae; genus Anacardium; species Anacardium occidentale. The sequence goes on from JAJEJH010000027.1 coordinate 369,967, forward strand.
TGATTTCACACGGTCAGGCAGCACGGTTGTGGTGGTAGTGCATTGATCGTGTTGAGCATGCACACGGTCGTGCACAATGACGCACGCCCGTGCGGGTCTGAGACTTTTCTTCCAGAAAATCACAGAGCCTTGCACGGTCAGGCGCACGGTCCCGTGTTTTGGACACACGAAGACCCGTTTGGTCAAGCACGGTCGTGCTACTAAAGCACACGGTCGTGCGAGACCTAAAACCTGCAAAAATAAATCTTTTCTTCCCTTCTTTGTCATGAATTACTTTATGCAAGGGATTGATTAGCACTTTAAACACATTGTTAATCATTAATTAGCATCTTAATCATATTTTTTCATCATCAAAACATCAAGGGTTCAACAATCTCCCCCTTTTTGATTGATGACAAAAATATGTTGAAAAAGTTAAAATTGAGTTTTAAACTAAGGATAAAAAATGCTCCCCCTCACTTTAAGCACTCCCCCTTAGTTTTAGCCTTAATTACCAACACAAATTAATATCAATTAATCATTTCATTCTTCTTTCTCCCCCTTTTTTGCCATAAATCAAAAAAAAATTTGACATGGTTTCCTTTGTTTTAATAAGATTTCCCAAAACAAGGCAGCAAAAACAAATACACTCCCAATATAGACAAGCAATTCACCATCCAACTTCTTCAGACAATCAACCAATAACAATATCCAAAATATAAATATACTTTCAAAACATCAATAAAATGCAAACAAACTATTAATGTAAGGCAATTCATCAAAAAAAAAAAAAAACATAATGTTCCTCAATAAAAAAGTTTGGTAACAAAATCATGCAAATGCAAATGTAAATAATGGTTCAAGGTTGGGGTGGCTGCTGAGGTGAAAGATCTGCGAGGTCATCCAAGGCAGTAACTCGGGACTCAAGACTAGTAAAGCGAGATCCCATAGTATCCCTAAAGCCACGAAACTCAGAGGTAAGCTGGACCATATTGGCATCAACCTGCGTCATACGCTCATCAAGTCGAGTCACACGCGCATCAAACTGATCTACCTTCGCATCAATCTGCTTGGTCAACTCAATCAAAATCTGAAGCTCGGATGTTGACTGAACCTCAGGACCAGCTTTGGGGCGAGCTCGTCTTCCTCTCCGGACACTGGTTTCAGCCACTGAAGGCATGGCAGACGGTTCGACAGATGGCTCATGATCTCCAACAGATGCAGGCAATCTCCATCCATCATTGCCATCTTTCCCAATCACCCTCATCCGGAAGAGAGCATCGGCATTAAGCATATGAGACTCTTCGAAACCAATCCGAAATTCACCGTAGCTTTCAACAGAAATGCCCAATTTTTCAGCGATGAAGGTAATTAGCATACCAAAGTCGATAGGGACCTTTTCCTTATTGCTGAGAGTCTGGATGTCACTCAATTTGCTGATCAACCATCTCACCGAATCCAGTTGACGACCATTCATGACAGCTTCCATTACTGTCATGTCACGAACACTGACATTACCATTAGTGTTCGTGCGAGCGTTTAAAGTATAGGTGACCATCCGATGGAAGATTCGCATGGTCAGATTGTCCAAAGAGGAGGCCTTCGCCTTCGCCTTCTGCGCTTCATAGAATCTGAAACCTCCGAGGGATTGCCATACCGCCTGAGTGCTCAACTCATGCGAAAAGTCCAAAATGCCTTCTGAATTACAGCCCAACTAATCACCCAACTGTTCGGCCGACACCGTCCAATCTGAGTTGGCCAACCGAAATTTTATAGTAAAATCAGTAATATTTCCCCGTACATCCTTCGGAACCGATAGGAAACTATAAAACTCATAAACCAAATTTTCATAGGCATCATTTCGCATGAAAAATAATCCAGTCAGCCTAGAAGAATTGACTAATCCCATAATCTCATCTAATATACCAATTTCCCGCAAAATTCTCCTATCCAAACAACGTCCAATATAGATAGCCTTTTTCATGAGTTTCGATAAGAGTACCTTTTACTGCCGATTGGAACACACGATTCCAAATAGATTTTCTGCTCTTGAAGAACTCCTGGAAGGCCCGAAACGTGTTGGCAATATCATTCGTGGAGGCATTTTAGATTTTGGTAATGAAAATAATTGAAAAAGAGGATTTGGGTTGAGTTTTGAATGCAAAATAATCTCAAATGATGAGAAACGTGAAGAGAAACTTGTAAAAACAAGTTTGAAAGCAAATGGAAGCAAGAAAAATGAGAGATTTGGACGAAAAATCGAGAGAGAATTGAGAGAAATCGCGGCTAGGGTTTATGGGTTTTGTGAAAAATGAAGAAAATGAACGGATTTGCTTAAATAGACGCGAGCGCACGACCGTGTTTCTTGACGCACGATCGTGTTTTCCCAAATCCGCACGATCGTGCACGCGATAGTCGCACGGTCGTGTGTTCGCAAAAATTTCGAAAAAAATATTAAACTTTAAAATGCATGACCGTGTTGTTTCTTGTGCGTGCGCGTGCAGATTAAGCGCGCATTTTAAACAAAACACACGGTCGTGTATATTGGAACACACGGTCGTGTGTTCACGCAGAAGCACGCCCGTGCGTGCTTGGAACACACGGTCGTGTGTGACCAAAATCACACAGACCTGCATAAGTTTCCAGAAATCTGTAGAATTTCAAAATAAACTTCAAAACACCTCAAGCCATGAAAAACTTGGATATTTTGATTCAATGAGGTTTTATTATTTGAATTCAGTTGCCGATTGATGTCAACTATAGAGTTGCATCGATTCGACTCGAATTCTCATGCAAACTAAACTCATTCAAGCATATATATCAAACATTTTCATTCAAAAAAATTGCATATATCCAATCATTAAACATACATCTAATGGCATACATGTATATTCAGACATCCAATTCAAAACATCAAGCATTCAATCAAATCATCATGTAAGCAAGCAAAAGAATTGAATTTTTAGACACTTACTTGATTTGCATCAATCATTCCAAGCTCCCTCCTTATGTATGCAAATTTCTCCTTGTCTAGAGGCTTGGTAAAGATATCAGCTAATTGGTGGTTAGTGTCAATAAATTCAAGCACAATATCTCCTTTGCTAACATGGTCACGCAAGAAATGATGTCTAATATCTATATGTTTTGTCCTAGAATGCAAGATGAGATTTTTCGAAAGTTGAATAGCACTAGTATTATCACAAAATATGGGAGTTTTCATTATTTTGAAACCAAAATCAGAAAGTTGTTGTTTCATCCAAAGAATTTGGGCACAACAACTAGCCGCAGAAACATATTCGGCTTCCGTAGTAGAAGTTGCAACCGAATTTTGCTTTTTCGAAAACCATGAAACTAGCATGTTTCCTAAGAATTGACATGTTCCACTAGTGCTTTTCCGATCAATTTTGCAGCCTCCGAAATCAGCATCCGAAAATGTACGTAATTCGAATGTTGAGTTCTTAGGGTACCATAAACCAACATTCGGTGTCCCCTTAAGATATCTCAAGATTCGTTTCACTGCATTCAAATGTGATTCTTTAGGATTTCCTTGAAAACGTGCACACATGCATACACTAAACAATATATCCGGCCTAGATGCAGTCAAATACAATAATGCACCTATCATGCTCCTATATGACTTTGTATCAACACTTTTACCTCCCTCATCCTTATCAATCTTTGTTGAGGTGCTCATTGATGTTGGTTGCTCATTGGCCTCATGCATGTTGAACCTTTTGATGAGGTCTTGAGTATATTTCGATTGAGTGAGCAATGTTTCTTCCTTCATTTGTTTGATTTGTAGCCCAAGGAAGTAGTTTAGCTCTCCTATCATGCTCATCTCAAATTCCCCCTGCATCATCTTAGAAAAATCTCTACATAGAGATTCATTAGTAGCACCGAAGATGATATCATCTACATAGATTTGTGCAATCAATATATCATGCTTATGTTTCTTTATAAACAAGGTGGTATCCACCTTTCCTTTTGAAAAACCATTTTCAATCAAAAAAGTGCTCAACCTTTCATACCAAGCTCTTAGAGCTTGTTTCAAACCATAAAGAGCTTTTCTAAGTTTAAAAACATGGTTTGGAAAATTTAGATTTTCAAAACCAGGAGGTTGTTCTACATACACCTCCTCTTGAATAAAACCATTTAGAAAGGCACTTTTTACATCCATTTGAAAAAGTTTAACATTTAAATGGCAAGCATAAGCAATCAATATCCTAATTGCTTCTAATCTAGCTACGGGGGCATAGGTTTCATCGAAATCAATACCTTCCTCTTGAGAGTAGCCTTGGGCAACTAGTCTTGCCTTGTTTCTTGTAACAATTCCGGATTCATCCACCTTGTTTCGGTATACCCATTTTGTGCCGATGGTGGGATGATCCGTTGGCCTAGGAACTAGCTCCCATACATGGTTCCTCTCAAATTGGTTCAACTCCTCTTGCATGGCCAACACCCAACTCTCATCCTTCAAGGCTTCATCTACCTTCTTGGGCTCCATTTGTGACAAGAATGCCACAAATTCGCAAGTGTTCTTGATTGAAGCTCTTGTCCTTACTCCTTGGATTGGGTCACCAATGATCCTTCCTTCTTTAACCTCATCTTTTACCCTTGGGAAGGAGGTCTCTTTTTGCACTTCTTGTGGCTGCACAAGCATGTTGTCTTGGGGTGCTTCCACAATTTGATTTTCTTCTTCTTTAGGAGTGGGGCCATCATTTAGTTTGAGGTCTTCCATGAGCTCCACCACCTCATCATCTTTTGATCTATCTACACACTTAAAAGAAGATTCATCAAATAATACATGTATAGATTCTTCAACAACAAGTGTCCTTTTGTTGAAGACTCTATACGCTTTGGAGGTGAAAGAATATCCTAGGAAAATTGCTTCATCCGACTTAGCATCAAATTTTCCTAAGTTATCCTTTCCATTGTTAAGTACAAAGCATTTGCAACCAAATGGATGAAAATATGAAATATTAGGCTTTTTCCCTTTGAATAACTCATAAGGAGTTTTCTTAAGGATTGGCCTAATCATGACTCTATTGATGATATAACATGAAGTGTTTATGGCTTCACCCCAAAAAGATTTTGGTAAATCATGTTCACACAACATGGTCCTAGCCATTTCAACTAAGGTTCTATTTCTTCTCTCAACAACTCCATTTTGTTGAGGTGTCCTAGGGGCTGAAAAATTATGTTCAATGCCATGCTCATCACAATATGCTTCAAAATCTGAATTTTCAAATTCTTTTCCATGATCACTTCTAATGCAAGTAATTGCATAACCTACTTGGTTTTGCAATTTCCTAATGAATGGCACAAACATTTTAAAAGCTTCATCTTTATGAGCAAGTAACAAAACCCATGTAAATCTTGAAAAGTCATCAACTATTACAAAACAATACCGTTTTCCCCCTAGACTCAAGGTTCTAGAAGGTCCACATAAATCCATATGCAATAGTTGAAGAGGTCTAGATGTGGAAACAACATTTTTGCTTTTAAAAGATGTTCTTGTTTGTTTTCCTAAAGCACATGCATCACAAATTCCATCCTTTTTAAAAACAAGTTTTGGCAAACCTTTGACTAAATCCTTTTTAGGCAATTTTTCCAAAACATCAATGCTTGCATGTCCTAATCTCCTATGCCATAGCCACATGTCGTCCTCCTTGGTTGACATGAGACATAAATCATTAGATGCAATGCTATGCAAGTCAATAATATACACATTTGAATGCCTATGTCCTATGAATGCAATACTATTAGTGCTTATGTCAATAATTTCACAACACAAGGCATGAAAGCAAACTTTGAAGCCATTATCACATAATTGACTAATGCTTAGTAAATTATGTTTAAGGCCTTCAACATACAAAACATCATTAATACACAGTGAAGAGTTACCTATGGAGCCAATTCCAACAACTTTTCCCTTTGAATTGTCTCCAAAGTTGACATTGCCTCCATCCTTTTCTTTCAATGATGTGAAGAGATCCTTGTTTCCGGTCATGTGTCTTGAACATCCACTGTCCAAGTACCACTTGCTTGATTTCTTTCTCTTCACCTCCAAGCACACCTACACAAGACATACATTTAAGTCTTTTTTGGTACCCAAATGGTTTTTGGTCCAGGAAGGTTAGTCTTGATTGTCCCTTTAGGAACCCAAACCTTTTTTATTCTATAAGGTTTGCCATTCCTAATTGGACATTTCCTAATAGTGTGTCCATGGAAAGAGCAATATTTACACTTTAATTCAATTGATTTAGGTCATTTTAGAATCTTATGGTTATTTATAAATGGATTACTTCCATTATAACCTAATCCCTCTTTATTTAGCCCACTTCTTTGAGATGCAAGCATCTCATCTAACATTTTAGTTCCTATTTTGAATTTTTCCAGGATTTCATTTGATTTGTTCAAATTAGCTTTTAACTCCTCATTTTCTTTCTTAAGTAAATTCAAGTCATTTTCAATATTTGTTTTCTCCTCTAAAACCTTTTTACTTTCATTCTCAGCTTTTTCTAAACTTAATTTTACACAATTCATTTCTTTTTTCAACACTTTGTTCCTAGAGCTAACATTCTTGAATTCTAGCAATAATGAATCAAAAGCATCTTGTAATTCATTGAATGAGAATGAATTAGATTCGCATACCTCATCATCCTCCGAGTCACTTTTGGCCATGAAACACAAGTTGGCCCTTTCCTCTTCCTCACTGTCGTCGCTTGAGTCATCACTACCACTCCAAGTGGCAGCTAAGGCTTTCTTCTTGAACCTCTTCTCAGTACTCTCCTTTTTCTTTTTCTTCAGCAGTGGACAATCTTGTCTGATGTGTCCAGGCTTCTTGCACTTGAAGCAAATCACCTCTTTGTCATTGTCATCTTTTTCTTTCCCTCTGGATTTGAAATTGCTCCTCCCTTTCATCTTCCTGTTCCTTGACAGGAATTTACCAAACTTCCTTGCCAGCAGACTGACATCCTCCTCATCCATGGAGGATTCTTCTTCTTCTTCTTCTACAGCCTTAAGAGCAATGCTCTTAGAATTTTTACTCTCATCCTCCCTTGGCTTTCTTTTCATTCAAATGTGAGCAAACTTCCGATCAACTCATCCATTCCTAATTTTGTTAAATCCTTGGACTCCTCAATCGCGGTTACTTTCATGGTCCAAGACTCCGGCAAGGACCTCAAAATCTTTTTTACCAATTCCACATTTTCGAACTTCTTCCCGAGTCCTCTAAGATCATTGACAAGGTTAGAGAACCTTTTATACATATCCGTGATGTTCTCGTTCCCCTTCATCTCGAATAGCTCATATTCTCTGAAAAGAAGTTTAATTTTCGATTCCTTGACTTGACTTGTTCCTTCATGAGTAGTTTGAAGGATAGTCCACACCTCCTTGGCCGATTCGCATGACGATACTCTATTGAATTCTGTAGAATCCAAAGCACAAAATAAAATGTTAATAGCTTTGGCATTTAGACTTAATAGTTTTTCATCCTCATCATTGTAATCATTTTCATCCTTAGGTAAGCCAGTTCTAGGATCTAGAGGAACAAAATCTCTTTGTTCAATTATTTTCCACAACTTATAGTCTATTGACCTTATATGAAGTCTCATCCTAATCCTCCATTGTGTATAGTTAATACCACAAAACAGTGGTGGCCTAGTAGTGCATTGGCCTTCACTAAAAACAGGAGCGGAAGTGCTAGCAATTTCTCTAAAAAGATCTTTAACTCTAAAAATCGTTAGATTTCTTTAAATTCCTAGAGCCCTGCTCTGATACTAATTGAAAAACCCTTAAGTGATAGAGAAATAATACTAGAGGGGGGTGAATAGGATTATTTAAAATTTCTAAAGCAATAATCACAATTAACACTATAATACACACAATGCACAATAAAAGCAATAAAGAGAGAGAGTTCAGAAGTTGCTCAGCCAAGTTTAGAGAGGTTCGGAGCTTTGAACACAAGCCTCCTACGTCCTCTTCTTCAATCAAACCCGATTGAAGTTTCCACTATCTTCAATACCCGAAGATACAATAGTTTTGCCACAAGGGAATTTCGCTCTTTTTACAGATGTAATGTTGATAAAAGATTGATTGAAACTGCCTCTTAATAGGCTGAAAATCAAATGGAAAGTACAGAGCTCTCAATAATATGAATGAATAAGCTTAGAGAGAGAAAGTGTATTCAAAGATAGAGGAAGATGGCTAAAGCTTTTTTTCAAATCGTTTCAGTTACATACTCCACTTCAAATGGCTCTCCTTTTATACTTGATTCATTGCCTAGAATAGCAAAGAGCCGTTTTGCTAGCTTTGTATCCGTTAAAGTAGTTGGAAAAAGTAAGCTCTGCAATAAATTTTCTAGGCGCACGGTCATGCTCCTCGAGTGCACGGTCGTGCATGTTGCATTTATTGCTTCATTTTGACTCCCAACGGTCGACTTAAAAGCTTAGCGCCAATGATGCACGATCGTGTGTCCTTGACGCACGGTCGTGCTTCATCCCTTCATGGTCGTGCTTCTTAGATGCATGGTCGTGCATTGATACTTCAAAGTTTTGTCCAGAAATTCCAGAAGCTTGCACGGGTTGGCTGCACGATGATCGCACGAGCAGCACACGGGTGAGTTTATGCTAGGGCACGATCGTGTGCCAATTCTGCATGGTCGTGCGTGAGATGAATGCCTGAAAACCTTTACACGATCAGCCTTGCACGACATCCTGGAAGTGCTCTTTGGTAGTGCTTCTCATTTGCCATCACGCACGGTCATGGTGTGAGCACGGTCGTGCTTTGACTCCTTTTCTTTGACTTGCTGCACGATTTCCTTTGCACGGCTTAATCTGTAGGACCCGCCGCCACGAGTACCCCTGCTGCTGAAAGATACTGATCTTTTATTAATTAAACTGGAAATCTGGGTACCAGAGACGGGAATCCTACGAAAAAGAAAGAAATCTGCTACTATACACTGTAAGCGGAAGCTGAAACTGATACTGAAATATACAATGAGCCCAAACTGGCTTTTCATTATTGTATAAATTGTTTCTGTACATAGATATATACATCTAGATACATACAAGACCTCACAGATCCAAAACTGAAAATAAAATACATACTGGTAGTGTGTGTGGAGTCCTCCTTGCCAGCCTCAATCCACCCGCTCCTCGCCAGCAGCACACGGACCTGAAAAGGAAGGAAGAAGGAAAGGGATGAGTGATAAAGATCACTCAGTAAGCATTCCTTACTTCCCTCGACCCAAGCAAGCAACAAACAAGGGCACACATACCTGGTCGGCCCTATACATGCATCTATGCGCTTGCGGGTGCTGATTCTGATTACTGATTTCTGATTACTGGTTCTGATTATTAATTAGTCATGCCATAATATATGCATAATGACATGCTGAGCTGGAAACTGAAACTGACTGATGATGCATGCATATGTCTATCTGAGTCTGAATGTATCCAAAGGTACCTGCTGTGCTGATCAGGCTGATGAACACAGGGATTCGGCATCCTGGCCAAGTGGGCTGAAAATTCTAGCTACTGGCTAGAAAACTGAAATCTGATAAACTGCTGAGCTGACTGACTGGTGTCAGAAAACTGGGTCCCACAGATGCCCCCTCGAGTTCACCCCAAAACTGAAACCCATACATTGGGTTCTAACTGCTGAAATCTACTGAATTCGGATCCCTGGATCCTCATTCAGGCTACATGCTGTGCTATGCATGCTTATGCATCTGTTCTTAGCTGAAATCTGGATTATCTGATGATTATTAGGCCTTGGATGGATTACCAAACCTTTAACAATTCATTTCTGCCTTTTTCTGGAAAATCTGGAAGGCACACGACCGTGCAAGGAAGGCACACGGTCGTGCACGTAGCACACACGACCGTGCTGGGCAAGGGCACACGGCCGTGCTGGGCAAAGGCACACGTAGCTCTATATGTTTCATGGGTGTGCTTAAGGTTTAAAGCTTGTAAAAGGGTGGATGAACAATTTTGTACATGTGGTAGCTGGATTGGTGTTGAAAGGTTAGATCTTTGAGTTTATTTTTTTATTTTTTCTGGGTTTAGGGGACAGGGGTTTATGTGAAGTGGGAGAGTTTGTGGGATCTGATTTTTGGAATTTGGAGGCTAATGGCTCGGGTTTTCATGCAAAACAAGAGGAACCCATATCTCTAATGTCTGATTCTTGCAACATGGCTAGATGGGTTTGGCTGATTTTTGATTAAGAAAGGAAAACGGGGCTAAGGTTTTGGATTATATCTCTTCGATTTGCATTTCTTATTTTAGAGATCTCTCAATCTGCTACAGGAAACAAACAAAGATCAAAGCAAAAAAGGAATCCTAGAGTTTTGATCCGGTTTCTCATTGTTTGGTGCTTTTCATCATCCCATTGTTCAGGAAAGTAGCAAGGAAGACAAAGCTGCCCAATAACAAGGGCTAGCAAAGAAGACTTCTTCTTATCTTCTTATATTTTGATTCTCGAGAACCAATTATGGCTAATCGCTGGTGGGCTGCAAATATAGCAATGAGAGGTGTTGATCCAATAACTCCATCTCCGAGTCTTCACTTGAGAAATCCAGAAGAGGGACACAGCGGTCTATGTCGTCTCGGACCAAGAAGAGAGCAAGAATTTATAGACAACAACACGGATAGTACCAATAACACTAACGCCAACACCAATAGCCCTAATGCCGCCACCCACAACTAACAACACCAAGATGTCCAAGAAGACAGCCGAGACAACAACGAATCTGAAGACCAAAACCTGGGCCTTGAGACCATCGAACCAGGCTCGGGCTCATCCTCCCGTCGACCCAGAGGAAGACCACCTGGTTCGAAGAACAAACCAAAACCTCCTATATTCATCACCAAAGAAAGCCCTAACTCTCTCCATAGCCACGTTCTTGAAATCAAAAGCGGCCCTGACATTGTTGAGAGCATCGCGAATTTCGCTCAACGCCGCCACCGTGGCGTCTCCATCTTAAGTGGAAGTGGCATCGTGACTAATGTTACATTCAGACAACCAGCAGCACCGGGTGGAGTTATCAGTCTCCCATGGAAGGTTCGAGATTTTATCATTATCTGGTGCGTTTTTGTCGGCCCCATCTCCACCGGGAGCCACGGGCTTAACCGTGTATTTAGCAGGTGGACAAGGTCAGGTGGTGGGGGGAACTGTGATGTGGGCTTTAATGGTGTATTTAGTCTAGTCTTAGTAGAAAAAACTTTGTACCAAGGCTTTATAACTTAAACACTGTAAATATGCACAAAAAACGATTAAATCTTCACCTAAAATAATGTTAACAAGATAACAAAATTATTCTTAACATTTTTTATCCATTTTTTTTTATTATTATTTGTTAAAAATGGTCGAAATTTATCAAAATATGTCTCGTACAGAATTTCGTTAACACATGGGGTTTTCATGAAACATTTTCATTTATGATCAATTCGTGAATTCAATTAAATATACATAATCATAATACGTGAAATTGAGATTATATCCGTCTAATACTAAAAAAGAAATTTATTTCTGTTTAAATGGGCTAAAAAATATATATATTTAATTAATTTTCCCAAAAAATCAACCTGGTTGTGCCCTATCACGTGAATTTTGGTAGGAGAAGCTACCGGATCGTACGGCTGCAATTAAATCTTCATGTATCCATCTTTTTGTATTCGAAGTCAAAAATTAAATTATGAAATCTTATTAATTATATATACAACTCCGAAATTAATTTCACATTCAAATGATTTAATTAATGAATAAATAAGGGCATTAGATACATAAATGGATTACTGTTATTTAATAATTTAAGAAAGTTGACTCAATCTACCAAAATGTTCATTATTTTGCTTCGATCGTAATATTTTCTTGTGATTATATTCTAATTATTATTATTAATATTAGGTGTTAAAATTAATAATTTTTCATTGATAAAATTGTTTTTTAATATAGAATACTTTAAACCACAGTTTTTCTTTGAAGTCTTTTTTCTGGCCACTTCGCTGAGTTACCTTTCTCTGCTCCAAACACGAATCCGTGGAGAAACAAATGAACAGAACCACGCTTCCTCTTACGACATCGTATTAACTGATCATTGTTATTAGGCTAAATCACTATGTCTCTCCCAAACTTTGATGAAATACTTTTTGTACCTTTACGTTTGTGAAATCTATTTTTTTACCCATTTGTCAATTTTGTTCATATATATATATATATATATATATATATATATATATATGCAGGCCTGTACGACCATTATTCTTCTGAAAATGTGTATATAAAATCTTCTTTTTTTTTTTTTTTTAATTATGAAAGCAGCAGCTAATTTACTGAACATGACTTTTCACTCTTCAACATCATGCTCCTTAGTATCCCTTTTTTTTTTTTTTTTTTGGTTTTCTACATTACGCACAAGAAAATTGACTTCTCTTCTGTCTTTTTTATATTAAAACAATCATCATGCCAGGATACCTGAAGCTTATTCATGCAAAAATAAACAATTCTCTATATATATTTGTTGAATCACGGCAGCAAAGATCCCAAAATAACACTAATAATAATAATAATAATATTCAAAATTGGTTGAATTTCCCCTCAGGGACTTACCCGAGACGGTGCATCCGAGCTTTTTTGCCGTCGAGATTGAAACTATCTTAATGGATGAATAACTGATTTGTTTAGGAGTGAGTGATCGGTCCTATTTTAAAGTGTTTATGGCCCTCTGTATTTTTTATTTTTTTTTCACTCTTCGCTCTCTGTATCTTTTTTTTTTTTCTTTGTCTCTCTCTCCGTATTTTTTTTTCTCCCTCTCAGATTTCTTTTCATTTTTTCGTCTTTTTTTTTTTTTTCTGTCTCTCTTTCCTTCTTCCCCCTCTCCTATATATAACAAAAGCAGTTGAATGGAGAACATATGAAGCGGTTAAATGGCACGTGCAGGCAGTTGGCAGGGAGTGAAAAAAAAGTTGCAGCAGAGAGAAAGATCATGGGCGCGGGAGAGAGAAAATGGGGGAGAACATAATCGGCAGGTGGGAAAGGAAAAGGAACCACAGCGCGTCAGGTTTCTCTTCTTCTGTCTATTTTTTTTCTATGGCCGCCTGCTTACTGTTTCTTCTCTTTGGGTTTTAGTTTATGATTTTAGATGGGCTTGGGCCTATGGTTTTTATTATTTGGTTTGGGTTTAGGTTTTTATTATTATTTGTGTGGGCTTGGATTTCGGCTTCGGGTTATGATTCTTGGGTTCATTTTTGGTTGGCTTCGGATTTTTTTTAAAAGTTTTATGGGTTTGGGTTTGGGTTTGAATGAGTTTCATTTTATTTTATTTAGTTTTTATTTTAGGCTTTGACAAATATATAAGATTTACTCGTTCAATCTCAGTTCGACATCTCAAAAGTTTTAAGCCAATTTTCAAATCTTTTATTATAGGGGATGACCCTATTTAGTCTAAAATTGGGTGTTTATGTAAATTCATTTTTAATATTTTATTCTTTTATATATTTATTAAATTTTATTGAATTTTAATTATTTATCAAATTCCAAATTTTTAATATACTTTATACATCACCAATTTTTCCTTACTTTTGATATTTAATGTCATTTTAACCTAGCTTTACTAATGTTAGATTATAATTATGATTTTTGTATCATACATACAATCATTGAAATGTTTATTGAAAATGTTTTATATTATTATAATTTTTAATATAGTTTATAGTTTCTATATAAAAACTTCGTACGTAAAAATAAATTAGAAAATATATTACCAGAGGATTTTTATATTTTTAATGCAATATAATTTATGCCAAAAATGAAAAAATCTTCCATTAAAAAAAGAAAAAGACAGGTGTATATATATATAAAAAAAAAAAATAAAAGAAGATTATAATTTGGTCCGATTTAGAAATATAATTTATTAACATTGGATTTTTAGACCAGAAATGGAAAGTGAAAATCGCTGAGTCAAGGTACAGTATTTTCCCATTCCAAATCCTGATCTATTTGTTGACGGGATTTCTATTTTTTTTTTTTTTCAAGTGAGTTTTCCATTTTAATAGTCTAAGTTTGGGTGTTAGAATTTAAAAAATATAATGCAAAATGACTCTTTATCCTTACAGTCATCAGATAATAGGAAAAAAAATTGAAGGAGGGTAAAAATGTAATCTTACAAACCTAAGGGATAAAGCAAATTTGGAACACACATCACAACGCCGGTTAATGAAAACAATAGTAGTTTTCAAAAGTCGTTCCTTTTCTTCATAACACAGAACTCAGAACAAAAAGCAAATTCTAAACCCGCCCACATTTTATGTTCTTAAAACCAGAACTTTTCGTCTTTGATCATCGCCCATAACCGCACAGGAATCTTGCAATTCTCGTCTTAGGTGGGGAATTTATATTTTTCAGGTGTCTAACAGAGAGAAGTCTCCGGCGACTTGTGGCCGTCGGTGAATTTTTTTTTTTGTTGTCTTGTCTTGGGATCGAAGATGAGTCCGGTTCAAGTTGATGGCGCATTCAAATCGTCAAAGCTTCCCTTTTGCGTGGAGAGACTGAGACCTTGTGAAATTTTTTTACTCGTCACGAAAATTCCTCTTGTCTTCTGTGTCATCATGTCAATTGCTCTCGTTCTCTACTCGGCCTTTTCAACGCAGACAATGGCGACCCGTTTTAACTTACCCAACCTAGAACCCATTTCATTGCCACTCGACCCAACACCAACCAACATCTCCCACATCTTGTTTGGTATCAGCGGCTCCACCGCCACGTGGCAACATAGAGCTCATTACACCAACCTCTGGTGGGAACCCGACAAAACACGCGGCTATGCCTGGTTGGATGAGAAACCCAGTGAAAACATAACTCTGCCGGAAAATTCATCGCCGTACAAGGTGTCGGATTCGGGTTGGACCAGGTTCGGATACACAAGCTCGAGACCGGCAGTTCGTGTCGCCCGGGTAATATGGGACAGCTTTAAACTGAACCTGCCTAACGTGAGATGGTTCGTAATGGGAGATGATGATACGGTGTTTTTCACTGACAACTTAGTTTCAGTGCTAACGAAGTATGATCATAATCGGATGTGGTACGTTGGTTGTAACAGTGAAAGTGTTGAACAAAATGTGATGCACGCGTACGACATGGCGTTCGGTGGCGGTGGATTTGCGGTCAGTTATCCTTTGGCCGAGAAGTTGGTCGACGCTTTGGACGGTTGTCTTGAGAGATACTATTATTTCTACGGCTCTGATCAGAGGATCTGGGCTTGCATCAGCGAGATTGGCGTCTCTTTAACTCCGGAACGTGGGTTCCACCAGGTACGTCCATTATTATTGATGGGTTTTATCTCCGTACACATGGTAGACTGCTTGACGCAAAAGTGGACGAAGGTTCGCTGCTCTTTAAAAGTTTGACTTATTGGTCCTTCACATTATGACGGGTAAATTTTGAGAGGGTGAATCTTAAAATAATTTGGAAAAATATAAGAAGATATTTTATTTAATAAAAGCCAAACGATTTATTCCCATCCAAGGTTTTTCTAAAAATTTTAAAAAATTAAATATTTATCTATTAATCAAATTATTTTAAATTTTTATAATATTTTTATTAAAATAACTAAAATATCTTTTATTATAAAAATAAATAATTTTAATATTAAAATAAATATTAATATAAAATAATATTAATATAATAACAAATTTTAAAAAATTAAAAAATAATGTAAACATTAAGAAAGTAACTATCAATGGTAATAGTTGTCATGAACTTAATTAGATGATTAAAAATGATCACTTAGTTTTATAAATAGTCAATTTGGCTTCTAAAGATCTGATCACCCCAACGACACGCTTGAACTTAGTTATTTTCGATCATTCTATCAGATCTTTAGAGGTCAGATTTGATGGTCATTTTATTAGGTAATTGTTTTGACACTCGGTTAGGTTATTAGTAGTAATGATCGGTTTTAAAAATTTTATTTTATTTTAGTTTTTAATTTTTTATATTTTTTATAAATTTATAAATTTTTTATTATTTTAATATTATATTATATTATTTTTATTTTTATAAAAGTTAATTTTAATTTTAATTTTTATTTAAAATTAAATATTTTTATTAATTAAATTTAATAATTAATCTTTAAATTTAATAATAAATTTTAATTAATAAATAAATATTTAAAAATTTTCTTTTAAGTAATTTACAGTGTAAAGAAGCATTAGATGAAAAAATGTGGTTTGGCATTTAATAAATTATGATATAAATTATTATTTTATCATATAAATAAATTATTATATTAAGGGTGTTAATATAAAATTTTAAGACTTTTCAGAAATCAGTATGCATGTGCATTCCCATCCACCTACAAAAGAATACGACAAATCTTGTCGTGGGGCTTCTCACGTTTATGAAAAGGTGGAATATGCTATATGCTAGAACATACGTGTCAACCATGCATTTATCCAAAATATAATAATTTTTGCCTTCGGACGGCTTAAATTGAGCCAAAAACTCTGATTTGGATATGGGCTTAAAGTAATTAAACAGGGACTAATCATTCTGTAGATTCATAATAGTGGGTGGTTTTATATGATGGCATTGAGAATGGTGGACACAGTTGACACCTGTGCATGATGAGACTTGCTTTTTATGGACCATTGTCCTTTTGTATTGCATATTTGCAGAAACGAACTCGAGTCAGAGCCTTTATGGGTGGCTTAACTTTGGGGCCATTTGTTTGGTTGGTAGGGAATACAAGTTAATATGTTTGGTGTGGAAATCGATAGCGAAGAATATGGTCCTCATTTTTTTAGTTGGGAAAAGCCTTCAATTAAATCCCCGAATTTTGTTTTTCGAGAAGAAGAAAGATGATGTCGACAACTTTCCCAGTTTATTACCAAAAAAAAACTTTCCCAGTTTCTAAAAATTGGTCTTTTTCTTTTGCTGATGGTTGATCTGAGTTTTTTTATGTTATTTTTCCAGCTAGATATTAGAGGAGATCCATATGGCTTGCTGGCAGCCCATCCCATGGCGCCACTGGTATCTCTTCATCACATTGATTACTTTAATTCCCTGTTCCCAAATCTGACTCAAATGGCGTCCTTGGAGACCCTCAATCATGCTTATCGGATCGACCCAAGCCGGATCCTACAACAAAGTTTCGGATATGACCGCGACCGAAGATGGTGCATATCCATCTCATGGGGCTACACCGTTCAAATTTACCCCTTTTTATTATCCGCGAACAACTTGGCAATGCCCCTGCAGACGTTCAAGACATGGCAGAGTCAGAGCGATGGACCATTCGTGTTCAATACACGACCCGTGAGTCCCGACCCATGTAACAATCCGGTTGTTTATTTCCTTCACCAGGCTGAGAAAGTGGGCAAGACAGGGACCCGGACCACGTATGTCGGGTCAGTACCCAAGTTTGGACATTGTAACAATGGAGAACATGCCAAGGCCTTGACAATAAAAAGAGTTGTTGTCTCTTCGATGAAGCTGGATGGACAGTATTGGCACAAGGTGAGTTAAACAACAAGATTCTTTATTTTTTAAACGGGTTTAGTTTATTTCAGATGGGGGGCTTACAGTGTTTTTGATTTTGATTGTGTGGGCAGGCACCACAGAGACAATGTCTTGAAATGTTGGATGGTGGAAGCATAAGGGATGGCACCTTAAGGATTAGGATTAGAAAATGCAGGCCGAAGGAGATTATGGCTGTTTAGGTGAATTAGATTTAATTAATAGCTAGATCAACACTCTGATATCTCCTCATAAATAAAGTATAGGATTTTACCTTTCTTCTCCGTTATAGAAAAAGAGAACCTTTAGTTCATATCATGGGCATGATTTTGATGTTTTAGAACTTTGAATTCTATGCCCTTAAAGTGCTGCACTATCTACGGCTTGAGGCAAAAGAAGATTCGAAATGGTGCCTCTGGATGGCCACTAAGGGATAATAATATGCTGAAAGAAGCAAATATTGACGTTTATGAGTTGAGCTTTTGTGTTATGGTGATGATGATAAAAAGGACATGTGTCTCAATGTAACCCAAAGCTTTGATATAACACATTACGTTAACAAATGCTAAAAATCTCAAACGGCTAAGCAAATTAAATCTGCAACCAAATTTTTATTACATGAAAAAAGTAAAATCAGCAGCACCGCCCCTGTCCCTGTCTCTTAATCAGTGCATGCTGGTGCAGGGCGGTGTTCGGAAAATGGCAGAGCTTCAGGAAGTAGGCGGATCAATAGCGTTGATTAGTCTTTTCACCGCTCTCCAAATGCAGCCAACTTGGAGAGACGTCAACGCAATTGAATGAACAGTCCTACTTGAGCAAGGCCTTGCCACTGAGGTCCTTCCCATAAAAGATGTTGGCCGCCGCCCCCCACAATTCAATGAACAGTCCTACTTGGGGAAGGCGTTGCCACTGAGGTCCTTCCCATAAGGACCTTGGTCCACCTCTCCCTGCCCCCTGTATGGGCCTCCTTCCTTCTTTCCTCAATTAGTTACATTGCCCTGCTGCGAAGGAAATATATTGAAACATTAACCCTTCTGTTGACACTAATAAATGCAATCAAAATTCAACCCTTTTTTTTTAAATACATTTCTCACATTTAAAATGCTCTTTACCAAAATTAATCAATTTGACTTTGCCTTGTGTGCAATGGCATTTATGAATATTAAATTATTCATGAGGATCGATTATGATAATTTTATTTTAATTTATTTTGATCATTATTTGTTATAGACAAAATTATTTTTTAGTAAGATATAAATCAATTAAAATATTTAAAACAAGATAAAACTATTTTGTATTTAGTTCTTTATTTTCTTAAAATTCGATCTTTTTTATAAACGTGATAATGATTTAATGACGAATAAAATTAAAGACTGATTAATCTTTTATAATGAATTAAAACGTAATAACTACGATTGTTATTAATAAATAATTTAATGATTATAATTACTATTTATCCTAGAAACAAAAAGTAAACTATTATAAAATCTAAACATTTAAGTATGAATTAAAATGAGTTAATAACATACATGGAAAAGTTAAGGTTTGCTTGAATTGATTCAGAAGCATCTGCAACATGTAATTAACGATTTCTACAACACAATTTGCTTTGATTTTGTTGTTCTTAAGTTTCGTGGTAGTTTTAAAACTTTATTGAACAATTATTTTCAATATAGATCAAAACAATCTGTTCTGAATAAACCTAAACCTAATACAAACAAACGAAATTTAAACACGTGCTCCGTTACACTTTTTCATCATGTTAAAATGAAAATACTTTTAATTTTAGATATTAATGTAGTTAGTTCAGTATGTTAAAATGACAAAATTGCTTTTTATTTATTTATTGTATTCTTCAAGTCCTAATACTTTGTTTTTATGTTTCTCCTGGTTCAGTATCTTCACCATCTCCTTTGCCTTTGCCAATGCTATCTTCAAGATTTTTTTCTTTTTGCTTTTGATTCTTCTCAACAAGTCAAGCAATTTTCTCAACATTTAAGAACATCACTATCTTCTCTGCCTCTTTCTTGACCTTCACACAAAATGAGCAACAAATGATCTCTTGTCATCCTCATCAAATGCAAATTGAACAGTTTGTCACATTTTGCGTACTTTTCTACATGCCAAAGGACTTATTCCCACCAATAGTTTGAGGCGGAGATAAAATCCCATTCTCCAGATTTTAAAAACCTAGAATTCCACTCTTGGACGAAATTTGATATTAAATTTAATAGTGAATAGTAATAAGTCAGGGGTATTTTTGTTAGTTTAAAATTAAAATTTTGTAAAATAATAAAATAAATTTTATATAAATATAAAATATTAAAAATATAACAATTTTTAAAAATTTAAAAATATATTAAAAATTTTTAAAAATTATAGCAGCCACCGTCGTTGATAATAGAACTAAGTGGCCGGAGGAGAAGCGGCCAGATCTGGCCGACTCATGTTTTGGTGGTGGCAGCTAAATTTAGCCGACTCTGCCAAAAAAAAAACCATTAGAAATGATCGAAAAGAGTCAGTTTTAGTCTCATTGACCATTATCTCTAACAGAGACGACTAAATTTGACTTCTCTTGAAATTAGGTGTTCGAAAATGACCACGTGGTTCCATCATTAATAGCCACTGCCATCGACATTGACAATAGTGGTTGCTTAATTTTTTTAAATATTTAAATATTTAATAAATATTTTTAAAAATTTTTATATTTAAAATTATTTATAATTTTGTTATAAATTTTATTTTAAAAGGACATATTTAAGTTATTTTATTTAAAAAATTATAAAAAAACGTTTAAAATTTGATCCAAGGGTGGGATTTTAGATTTTTAAAACTTAGAAGTTAAGATTTTGTGCCCACCTAAAACTATGGGTGGGAGTAAGTCCTTTGGCCTTTTCTATATTAAAATTAACGCGATTAAAAGATTTTTAAAATAATAGTAATTTTGTTATAATAAAATATGGTTTTATTTGGGTGTGGCTATATAATGGGTTTTTGATTTGGACTTGGGATTGGATCAGGTGTAATGGGCTCCGAATGGGGAGTCATTTGAAGCCAGTCCAGCACTGAGTTTGCTTGACTGGTTGGGTAAGCCTTAAATAATAATAATAATAATAAATAAATAAAAAGGAAAGGGAAAATATTGAACAGCTTGTTTGAGAATTTTCATAACAACATAAATAGAACAGTGAAATCAGCAGCATAATTTATCAATAATTAGAAAGAATAAACCGAGTCACAATCTCAATTCTAAGGGGTATACATATATATAGCAGTGGAAATAGAATAGTGAAGAACAGAACAGGCAGCCAGTGTAATCCAAACTCGGTGGCTTTGGTAAGACAAAAGTGAAAAAGTGTGTTTGCATTAACAAAGATGCCAAAGATGGAAAGATACCATGCACCGAAAATGGACTCAGAATTACAACAACAAACAGAAAAAAAAAAAAAAAAAAAGGAATCAGAAATAGTAAGAAGGGCAGTAAGTAATGAAGGCTGGAGAGACTGACAGAGGTGAAATGAAATGGAAATGGTGGTGATGGCTCGGTTTGACATGTTGCAGACCTTGGCATTCGATACCTTGTCGGGACTTGAAGACATTGACGTGTTCCCACTACCCATCTCCCTCTCTCTCTCTCTCTCTCATGCGCACGTTACCCCACACCATTCAAGATTTGGAAATTTAGTCCATTTCTTACCAAATGCTTCGAGCTACTCCGGCTTCTCTCTCTTCTTCATCTTTTCTTCTACACTTTCCCAATTTCGAGAACCTCTTTCTCCCCCAATTATACTCCACCACGTGGTAGGTGGAGCAATGGCTTCTGCCATTTCCTTAATTGGATAAAGCGCGTTAGGGTGTGTTTATTTTGTTACTTCAAGTAGAGGAGTGGGATACGGCTCATTTAACTTGGGGTTTGGGATTGAAATAAAACTTGTACAGCACAAAACTGGATACACGAAGGACATAGGAAAACGATTCTCTCCTAAACCGCTTACCTATTTTGAGTGATACACGAATTCTTATCGTACGCAAGCCAAGGGAAAGTGTGTTTATATCATCTTGTTGGTACACAGAAAGTAGCAAAGAAAACTGGAGGACCCCCTGAAGAGCAATCGTGTACTTGAGCTGATTCTTTGTCTAAGGAGGTACAGAAACTTTAATTTCTCCTTCTCCTGACCACCAAAATTTTCAGTTTTTTAGTACTATACTCGTATTATAGAAGCACGTAGCTCTATATGTTTCATGGGTGTGCTTAAGGTTTAAAGCTTGTAAAAGGGTGGATGAACAATTTTGTACATGTGGTAGCTGGATTGGTGTTGAAAGGTTAGATCTTTGAGTTTATTTAATTTTTTTTTTCTGGGGTTAGGGGACAGGGGTTTATGTGAAGTGGGAGAGTTTGTGGGATCTGATTTTTGGAATTTGGAGGCTAATGGTTCGGGTTTTCATGCAAAACAAGAGGAACCCATATCTCTAATGTCTGATTCTTGCAACATGGCTAGATGGGTTTGGCTGATTTTTGATTAAGAAAGGAAAACGGGGATAAGGTTTTGGATTATATCTCTTCGATTTGCATTTCTTATTTTAGAGATCTCTCAATCTGCTACAGGAAACAAACAAAGATCAAAGCAAAAAAGGAATCCTAGAGTTTTGATCCGGTTTCTCATTGTTTGGTGCTTTTCATCATCCCATTGTTCAGGAAAGTAGCAAGGAAGACAAAGCTGCCCAATAACAAGGGCTAGCAAAGAAGACTTCTTCTTATCTTCTTATATTTTGATTCTCGAGAACCAATTATGGCTAATCGCTGGTGGGCTGCAAATATAGCAATGAGAGGTGTTGATCCAATAACTCCATCTCCGAGTCTTCACTTGAGAAATCCAGAAGAGGGACACAGCGGTCTATGTCGTCTCGGACCAAGAAGAGAGCAAGAATTTATAGACAACAACACGGATAGTACCAATAACACTAACGCCAACACGAATAGCCCTAATGCCGCCACCCACAGCCAACAACACCAAGATGTCCAAGAAGACAGCCGAGACAACAACGAATCTGAAGACCAAAACCTGGGCCTTGAGACCATCGAACCAGGCTCGGGCTCATCCTCCCGTCGACCCAGAGGAAGACCACCTGGTTCGAAGAACAAACCAAAACCTCCTATCTTCATCACCAAAGAAAGCCCTAACTCTCTCCATAGCCACGTTCTTGAAATCACAAGCGGCACTGACATTGTTGAGAGCATCGCGAATTTCGCTCAACGCCGCCACCGTGGCGTCTCCATCTTAAGTGGAAGTGGCATTGTGACTAATGTTACATTCAGACAACCAGCAGCACCGGGTGGAGTTATCACTCTCCATGGAAGGTTCGAGATTTTATCATTATCTGGTGCGTTTTTGCCGGCCCCATCTCCACCGGGAGCCACGGGCTTAACCGTGTATTTAGCGGGTGGACAAGGTCAGGTGGTGGGGGGAACTGTGATGGGGGCTTTAATGGCGTCAGGGCCAGTGATGGTGATAGCAGCTACTTTTACTAATGCTACGTATGAGAGGTTACCTATTGAAGATGAAGAACAGGTTGGTGGTGGAGGGTCAATTGGACAGTCTGAGGGCTTGCAACAGCAAGGGAATGAAAGTAATAGTGGTGGTGGTGGAGGTAGCGGCGGTGGTCAGTCTCAGAGTTTTGGCGGTGAGCAAGGTGGTTCAACAACAATGCCCATGCCTATATATAATCTGCCTCCTAATTTATTGCCTAATGGGCAAATGCCTCATGATGTATTTTGGGTTCCGCCTCCTCGCCCGCCTTCGTTTAATTAATCAGAAAGAAGTAGAGTTGTGGAAGACATTGCGAGAAGTAGGTTTTGTGCAAAATGTACTGCAAGTTTTATGTAAAAGTTAGCTAGGTTATGATGACTACAGTTTAGGTTTTTCCATTTTGGGAACACGTTTGTTGTCTGTCTTTTTACTCTCTGATCAACTCTTACTTTGCGGAAGATTGTACCTTTGTCTGATGTAGGAATAGCAACTATAGACAAACAATGGAGTTTGTGCTGCTGAAATTTATTGCTCTTTTCTATCGTGGTAAGCTTATGAACTCGATTTCATGTTAAATTTTTCCTTAATTTGTTCAATCTTTGATGAGACATGGTTTTGGAACTCAAAACCATTAATTTTATGATTGAGATTTTAACTTTCTTTGGTAATGATTGTTGAAAGCTCTTTGCATTTGCAGAGATAGATAGGGGATGGGGTGATGGAGAAAATATAGAGATGGTGGGGTTGATTCATCCCTATTTTCCCCACAATGGTCGTTCAGTAATCCACGTTGAATGGGAAAGTGAATACACTTGCATCACTTATTGTGGTGGAGAAGGATATTCCCAACTTGGTTTGTCCCTCTCAAGTTGAATAAAATACTTTGCAGTGTGTTTTTGGATAGATACTGGTGTCAGCTTGAAGATTGGATCGGTCTAACTTGATCACGGTTAAAATGGGTTTTAACCATACTCAAACTGGATTTGACACCTATTTCCAATTGGATTAACCGGGTTTAAAAGAGTGCATCATAGATGTTGGGGCTCTAGGGTTTGTGAGTGAAATTTATATGAAGCGAGATTCCTATCCAAACGTGTCTAAGTTTGCTTGGCCACGTAAATACAAGACTTTTTCTGGCATCTTCTACCTCATTTTTTCTCTAGTCATGACTGAATGATATTATTGACCTTTCCAGCTTTCGCACCCTTTTCGTCAGTCACGTACCTGGTTCAGGTCTCATTTTAGGTTTACGTTTTACAGTTTGGGACAAAAAAACAATTCATCTTTGCTATGATATTGTTCAAATTTTGTAATGTTCCTTCCCATTGTTGTTCATTTTAGCTACACATTCTATTCATTTTGCTGTCCATTGTTGGCATGATTTTCTGATTGTAATATTCCTTTCCATTTCATGCCACCATATGCCAAATGGCTGCTTTTTTACAGAAATTTGTCTGATATTTGATGATTAGTTGCTTGGAATTATATCTTCAAATGGTCAGGTAAGGCTGCCCATCTATCTTACAACAGTTGGGGAAGTTTTCACTTGTATTTTTTTGGCTCCTTTTACGCCCATTTGGTCAAAATCTGGTTGATGCCACGACACTATATGTTATTATGGTAGTTGGTTTTTGAAGAAAAAAATGTATAGAATCAAATATCATAAAAAGTCAATTCCTAATCTACCAACTGTAGAAGTCTGTTTCCTGCAGATTCACCGCACGTGTGTTTCTGCAGTTTATGTGCTATTAGAATTGTTAGCATCTAACTTCTTGTTCATCAACAAAATCTTCTGTACTTGATATATCAAAGTGTAACATCTGTGCATGAAGAGTTTAATGTGCTTGAGGATTTGTTTTGTTTAGAGCCTATTTCAGCTTCAACCTGGATTGATATGGCCTTTCAAAACATACATTTTATCAAAACGCTAATTGATGTTTTTTTGAAAGGATTGAAGAAACCACAAAGTTCCCATCCTTCACTATTAGCAGAAGAGTCTTTACACATTGTCAGTTATTTCATTATACACAATTATTGTATCACCGCTTGAAAGGTTTTCGATAATTTAGTTAGATTCAACAGTTAGATTTACATCAGAAATATGCAATTTTATCGAATTGCATATGACAAAATGTGATCTAGTTAGATTCCATAAGATTACATATTTTTAACGTGATTCTAACTGTCACTTAATATGATTTGATGATCAGAATTACATTTAAAGTGCAATTTCATCATGTTGCATCTTACTTAATGTAATCAGAATCACATGAGATAGGTGTGGCCTGGAAGAATCACACTTCTCTAGGTGTAATTATCTTTTTGATGTGATTCAACAATTCGGTGTTGACATTTTTTGAAATTGAAATCATTTTTCGACTTCTTTTGTTTTTTAACAGTTCATTGTATGAAAATTTGCGTTCTTTTGATTTGGGAATTCAAATCAATTCAAATGCATTGATTATTTGATAACAATGGCTGACAATTAAAGATAAGAAACAAAGCAATATCTCTAAAAAATGATACATATTGCAACCACTACATTGACAAACATGTATACATGTGTTGGGTGAGCAGCCATTGATTTGCCCTTTTTCTCAAGGGTACAAAATCTGGCCTTGCTAAATCCCTGTGGGAATGATGCTGAATTTTGACATTAGAGGAGAACACGATAAGGTCATTGTCGAGGTTGCGTTAGCTTAGACTTTCCAGGCAGCCGTGTTATTATGTTCTTTAATTGAACCATTTCAATTTCATGATTTTAATTTCTTCGTCAAATAAATTATTGCCTGTTTACATAATGAAAATCCTTAAATATAAAGAAACAAAATTATAATTACAAAATTAAGAATCCTTAGTTATGTCAAATTTCACTTCATAAATTCAAGATGTAACAAATCACTTTATAACCGATAAGGAATTATATTTGTGTCAATCTCTAATTCATTGTATCCATTATTCTATTTTCGTTTGCTTCTAAATTTTTGTGCTTTTATATTATCACTCTGTTACTTAAAAAAAAAAAAAATAATTTGAAAGGGTTAAATTCCATTTCCCACTTAAGATTTGTTAAAATCAAACTTTGTTTAAAAATTAATACAATGATACAAAGATAAAATAGTAATTTTACTAATTATTAATTTTGAAAAAAATAATTTTTTATAATTTATATTCAAACGATTTAAATATGACAGTTTAGTTTTTAAAAGGTAATTTTACTGTTTATTAATTTGAAAAAAATAATTTTTTACAATTTATATTCAAACAGTTTAAATATGACAGTTTAGTTCTTAAAATGTTTTAAAAATTATAAATCATTCCTTAATTTTTTTAAAACCCTAATTATCGATACCACTTTCCGTTTTGTTACCCCTAGTATCCTCTCTTTTATTGTAATGAAATGGAAAAGAAAAAAGGTCAAAGACGAAAAGAGTTAAATTGATGACAACTTAAAACCATGAACAAGGGAAAGAGAGGTGACGATGAAAGAAGAAAGAAATAAATGAATTTTTATAAAATTTGGTTATTTAAAGTTTTTTTTTTAAATTTTTGTTAATTTGTGGTTATAGTCATCACAATTCCTCAAGTAGCTTTATATGAAACCAAAAAAAAAAAAAAAATGAAAATCAATTTAGATAAGAAACAGGTTGAAATGGGTAAGGAGAAAATAAATGCTCGATGCCCCAGTGCCAAGTTTTTGCTTGCGCACATGCTCACGCACATGATTATGGCCGCTCGTGCACTCGCACTGTGCCTGTGAGAGCACTTGTGCGTTACGACATGATGTTGCAGTACCCTATTTTTGTTTCTGTGCCTTACACTCACTGCCCCTTCGCTGTCGGTATGACACCTCAATGATAAATCCTGTGCACCCTTGTATTGTGGCATGGTGTCGCAATACCTTGATTCTGTCACTAGGTCAGATTTCATGTATTTTCAAGTCATTTTTGCATGTTTTTGCCTCCAGAGCTTGTCTAATGCACTGTCTTTGAAGTTTTTGAGTTTCTAATAATTTTTAACCAAAATTCAAATGCCAATGACCCTTAAGATTAAGGTCAAACAATCAAGTTGAAGATCAAATCCTAGGCAATTCAAGATCAAGGAGACTTTTGCATGAACAAAGAAAGAAAAGGGCATGCAAGTTACTTTCATTTTCTTAATTATTTAATTTTATCCATGTATTGTATTATTTTAAACTTTTTATAATTTCATGTAACTCATAAGAATTGTAAAGTAGACAAAGCTTTTTCCTTCGAACTTAGAACTTGCTAGTTTTTTGTTTCATACATTTTCTTTTATCCAATTCTTGTTGTATGAGAGAATTGATGATAAAGATTCAAGTTCGTGAGTCTTGATATAAATTGGTGAAAGAATCCTTACAACTTAACAATCAAGATTTCTTTAGGCTTCGATCAACCTCAAGTGGTGGATATTATCCTTTAAGCTTGAGTGCACTTCTTGCAAATTATCAAGTAAGTTATTACAAATTGTCTTGTGAACTTACGCCTTATTTCCCTACATTTTCTATGTTGAATGAGTGATATTTGATGATTGAACTTTAAAGTAGGGATAGTGGATTGAAGTAGTGATAAATTGGAGTTGAGTTTGTTTGAGGTTAAACTTGATTGCTGCATGACATATTGCTCGAATTTGCATGAAATTTGAGAATAAACTTGCTAGAAGTTTTTAAAGATATTTGAACATAAACTAATACCAATGTGTGAAGATTAAAACTGTTTTTTAAGATCATACCATAAGGTGGGAAAACTCTACCAATGTATGCTGCTTCATTTGCAAGACTCAAACTCAAGCCCTTGCTTAAAGGGAACCAAGCTTTGAACCATAGGACTTTGGTCTCATTCACATATTTGACTTGTATGTTATCTTATTTAATATTTTAAGACCTGAAATGTTTTATTAATTATTCATGGAACAATTTTATATAATATAACTTTATTATCCTTGGAAAATACTAGTTATCATTGGATAATCAATTTTCTTTATATGCTTTCTTTAGTCACTTAGGTTTTTTGTTTGACATTTTAGGTTTATTGTGAGCTAAAAATTGACTCTTTGAAAAATATATCGAAAAACTTATCGTCTATAGTAAACATCAGATAATAAGTCATAGTACCTAAACCACAATGACAATGAACTCCATAAAAACTCTATTTTTGTGTATGAACTTTAATCATTTTGTATCAAATTATACATTTAAACTTATATGTTTCATACGTAGTAAAATCCTTTTCTATTAATTATACGTTTAAACTTATATGTTTCATATGTAAACTTATATGTTTAAACAAATAGGAAAAACTTATATGTTTCATACGTATAAACCATATAAAACATATGTATTTGTATCGAATTCATCTGTGACATCTTAGGTCTAAAGATTAATGATACACTAGTATAATTCTACGATAAATCATTAGCTATAGTTTAAAGGTCAAAAGACTTATTCCTACCCAAGATTTGCTAAAATGATAAAGTCTTACTCATTAAGTTTGAAAAAAAAAAAAAAACAAAATTTATCTATCTGTTAAATTTTTTGTAAAATTATTAGAAAGACAAAAAAATACTTTCAAATTAAATGGTATTTTATCTCTAAAATTTTATTAAATATTTTATTACTTTAATTTATATTAATTATAATTAAAAATAATAAAAAAACTTTTATTGAGGGTGTTAATGATAAAAAATTATATATTTGGATTAAACTAAAATATTTTTAAAAATTTTAGGGAAACCTTTTAAGATTTAAAATAAGTATGGAGCGTTTTAAAAATTTAAAATTTTTAATATATCTCTTAATAGTTTCAAAATTAATAATTACACTTTAAAAAAAATACATATGACCAAACCGACTGATTGTATGTGACATGAATAGTCTTGTACTAATACATCACATGAAACATATGTCTCTATATCGGATTCATTCATGACATTTCAGGTCTAAAAATCAAAACATACTAGTACAATCGTATGATAAATTATTGATTATATTTTAAATGTTTATGTGATTTATTATAATTGGTCATGTTTGAAAAACAATTCATTAACTGGTAATCTATATTAATTCCTTAATATGACTTTCATAGTCACTCATACTAGTGTCATCTCATCATAGCCAACGTAGACATTCAACTTGCCTACTTTGTGATGACATCGCCTAATCGACATCACATATGTTGAAAACTCTTTGATGATTTAGTATTTCTAATATTCATATCATCTAAACAATTCACATGCACATGATATATTTAAAAATAAATAAAGTGAAGTAGAATACACATGTGATGAACTAAACACTTCTTTATTAATATAAATTATTTATACAAGATGAAATGCTTTGAAATCGACAACATAATTAATTCCCAAGGCATACACTCACACACTTCACCTTCATGAAGGTGAATTAGCTTTGTGTACTAGTTAATTCAGATCCATCACTATTAAGGAAAACTTTAATGGATAGTTGATTTTCCACTTGATAGAAATGTACCTTTTAATGAAATGAACAAGGTCATGACAAACACAGGCTTAATCAAAGCCACAATGATGTAAGACAACAAGTAATGGTTTGACATAATATCATTTATAAAGAGGTTTTATTGATTACTGGTCTGACCAACCTTTCAAGGGGATTATTTTAATCATAAATCCTAACATGCGTATTAGAACATAAAATAAACATGTCGGTACATGACTTAACTAAAATTTAGTCTCTTGAGCCTAAAGGGTCAATTGGTTAACCTAAGGATCCTACCCCTCCAAATTTTGATACTTAAAGAATACTTCAATTTACTTGTCTCTTTCTTGCTTGTCTTTAAATATATTGCAATTTCAGATTTTATTTTTTGTTACAATAATAATAAAAACCTATTCTAATCTTACATCAATAAAATTAGAAATACAAAACATATTTCAAATTTACATTTATAAAATTGGAAACCTCAAACATTCAAAAAGAGTAAAATAAAACAAGAATATACATCTAGAGAATAAGCGAGGAAGACAAGATATGTGGGTTGCATTATAAAATTATTGCAAGTATTCTTCCCCAAATTATTGAAGAACAACAAACCATATGTCCAATACTTATGTATAAGACACCATGCTTATTCAACCCTAAATGATATAATATACAGACAATTAAAATTAATTAAAATTTTAACTATTTTTACACCTATATTTTGTCCCTTTTGAATTTTGTAGAATTATAATAGTACTAAAGATTTCAAACTTCGTAGTTTAATCCCACCCATTTGTCAACACGAATCAGGGTTATAGTTTGACTTGAGGAACATGTGTTCCAATATTGGAATGAGTGTCTTGATGTTCACCAAACTTTTAAAATGATGAATGGGCATAAGAACAAGCGTGTTCCAACAGGAACAAGGTTTTTGAAAGTAGAACATATGTTCATCAACCCATGGAATTAGAGTTCCACAAGTAGAATATACGTTTAAGAAAATTGGAATGGGCATTCTTCACATGGAACAAATGTTCATTAACATGCATAATTAATGTCTATCATGCAAAATAAGTGTTTCACAAATTAAGATGAGTATTCTACATGTAGAGTGAACATTCCATATCAATTGAACAAGCATTCCATAGGATTCCAACTTATTGTAGGGACTTGCGATAGTGGCTGAAATAGCCCTTTCTAGCAAAATTGGAACCAATCTTGTGTGACATTGCAAAAATTGGAGGTTTTTCAACTACAATGATTTTAGACAAAGCTGCAAACTCATATCAACAAAATTAAAGCAAAAAATTCAATAATATCAACAAAACTGATTTAATGCATATATCAAGATTAAGGATCACATGCATGCACCACCATTTATTATAGGATTTGTGCACTAGATATTAAGGTTATCACCTATATAAAGTCCTTTAACGGGTCAATATGGTGAACTTATAGTCAACAAACACCTATAAGTTGTACAAAACTATCAACAAACAACAGTGACTTATGAGATTTTTGTTACTACCTTTCAATAAAGTTATGTAATATGATGATAACATTATTATATTATTTATGTTTGTGGTCAAAATAATATTAGGGCTACAAATATTCTAAAATGACCATATAATATGCTTATAAAGTCATCGCAATGAAGATACACTCAATTCTCTCGTCATTTTTGTATCATTCTAAAGACATTTATCTTATCATTAATATAATCCATAAATGCAAGCATATAAACAAAACCATTATATATATGTGTGTGTGCGTGTAAAGAGATAGAGAGAGAGAGAGACACACACACATGAAATTGACTTTAGAGTACCTATTTTAACATGAAATTGTTCATTGAAAGTGTTTTTGGGAAATGAAATATGAATGACCCATTTGGGAATTGATGTGGCAGAGAGAGCTAGGGTCTTACATGAACTAGTTTTGCTCGTGTGATAGTGAATAATGCCAAGAGGAATCAAAACAAAATCTAGAATCAATCATGTAGCTTTTGGGTAAGAACTTGTCCTTACAAGGGAATAGTTCTTTTGATTTTGGTTTCTATTTTTATAACAAGACACCCAAAATTACTCAGCCTTTAGAGTTGGACTCAAATTGAGTTGGATCGAGCTCGACATTTGACTTGGCTTGATTCAATTTGTCTCAATTTTGTTTAGTTCAAATTCGAATCAAGTTTAAGTTAAAGAGTTCAACTCATTTTTAAAATTAAATTAAACTTGAGTTACAAAGAGTTCAATTCAGTTTGACTTTCAAGTCAGGTAGACAATTTGATTTGCTTTCAATTTGGCTTATGAATGGACTCAAATTATATTAAATAATTTTTAAACGATATCGTTTTACCCATTATTAAATAAAATAATGTTATTTTATTAATGAATCACAAATTCAAACTATGATCTAGGTCACAATTCTCAATCATGGATTCAATTTATAAATTCAAGCTAAAATTGAATTAAATTTAAATAGAATCGTTTTTATTTAAGTAGAATTTGAATTACTATGAACTTTGATTCAATGAACTCAAACTGAATTTGAATTGAAGTTATTATTTATTCAAATCAAACTAAAGCTTGGGGCTGTTTGTAATCCACCCCCATCAGCCTAGGTTTAAGGCACTAAAATGTTAGGGACGATGATCAAAATCTACTTAAAATGGTATATGACAAAATATTTGAGCCAAAATTTAGGGACGAAAAGGTTCTTAATACTACCAAGAATCTTACTTTTAATTTTTTTTTTATTAATTTTTTTTGTGTCCGAAACTGGAGAAAAAAAACTAATGCAAAGCTACTCGCACTATACACTTCTACGCTGACACGCGAAGTAGGGTTTTGCTCCATATAAAACAAAAACCCTAGTGGCCAAGTTCTCAGTACTTACTTCACTGATTCTTCCTACGTAACTACCAGGTCTCTATCTTTATATGTATATGTATTAATTTTGTATTTATTTTTTGTAGTTATTGTTTTTTTTTGTGTGTGTTTATTAGAATGGCTTGATTTCGTCTCTGTTTCGGCTATTAATTTGATCGTTCTCATTGAACGGTCTGTTTTGTTTTGATTTTGTGATCTGGGATGTTTGGATTTTCAAATGGAATTATGAGTGCGTGAAGATATTGATATTTGTTTACGTTGTGGGTTTTGCAGGCTGTGTTAATGGCTGGTTTAAAGGAAATTACAGCCGCTGAGTTTTTGCAGGTAAGTTTTGATTCATTACTTTATGTTTGGTGCCTAGGAAACTGTAAGAAATTGTTTTAGAATTGGATTACACTTTTATTTACGGACATACACGCAAAAAAAGAACAAAAGTTAATGCTTTTTGAGTTTCCGTTATTTTGATGCTATGTTTATTTTCATTTTCATATCATCCTTTTTTTTTTTTTTTTTCTGATTCTGTGTCCTGCGGTTTTGGATTGATGTAGTACATTTGAGGGTAGTTTGTTTTTCTTTTAAATGTTGATAACAGGGTACACATAGGCATACTCTTCTTTTGAGTAAAGATTCTGCTGTCAAGAGGAAACAATTGCTATGGGCCACAGTATGTAATCAGAATTCGAAGTTTGGTGTAACTAATAGAAGAGGCGTTTCATTGAAATGTTGTGCTCAATCAAGGCCCAGAGCTGTTGTTTCTGGTAATATTAGTAGTTCCATAGATGAACAGACAAGATTGGTGGAACAGCCCGCTGAAGAGGTTGTTCATTTCTATCGTGTTCCATTGCTTCAAGATAGTGCAACTGCTGAGCTTCTCAAGTCAGTTCAAACAAAGATTTCGAACCAGATTGTTGGTTTGAAAACAGAACAGTGTTTTAATATTGGTTTCAATTCAAGTATTTCAGGTGAGAAACTTGAAGTCTTGAAGTGGCTTCTTCAAGAAACATATGAGCCAGAGAATTTGGGGGCTGAGAGCTTTCTTGAGAAGAAGAGACAAGAAGGGTTGAAATCAGTAATAATTGAGGTTGGGCCTAGGTTGTCATTTACTACTGCATGGTCTGCTAATGCTGTATCGATATGTAGGGCATGTGGGTTAACAGAGGTGACTCGTTTAGAGAGATCTAGGAGATACTTATTGTACAGTAAGGGAGCTCTGCAAAATAATCAGATCAATGATTTTGCAGCAATGGTTCATGATCGAATGACTGAATGTATTTATGTCCAGAAGCTCACATCATTCAAGACCAGTGTTGTTCCCGAGGAAGTCAGATATGTGCCCGTGATGGAGAAGGGAAGGAAGGCATTGGAGGAAATCAATCAGGAGATGGGTTTGGCATTTGATGAGCAAGATCTGCAGTATTACACCAGGCTTTTTAGGGATGACATTGGTCGGAATCCTTCAACTGTTGAATTGTTTGATATTGCACAGTCTAATAGTGAGCACAGTAGGCACTGGTTTTTCACTGGGAAGATTGTCATTGATGGAAAACCTATGGATAGGACTCTTATGCAGATTGTGAAGAGCACCTTGCAGGCAAACCCAAACAATTCTGTCATTGGCTTCAAGGATAACTCAAGTGCAATCAAGGGCTTCCAAGCTAAGCAATTGCGACCAGTTCAGCCTGGTTCTACTTGTCCTCTAAGTGCAAGTACATCTGACCTTGATATTCTGTTTACAGCAGAGACCCACAATTTCCCTTGTGCAGTAGCACCTTATCCTGGAGCGGAGACAGGTGCAGGGGGTCGAATCAGGGATACTCATGCTACAGGAAGGGGATCTTTTGTTGTTGGGTCTACAGCTGGCTACTGTGTTGGAAACCTCAATATAGAGGGGTCTTATGCTCCTTGGGAAGATCCATCTTTCACATATCCATCAAACTTGGCTTCCCCTCTTCAAATCCTTATTGATGCTAGCAATGGTGCATCAGACTATGGTAACAAATTTGGAGAGCCATTGATTCAGGGTTACACTCGAAGTTTTGGAATGAGACTCCCAAGTGGGGAAAGGCGGGAATGGTTGAAGCCAATTATGTTCAGTGGAGGCATTGGCCAGATTGATCATACACATATATCGAAAGGAGATCCTGAAGTTGGAATGTTGGTAGTAAAGATTGGAGGCCCCGCATATCGTATTGGAATGGGTGGTGGAGCAGCATCTAGCATGGTTAGTGGGCAGAATGATGCAGATCTTGATTTTAATGCAGTACAGCGTGGAGATGCTGAGATGGCTCAGAAATTATACCGTGTTGTTCGTGCTTGCATTGAAATGGGTGAGAATAACCCAATTATAAGCATTCATGATCAAGGAGCTGGTGGGAACTGTAATGTTGTGAAGGAAATCATATACCCTATGGGTGCTGAGATTGATATACGTGCTGTTGTAGTTGGTGATCACACTATGTCTGTTTTAGAGATCTGGGGTGCAGAATATCAGGAGCAAGATGCAATCCTGGTGAAGCCTGAAAGCCGCAATCTGTTACAATCGATTTGTGAAAGAGAGAGGGTTTCAATGGCTGTTATTGGAAGCATTAGTGGTCAGGGACGTGTTGTTTTAGTTGATAGCCTAGCTTTTCAAAACTGTCAGTCAAATGGACTTCCTCCCCCACCTCCTGCTGTGGATCTTGAGCTCGAGAAAGTACTCGGGGACATGCCTCAGAAAATCTTTGAATTTTCTCGGTTTGACCAGGCTCGAGAGCCACTTGATATTGCTCCTGGGATTACAGTGATGGATTCACTGAAGAGGGTATTAAGACTTCCATCTGTCTGTTCCAAGCGATTCTTAACGACAAAGGTTGATAGGTGTGTGACAGGGCTTGTAGCACAGCAGCAAACTGTTGGCCCCTTGCAAATTACTCTTGCTGATGTTGCAGTCATTGCTCAGACATATACCGATTTGACTGGAGGTGCATGTGCCATTGGGGAGCAGCCAATTAAGGGCTTGTTGAATCCAAAAGCAATGGCAAGATTAGCAGTTGGAGAAGCACTTACAAATCTTGTTTGGGCAAAGGTTACTTCTCTCTCTGATGTTAAAGCAAGTGGAAATTGGATGTATGCTGCAAAGCTTGATGGGGAAGGAGCAGCCATATATGATGCTGCAACAGCTCTTTCAGAAGCTATGATAGAACTTGGTATTGCTATTGATGGAGGAAAGGACAGTCTTTCCATGGCAGCCCATGCAGGTGGAGAAGTTGTCAAAGCTCCTGGAAATCTTGTTATTAGTGTCTATGTCACATGTCCTGACATAACAAAAACAGTGACCCCAGATTTGAAACTAGGAGATGATGGTGTTTTACTTCACATTGATTTGGCAAAGGGGAAGCGCAGGTTGGGTGGATCTGCTCTTGCTCAAGTGTTCGACCAAGTTGGAGATGAGTCTCCTGATATCGAAGATTTTCCTTACCTTAAAAGGGCATTTGAGGGTGTTCAGGACCTTCTTGCAGATGAACTAATATCTGCTGGTCATGATATCAGTGATGGTGGGCTTTTGGTGTGTGCACTGGAAATGGCATTTGCTGGGAATTGTGGCGTTACATTGAACTTGAATTCAAAAGGACACAGCCTCTTCCATACGCTGTTTGCGGAAGAGCTTGGTCTTGTTTTTGAGGTGAGCAAGACAAACTTGGATACTGTATTGAAGAGACTCAACGGTGCTGGTGTTTCTGTGGATGTCATTGGACAGGTGACTGGCTCACCCACAATAGAATTGAATGTTGATGGGGTAACTCGTCTGAATGAGAAAACTTCTTTAGTAAGAGACCTGTGGGAGGAAACCAGCTTCGAGCTAGAAAGGTTCCAAAGATTGGCTTCTTGTGTGGAATCAGAGAAAGAAGGATTGAAGTCTAGGCATGAACCTTCTTGGGAATTGTCTTTCACACCTTCCTTTACGGATGAGAAGTATATGGCTGCAACTTTGAAGCCAAAAGTAGCTGTGATTCGAGAGGAAGGTAGCAATGGAGACAGAGAAATGTCAGCAGCCTTCTATGCTGCTGGTTTCGAACCATGGGATGTTACAATGTCAGACCTTCTTAATGGTGCCATCTCTCTCCAGGACTTCCGTGGAATTGCCTTTGTAGGGGGTTTTAGCTATGCTGATGTTCTTGATTCTGCAAAAGGTTGGTCAGCCTCCATTAGATTCAATCAGCCACTTCTAAATCAATTCCAGGAGTTCTATAAGCGGCCAGACACTTTTAGTCTTGGTGTTTGCAATGGTTGTCAGCTCATGGCACTATTGGGTTGGGTTCCTGGACCTCAAGTTGGGGGTGTGCATGGCTCTGGTGGGGACCCATCGCAACCAAGGTTCATTCACAATGAGTCTGGTCGGTTTGAATGCCGCTTCACAAGTGTAGCAATAAAGGACTCACCAGCTATAATGTTCAAAGGTATGGAAGGTAGCACATTGGGTGTATGGGCAGCCCATGGTGAGGGGCGAGCATATTTCCCAGACGATGGTGTTCTGGATCGTGTTCTTCACGCAGATTTAGCCCCAGTAAGATACTGTGATGATGATGGGAATCCTACCGAATCTTACCCATTTAATGTTAATGGCTCTCCCTTAGGAGTGGCAGCAATTTGTTCGCCTGATGGAAGACATCTTGCAATGATGCCGCATCCAGAGCGCTGCTTCTTGATGTGGCAATTCCCATGGTATCCGAAGGACTGGACTGTGGATAAGAAAGGTCCAAGCCCATGGTTAAAGATGTTCCAAAATGCCAGAGAATGGTGTTCATGAGCCGGTTTGGTTTCTGCTTTCGTTGTCTGATGA
Organism: Anacardium occidentale; assembly: GCA_026122585.1. NCBI lineage: Eukaryota > Viridiplantae > Streptophyta > Magnoliopsida > Sapindales > Anacardiaceae > Anacardium > Anacardium occidentale. The sequence continues at coordinate 407,176 of JAJEJH010000027.1, forward strand.
TCCGGCATCCATAAATAAAACACAGGGACCATGGAGACTATGAAGTGAGTTGTGTTTGGCTCAAGTCTCTGATTTAAACCAATTTCAGACAATGTCCAAGATTTTTATTGCTAAATTATGTATAAAAGATGAATAAAAGTGAGCTTTAAATTTTCATGTTCCTATGTTCTCTTCGGAAATGGAAAACAACATTTCTTTTGACCGTGTTTGTGATAGTTTGCTTGCGTGGCCATGAATACTCACTGACTTAAAAATTGTTCTTTGTATATGAATTTATTCGACATGGCATGGGGCGAAATATTCCAACAGATCAATTGATGGATCATAATCTGTAAACAGCCATGTATTAGTAATATAATTATGAGCTTATTCTGCCAATTCTAGTTTTCCACGTATCTCTACATTTTGTATTTTGCCACCCATTGGCTTCTCTCCTATTAGATGTTCATTTTCTAAACTCTTACTAAGGCACTTGCATTAGAACTTCTTGTCACCAGGTGAAGGTGAGGAAATAATACTTTGGAGACCAGTGAGTTGCCATTAATAATCATGCATTAGGATACCCGTCTTTAAACCGAGTAAGGTGTTGACTTTGAAGTAATAATTCTGGATATGGATATCCTTGAGTGAATTGATGCTTCCATAACAGCTGAAGTTAAAATAAGCTAAAACCTTTCATAGGGAGAATCAAAGTAATTTACACGATTAATATAACAATAAGGATAACGCGAAAAATATATAATACTAGACATTACAGGTAAATCATGCCCCCCAATTGATATGACTATTGTTTTGACATATCTAATATATTCATCATATTATTTATATATGATGCCCACCAAAAAGTCTTTCAGATTTGAGGAACAAATTTGAGTTATTTACTCTGTAAAGGTGATATCATTAGAGAGTACGTAACTTGTTTTCATGTGGAGCTCTCAGCTAATCTTGCTTCCTCGCCGGACCTCTTAATTTGTGGAATCGCCACCTATGTCCAACCATGGATAATCTGTAATATTCTCTTGGTCCATTTCTTCTAGGAATCTCTGTAAATAATCGGGGCTAGACTCACGAAGAATATTATGTTCTTCCCATTCGCTAATGGAAGGAATCTGTATGTTCATTGAGGTATCAAAAGCTTGAGTGGCATTTGTATTTCCTACGTGGTTTAGCTGTCCAGCTTCAGACTGCTGACTCTGATAGTTTTGTGTGTTCATGGCATCTGGATATGGAGAAAAATATGACTGACTGCAGAGTAATTCATTAGGGGCTTGAGAACTGCCACCATAAAAAACACCAACCGTTTGCTTAGCCGCCATATGGTTTCCAAGAAGTTCTATTTCCTCTTGTAAACTAGCTACCTGCAGGGCAAAAATGAATAATCTATAAGCGTTCATTCACATCCCACACATCCCACAATTCAGGATTTACTTAGAAGAGAAGAAATACTACTCATTTGATGTCACGGGATTTATGTAAACCTGTTGTTGAAGCGCGAAAATCTGCGCAACACAGCCGTAGATAGGATCTCGCATTCGAGCCAATGCCTCATAAGAAATGGTTATTGCGGCATCACTTCGGTTGTGAACTGGTAAGTGAAGTAATAGCTTAGAGACGTTGCTTGCACCAAACACTTTATGGACTGCAGCAAAATGCGATGCTGCTTGTTCATAGCAGAAGTAAGGGGCAAAGACACAATCATTTGTGCATCTTCTTCTCAGAAATTTGCATGCTCCACAGGAAGAGCCAAACCCTGTCATTGTCCTCAGCTTTTTCTTTCACTAGTGCTCTTCTATTGGACTTGTTTATTTAGGATAAGAGGTCGAAGTTTAACTCTTTATAACAATCATGAGAGAGCTGGATGTTCTTTTTGTTGCGGCTGGGGACAATTCTCACTTTAGTTCAGAAGTCAGTTTCTTTAAGGTCTCCTTTATGGCCTACATTGTCATTGTCAAAATTGGTAGCCTTTCCTAATCATCATCATTACAAACTGTGCTCTAAAAATGAGATATAATTGTTGAAACAGTACTTTTTCAAGTTAAAAAATATTATCATGTAAACACCAAGAATTCTCATTCCGCCCTTTGCAAGTCCCGAAAGGAGAGTTAAACTTTTAAGGCTAGGATTTGCGAATGGAGATTACAAACTAACTCTGTAGCTCTCCAAATGTTCATTGAATGATTAACCAAAATAACTTACGCTGGCTGGATGCAAAGTTGAGTATTTGCATGATGAGCGTTGATGACAAAAATCTATCAATGACAAGTACATAAGATTAGAGAGAAAATTCTAAGTTTTTAAAGTGGTTTTAGTTTATCAATCAAAAGATTACTCCTATGGTTATATTATTAATTTTTCTGAAAGCATTTAGATAGAGTGATAGTATGAGTATCAAAACTACTATCATTCTCTTGTTTTTATAAAATTATGCTATTTATAGATTAAGAAGAATAACGTACTACTAATTGATTACATAATTTAAAATATATATATATGTATCTTAGCATATTAGAACTAGGTATCAAAAGAAATATATTGATCGTGCTATCTCATAAAAACAAGAGATAGAAGAGGAAAGTTGTTGAAAAAATTGAAAAAATGGTTGAAACTGTTATTTCTTTTTTCCCTCTATTTCTAAATAAAAGGATTTTTACATGCATTTTGAGTTAATTTGTGTGTAAATAACATGTTTACTCACTACATGTGGTTTATATAGCTAATCACTTATTATGTAATAATCAGATACTTTTTTTGTACAATTCTTACGCATTTTTTCAAAGAAGTTTAACTACCTAACAATTGCCCCACATTTTTTTAAGTTTGAGTAAGGCTTTGAAAACCTTTTATCTTTCGCATAGATAAATTACATGCGAAGGAACAAGATCCGTACTTGTAGTACACTACTGAAGCAACGTTTCTACTTAGTATTTAACCTATCATATGTTTTTAAAACAGTTCAATGATTTACATTAAGTAACAGTATGAGTGCCCTACTAAATGACTAACACATGTCATTGACTTAGCTTGAACAACTAGGGTTGTTTCTCGTTCAACCCTTACTCATCTATAAATACCTTTAGGATATTGTTCTCCACTTTCTTTACCCTAAAAGTTTGATCACATCTTCAATTTTTCTAAGCTCTTGAGCTTAGAAAAATATTGTCCTAATTTTCAAATGAATGAATTTGAAATAGAGTATTCTGTTTGCATACCACTCCCAAGGTAAATCTTCTTGAATTTGTATTTCCTTGCTTAATTCATTTCTAAGTTTTTTTGGGCAAATTTGAGGTTAGCCAATAATTTTTGGTAGAAACATGCTTATAGGGTTTTGTGTGAAGTTTCTAGTTGAGATGGGCACTAGTGAAATTCATAGGTAGATCAAGTTGTTTCTTGAATTCATAGTTAGTCGTTGGTTGAACTCATATGGTTAAAAGGAAAAAAGCGAGAAGACACTTTAATAGGCATACACAACTATGAGAAATTATTCAAAATAGTTGTTCATTAATATTTGTCTTTTTTTGTTTCTTCTTATAGTCTAAGAGTAGATCTAAACCAATCGTCAACAAAATCATTTACCTGATAACCTCCTAGGCCTCCTCTTTAATTGTAGGCCTTCTTTTCGAGCAACTAGAGAACCTTAGTTGAAAGAATAGATAAACAAGACCAACCAATTAAAGTAGGTATTAAGACTTAGCCTAGCATAATTAACCCAATAAGGAACAAGTCAAGGGAACATAGTTTTTAATAAGAATGGGTCTTTCAATACCATCAAGCTCAAGTGATGATGTTGGTGTGAGCATCTAAGATAATGAGGAGCACTCCACAATTAAGAATGCAAACCAAGGGCATATAAAAGACCGTTGTTGTGTCCCTATTGAATTGTGTGAATTAAAGCACTATCCACCTTTTGAACCTCTTCCAAGATTGGTTATCTTCTTAGAGGTGACTACGGGATATGAGGTGATGCTTTCTTCGCACCCATATGTGAACATTACTTTTTACTACTTTGGGGTTGTTCCTTTTCAACTAACAACTAACATGTAGATGTATCATTTACATTATGCATAAGGAACAACAACTAGACAAGCTCTTGCACATGTAATAGCTCACCCATGTCTACGAATTGAAGGATCATCCCATGAAGGACGATTTCTAGCATACATAAAGGAACTTAAAAGGGTGTAAAACAACATGGACAACTAGCACAACAAATATTTCTTTTTCTTGCATCTAATGATATTGTCCAATCTCTAGATCAAGGTGTTGACAACATTGGTCAAGCATCTAATGATATCATTCAATTGTGCCTCTATATTAGACACTACAAGTTGTAATCCAACAACTTGTGCATATTCATTCTCAGAAGTATGTATGGATTTTTGACAAGAGGAGTGCCTTAATTGACTTCAATGCCCTAATTGCTTAAGGCATTTTTTGAGTTTGCATTTCTTCTATAGGAAGCCATAGGAAGGGTGCTTTGACTAAGATTGAAGAAAGAAGGTCGTTTTTCTTCAAAATAAGAAAGTCTCTTACATGCACTTCTTCTAACATCAAATTATTGATAACAAAAGTTGGTCAATAAGAATTGCATAACATTAGAGAGAAATTCCATACAAATAATAAGGAACAAAGTAAGTTTTTAAAGTGGTAAAACTTATCGATGAGAATTATACATCCATTATTATATTATTAACTTTTACAAAAATAATTTGGCTCAATGATAGAACGAGGGTAAAAAAATGTCATTCTTTTGCCTCCACAAAATTATGTTATCTATGGTACATTAGATTTAAATGTTTAAAGAAATGTATTAATAGTATTATCCCTTAAAAATAAGAGATAGAAAAAAAATGTTTATCGTACGAATTATAGAAAGAATTAAAACTTTTTAGATTTATTCTCTAGACCGAAGAATTCTTACATACATTCTGAATTAATATGTATGTCGATTATATATTGTTCATATTATTAATTATTTAATTATAATCGTTTTTTAAAAAAAGGTTTTGGGTATGTATGTATGTATATATATATATATATAAAAACAAGGAATTTGACAAATACTTTTATAAGATATCAATTATACTACATCGATAGATATAGGATAAATACAAAATTCTAATGATAAGTCGTGTTAAAATTTTGATTAAAGGAACCAATGAAATTATTAAAAAAAAAATATTTTGAAAGTGTTTTCAATAGGTGTTCAGTCAAAATCAAGTCACAGTAGTTATGCATTACGGCTGAAAACTTGGTGTTTTATTAAATGAGAATAAGTTTACGTGGTTTTATGTGCGAAAGTCTAGAGCTCAGAGATTTGATATACACTGCATGAGTCATGACGGCTATTTGTCTTTGTCTGTGGTAAATTCCCTGGAATTACGCAATTTTTAATCCCATATTAGCTTGGTTCAGTTAATAATTCCCCATTTTTTAATATATTTTATCACTTATCAGGTTGTGCTGTTTGCCACTTTACAATGAGTGGGTGATAAAAAGAGTTGAAACAGAAGGAACTCATCCAATTCCCGGGAAGTTAAAGGCAAAATCAGAAACAAACTAGGATCAGATAAACACCATCCACAGTAATTAAACAGGTGCTTTTTTAGCTTATCCATTTCTTGTGCTTCATGGCTCTAGACAGGGGCAGACAAAATGCTATTACATTGACATGGAATTGAATTTGACACCACCAACATTCCCACTTTTATGTCTTTTCAAAACAACTGTGTAAACTTTTGTTTATTGGGAATGAAATTAAGGGCTGCAGGACAGAACGAAGTGTGATGGCAAGGTGGATACTTACTTTTTGGCTTTCGAGATTAACGATGAAAGTGTATTTCTTTATCATGCTTCAATTATGTATCTTTTTTTTTTTTTTTTAATCTGTAAATGCTAGGCTTGCTTGCTAGTTTTTGCCTTGGAGTTCACATGCACCACCTGTTAAAGTTAAAGCCTTGCTCTTAACAGAAACCATTTCTAGGTTTTAGCTCAGAATTATGCCATTGTAGTTTCTTCATTCTTTCTGTTCTTTTCTTCTTCTGCAAACTTCTCCAAGTTTATGTTTTTGTTTGAAGAAAAAGAACCACAAATTGATAGTGTTAAAAAGAAAAAAAAAGGATCCTGTGGGTCAATGAATGTTGAAGAACGATTTATAAATAGCGTCAAAGATGCTTGTAAACTATCGTACTAATCTAATATGCGATGTTTAGGAATTAAGATCTAATATTTTCAAAATCGGTTAAGGTATGAGATGGGATTCAAAGCCTTAAACCAGTAATGACAGTATTTCGAAGCTATGAGCCCATAGAATACAAGGTTGAAAAGAAAAAGGGAAAAAGAAGTAATCAAAATAGAGAATTTCGTAAATTAAAGAAGCACATAGTCCTCAAATGGCCAAATGAGATGACATGATCAATTTCCTTCCATTAAATTTCACAAAAACAAATTTCTATGTGTCATCTAATTTCTATTTGATTTTTTCAGAAATGATTGATTTGCCTTTGAAAATTAAAAGATTGAAAAGAGACTGTTTCGGGTGGGAAACAGTCTCTCGGCCTCCTCAAATTGATGCATACTGATTGACACATAGCACTGCCAAGAACCAGAAAGCAAAGTGTAGGTCTCTGAAAGATGACCAGTTATCTCGTTTCCGATTGAAACTGTTTTGGGCCAGTTACTTGGAGCTCATGAGAGCACTCTCTAAGATATTTATTGATTTAAAGATAAGTATAGCACATGTTGATTTGTTATTATAGAAGCAGTTAAAAATGTTGTATAAAGACCCAACTGATACGTAGATTTCGGGTTCAAAAGCAAAAGAATCTACAAACTGTTGCTTTTGAGTGGGAGCAAAAGAAGAGCATGGCTGGGGTACACAGACTAATAGAAATAGCCCATAATCAGGCACTGTTTTTGCTTGTGTGGTAATAAAATAACCTAAATTTAATTGGCAAACAATAAAGATGACCACAGGAGGTAACGCAGTCCTCCATTTGCCACGTGTCATCCATGCAATCTTCATTGTGCGGTCGCTTACCAAGCCTAGAGATTGATCAATTCTGGAACACGCATGCAGACCATGCTTCACTTTTCTGATCTACTCAAAGAACAACTCTGCCTTGATTGCGCTGCACTCAGCTGCAACTCTTTCTCCATCTCCCTTGTCTTCAGTCTCACCAATATTCTCATGGCTGCTGCTGTCTCCACCATTGGTGCTGTCAACAGAACCACCCCAGTACTCTATTTCACCCACCCCTACACTACTGGACATGCATGCTCATATATATGTGCATATTTTACTTCTTTCAACTACATCACTAATGACTGTTTCGCCTTAAACACTTTTTAGGTTTACGGGTCCTTTTGCTTATCATGTGTGTTCTCTAAGATGTTTAAGTTGCCTCTTGGAGACTGATTTTATGCTTTTCTGTCGTGCTACTTTGTATAATTATCCATGCCAATGCATGCTTTTACTTCGTATTATTATACTTATGTAACTTTGTAAGCACATGTATATACAAGTATTTATATAGCTATGTATTACATATGTATCTGTAAGTGTAGTGTTGAATCTGGTGATCATATGAAATTGGAATCCAAGTCTCAACCTGTGGCATTGTGTGAAGAAAACCAATTGAAATGGACCAACTATCTCTACAGGTGGCAGCCAATCCATGAGCCAGCATAGCTTTAGGAGGTTACTGATGAACAATCAGGATTATGCCAGCACATAATGTAACAGAAATGTATTCTAGAAAAAGTTTGTTATCCAGGTGTTACAACACCTCAGCACCTCTAGAATATTCTGTAACTTGTATAAAATGGTTGTCGTATGCATGAATAGAGCTGAGCTTTTCCTCCAATTCATTCTTATTCTTTGTTGCCATTTTTCTCACATGGTATCAGAGCTAGGTTGATGGCAACCTCTGATTCAAACAACTCATTATCCCAAAACACACAAAATTTCTTCAACACATCATCCTTTAATTTCACCATACCTACTAAGCTTGAGCTCAACAATTATAAAATATGGAAAGCTCAAGCCATCCCTCCAATAAGAGCAAATGATCTTGAAGGTTTCATAGATGGATCTAAACCTGTGCCTCCTCAATTCATGACACCAAGCCCCAACTCCACTGAAATTATAACCATTCCTAATCCAGATTATCTTATCTGGAAAAAGCAAGACCAAACCTCACTAGGATGGCTTCTGTCCACAATATCTAAAAATATATTGAGAAAGGTCTCAAATAGTAGCACCTCCTTTGATTTATGGACAGCACTCAAGCTGCTTTATGAATCTCAATCTCAGTCACGAGCTCTCCAACTTAAGATTCAATTGCAAAACACAAGGAAGGGTCAACAGAGTGTTGCAGAATACTTTGACAAGATGAGAGACATTGCTGATGAATTAAGCTTGGCAGGATATCATGTTGAAGAAGAAGAGCTAGTTCTACAAATCTTGGGAGGTCTGGGCGTAGACTTTGAAACAGTTGTTTCTATAGCAACAGCTTTGAAGAAGCTTCCCACCTTGCAAGAAACCTTCACGCTTCTTCTTAATCATGAAGCTAGACTTGAGCGCATGCATTCCAACACCATGTTAGAACTGCAGAATAACCCTACAGCTCAGGTCACATTTTCTCAGAACTTCATACCCAAAGGCTCTTTGTCTCAAACAAATCAAAATTTTAGAGGCAGGGGACGTGGCAAAACAAGAAATACTGGAGGAAGAAGTGGTTCGAATAACAAGCCCACATGTCAGTTATGCCATAAATATGGCCATTCAGTAGAAGTATGCTGGCACAGATTTGACAAAAATTTCAACCCTCAAGTTGTTCAATCTCAAAAAAATAGTCAAGCCTACTCTGTTAACTCCAAACCAGCAAGCATGGCTTCTAACTACCCTTTCTCGGAAAATGGTACTGATCCAAATTGGTACCTTGATAGTGGGGCAACCAATCACATAACAAGTGATTTGAACAACTTGAGCATCAAGTCAGATTATCAAGGTGGGGAACGAGTCACTGTAGGCAATGGTCAAGCTCTCAACATCACCCATTTTGGTAAAATTATTCTAAACTCCATTGAATTAAAAGATGTGTTAGTAGTGCCAAATATCACAAAAAATTTATTGAGTGTCTCAAAACTAATCAATGATTGTGATGTTTGTGTTTTGTTCTATGATAATATGTGCATTGTGAAGGACAAGATGGGGAGAATTCTGCTCAAAGGAATAACTGATGGAGGCCTTTACAAACTGGATGATGCTCATTTTCTGGATTCCAAATCAACCAGGTCTAAAACCATTACCACTCTCTTTGCCTACCAAGAAGCTGTTCAGAATACAGCAAATAAGAACAAAAACCTACAGTTATCCAATGAAAATTATTGTTCTTTTGAATCTCAAAGTTCCCATGCTAACATTGATATCCTTCATAGAAGATTAGGACACCCAAGTGAAAACATATTATTTACTGTTATAAAATCTGGACTTGTCTCATTTCCTATGGCATTTAAAAAGAAAAAATTAAGTTTTTGCAATGCCTGTCAAATTGGTAAAATGCGTGAGTTGCATTATCCAAGTTCTGAAAATAAAATTGATCACCCTCTCGAAGTAATTTGTGCTGACATATGGGGACCCTCACCAGTCTTAGGATCAAATGGTATAAGGTATTACATTAGCTTCCTAGATAGTCACTCTAGGTATACATGGGTATATCCCCTTACCTTTAAATCACAAGCCCTTGAAACCTTTAAAAATTTCAGAATCATGATAGAAAAACAAATTAAGATTTTACAAACAGACATGGGGTGTGAATTTCTAGCATTCAATAATTATTTAAAGGAAACATACATCATTCATAGGTTCGCTTGCCCATATACACATTACCAAAGCGGAAAAATTGAAAGAAAACACAGACACATCACTGAAACAGCCTTGACTTTATTGTCTCAAGCTGAAATGCCATTAAAGTTTTGGTGGGAAGCTGTTAATACAGCAGTCTTCCTAATCAACAGAATGCCATCTTCTATCATCAATAATCTTTCACCCATTGAAAAGCTAACAAAGTCCCAACCAGACTACTCATTCCTTAAAACCTTTGGGTGTGCCTGCTATCCCAACTTAAGACCATACAATAAGCAAAAATTTAATTTTCACTCTAGCAAATGTCTCTTTATTGGTTACAGTACAAAACATAAAGGATATCTTTGTTTACACAATTCTGGAAAAATATATATTGCAAGGGATGTAAGGTTCAATGAGCATGATTTTCCCTACCAAAAAATGTTTGAAAAACAATCACAGTTTTATAACCATGATAACACCCTCAGCACACAGTTTTTGTCCACTTCAGAACCTTTCCTTCAAAAAGAGCAAAGTTCATGTGAAGGACCTTCAACAATAGTTCCTGAAGACAGAAATTCTCCTCCATCAAGTCCCAACAATTCTACCAGCACAAATCAGCATGAAAATCAATCTGAAAATGTTGAAAATGAGTGTATTAACACTGAAGTTGCTCAAGCTCCAAGAAATTCACATCCGATGATAACTAGAGCTAAAGCTGGCATATTCAAACCTAAGATTTATCAAGCTCAACTCTCTGATCACACTCCAACAACTGTCCAAGAGGCTCTCTGCTCACCACAATGGAGACAAGCTATGGTGGAGGAATTCCAAGCTCTCCAAGAAAATCAAACATGGTCCCTAGTTCCCAAACAAAGTCATATGAAACCTGTAAGTTGCAAGTGGATTTTTAAAAATAAATTCAATACTGATGGTACCATCTCACGTCACAAGGCAAGACTTGTTGCCAAAGGTTTCCTTCAAACTGCAGGCATCAATTACTTCGAAACATTTAGCCCGGTTGTCAAATTCAATACCATCAGATTAATCCTTAGCATGGCAGTAACACTTGGCTGGGAACTCAGGCAGATCGACATCAACAATGCATTCTTAAATGGGGATCTTATTGAAGATGTCTTCTTAGAACAACCTGAAGGGTTTAAAGACAAACTCATCCTAATCACGTGTGTAAGCTACACAAAGCACTATATGGCTTAAAACAAACCCCCAGGGTTTGGTTCCAAAAGTTGAAGGATGCTCTTACTGAATGGGGATTCACCAATGCAAAATCAGATACGCCTTTATTTTTTATGCATAAAAGTGAAGGCATAGTAATCATCCTAGTCTATGTTGATGATATAGTGATCACTGGCAGCTCAAAAATTCTTATTGAATAGACAGTGAAGAATCTGAAAAATAGATTTGCTTTAAAGGATCTTGGCCAGTTAACATATTTTTTAGGAATTGAAATTCAAAGATCAAAGAATTCTCTGCATCTATCACAAACCAAATACATCCGAGATATCCTGGCCAAAGCACAAATGACTCAGTGCAAACCATGTCCAACTCCCATGGTCATCAGTCAAAAGATCAACAGTGAAAAAGGTGAACTAATGGAGAACCCCACAATATATCGAAGTATCATAGGCTGCTTGCAGTATGCTACAGTAACACGTCCTGACATAGCTTTCTCTGTTAATAAGCTAAGTCAGTTCATGCAATGTCCTTTAGATATTCACTGGAAAGGTGTCAAACGAATTCTGAGATATCTCCAAGGAACAGCTGAACTTGGATTACTTTATACTGCAGAACCTCACATGCATCTTCAAGCTTTTACAGATGCAGATTGGGCCTGTGATCCAACAGACAGAAAATCAGTTGGAGGATACTTGATAGAATTCAACAATAATCCAGTAAGTTGGTGTTCAAGAAAGCAGCGAGCAGTGTCAAGGTCAAGCACAGAAAGTGAGTATAGATCCCTTGCCCAAGGAGCAGCAGAGTTGATATGGTTCCAGTCCTTGCTGAAGGAGTTAAAATTTCAAATTAATATACCTAAAATATGGTGTGATAATAAAAGTGCTATCTCTTTGGCTCACAACCCCATCTTGCATGGTAAATCAAAACACATAGAGGTAGACATCCACTTTATCAGAGATATGATCAACAATGGAGACCTAGAAATCCAATATATCAGCTCTAATAAGCAGACTGCTGATATCCTTACAAAACCTATATCTCAAGATCAATTTGTTTATCTCAGAAACAAACTCAAGCTTCATTCCAGAAGCTAAAGTTTGAGGGGGACTGTGAAGAAAACCAATTGAAATGGACCAACTATCTCTACAGGTGGCAGCCAATCTATGAGCCAACATAGCTTTAGGAGGTTACTGATGAACAATCAAGATTATGCCAGCACATAATGTAACAGAAATGTATTCTAGAAAAAGTTTGTTATCCAGGTGTTACAACACCTCAGCACCTCTAGAATATTCTGTAACTTGTATAAAATGGTTGCCGTATGCATGAATAGAGCTGAGCTTTTCCTCCAATTCATTCTTATTCTTTGTTGCCATTTTTCTCATAAGACTCTCTCCACTTTCACTGGCTTTCTTCGTGTTCCATGTTTGCCTTTTCTCCTTCATCTTACTCCTATTCTTCTCATGTTTCCAAGTTTTCAAAATTGTCCATGCTTTCATAATTAGTCTTGTATGCCACCTATGCTCCCTATTCCTTTCTCTTGCAGGTCACTCAATCCTTGGCACTAATAATAAGCAAGAAGAACCGACTACACACTTATACAAAATTAAGATCAAATTCATTCAACTGTTATTTTAAAAAACAAAAGACCATATTCATTCAACTCTCATTTTAAGAACATAAACCATATTTATTCAACTTCTATTAAAAGAAATAGCAGTTTATCCCCCAGTTAATATCAGCTATGTCCTACATACATCAAAACAATCTTTTTTTTTTTCTTTTTAAATGATGACTGCACATATGTAACTCTCACAGACAAAAAGCTGATATGCAAAACCTTAAGAAGATTTCAACAAAAACCAAAATTTCACACAACACCTAAGCATCTGACAGCATAGTAATAAGATCCTTTGTTAAAAATAACCAAATGAATACCTCAATAACAGATGTTACTCACCATACCATGAAGAAGTCCACCATACTACAATTCGAGATATATTTACAAAGTAAATATATAAAAAAAGACAATTACCGGAAAGAAGAACTTCAAATATATAGACTTAAGAGAAATTTGAGCTTAATTTTGGCAACAGTTTATACAAGCCAATTCCTGACACTCATTCATCTCACTGAATTGTTGAAAGATATTATTCATCTATCTAATAACAGAATGTAACTCACATTCAGAAAGAACAGAATGATCCAGCATAATAAGACAATTATCAGAATTACTAGAAAAAGATTGGCTGGTATATCCAACAAAATGTGGATCAACGGATTACCACATCTAAAGGCCATCACTGCTGGCCCAACGAGAAAATAAAATCTGGCCTAAATTTCAGAATATAAACCACACTGCATGTTGATAATGCCAACATGGCATTTCCATAGCAGAAACTGATACACCACACAGAAGAACAAAAAATTTATATCCAAAAAACTCAACAAAAACTATATGCATAAAATGAGAAACTCTGAAAGGTATCCAAAAGAAAATGTACAACAAACAAGTACAAACTACATCTTATTGAAAGTAGATTAAAGGCTTAAAAAACTTCAACAAGGACATACCTAAAACCTATCAAGGTCACTAATCAAATCTCTCTTTGCGAAAGAAGAAGAACAATTTTGGGAAGAATCTCTTTAGCCAATGCAGAAACGCATCACCAACATGTAAAGATTCCAAGCATAATTTTGTTTTTCCTTCCCTCTTAACCTTTAGTTTTTTTCTCACTTACTGATCTGAGACAAGTAGCTCCGGCAAATGTTCACGTAAATAGAATCTAAAACATATTGCAAGAACAACTTCCTATTATCACAAACTAATCTAACTTCCAAACAGATTAGGTGGTTAGTCTAGTGAACTTCCAAATTCTTGAAGTTTCTGAGGTAATGACCAGTCAATATTCTAGTTTTTTGTTTAAACATTCCAATGATTTAATGACTAGCTCTTTCTATGCCTAATCAAAAGAAAAGTTGCTCTTTGTAGTAGGCATCATTGTGATACTGAAAAGTTAAGATGGCTTTCCCTATGCATGTCAACATTAGCAGTAAACCCGATGGAATTTCTCATCAACACCTTACAGCAATGGTGAAGTCTCTCTCAAGAAAATTTCCCCAACTTATGCAGGTAGATTTCTTATTAGTTCATATATAGTGACAACAGTCTGTAATCATAAATTCTTAACCACTCAGAAGATGGCCATATCCTTAAATTCATCAATATCTAATTAGCCACAGAAGTCCTCACATCTCTTTAGTTCCTGTGGTTATTTGCCTAAATCTAATGATTCCGTTTAAAGCTTTTTCTCTGAGTCTTTATCTATTCTAGAAATGAGCACTCAAGAACTCAGATGTTTGTGCTGATGATCAACATACAACCAAAACTTGAAAATAACCCATAAATTTTTCGATTGCAACAAAAATTCAAGAACAATATGTAATTTGTTTCCTACCAACAATAACAAAATCACTCCAAAGTAATTGTTAATTTCTTTATGTAACATTGACAATAAAAGTTTAAACAATATGCCAAACAGTTGTTATCTCAGATATTCGTTGTAAACAATGGAAATACATCAAATTATAATAATAATAATCAGAGTTAAATAGACATAGAAAAAGATGGTGCCAACTTCCTAAAATTTTTCATTATTTTAAAGAATGGAGTTACCACATTGCCCAGTGTTCATTAAAAATAAGATCAACCCTATAATTTTTTTACAAAATTTAGTTGCGATCAGCACATTACACATATGGAGAGTAAACACAGAACAAAGCCAACAGTGGAAACATACATGTATCCATTCACTATAAGATCATAATAAAAATAATAAAAATTTAATTGAAAGAATCACTGCGAGATCATGGAAACTGACATATACTAGTCTATGAACTTGTTAGAGTGATTGCATTCCCCCTATCAGTTTGTAAATCCATTCTAAACGGTCCTTACGCATAAAATCATGTGTCCTTGTCTTTCACTTGGCCAAGTTTCCTAGGGAAGTATACAAACTCTAATGAAAATAAATTATTTTACAACTGAACTAGTTCCTGGGTGCCCTCCATAGAATCCTTCAGGATTTTTTCAGCTCGCCTTTTTTTCTCATCCTTCTCATCATACTTGCAAAACTGAGGAGCAATCATCTCAACATCCTTGCACTTCGGGCCCAATTGAAGTGGCTTACCTAATGACTTCTTTCCAAGTCCAATCTTAAATTGCACAGCAGACCTCTGGTTCATAAGAACCTTTTCCTGTTGCTCAGAATCAGACACCATATTCTTCAATGCTTCAATAGCTGGAGCACATGTCTGCAGTACCGAAACATAATTAACCACCCCACAGTTTTCTGCAACAGGTATTTTGGAAGCTACTCCTTTGAAAGCTTAGCTGGAACAGCCACCAAAGATACTTCCTTCTCCTCAAAATGCAGGAGCGCAGAAAGAAATGAATTTCTTTCTGCTGCCTGTTTTTCCTTAGGATTGTTTCCATGGGTAACTGAGGAAGGTTCCTGTGGTCCACTGCCAGAAAATTTCTGCCGCAAATTCAACATAGATATTTCCATCTTTCTCTGCTGCCTTCCAAGCTCAATCTTCTCAGTTTCAGAATCAGTTTCTTTCTCATTCAGAATGGGCAATTGAAGATAAGTCTGAGGATCAGGAAAAACAGGTAGCCAAGCTGGAATGTGTTCATCAGGAGGCTCCTCCCCAATTTGCAAGAAACTGGATGTTGGCCTTTGATCTTTAACAAGTGGGAAACATGGTATAGAATACACAAATGGGACGTCCTGGACTTCATTAACATAGTGAATAAGCTCTCGAACTACACCTGAACTTGTAAGACGGTGATCAATATCAGAAGCACCTGAAAAGCTTGCGTGAATCCCAACTCTTCTAATCCTAGAAAGATATCGAAAGCACTGACCTCTGTTCTACCAGCTAAATTTGCATAGAAATGTGCAAATTTTCCAATACTACGTATATACCGCACAGCAATTTCAGAAAATGTTCCAAGAGCAGACTGCTGAAAAGTCTGAAACCCCACTCTCTCGCATACCTGTGCTATGGCAATCTTGGCAATCGCTTGCGCAAAGTCATCTCCGCCAAATTTTCTCTTTGGGAATATTATTTCATGCTTACTTCCACTCTGCCCACCTCCATTGCTCATATTCAACTCCTCATATCACTTCTCAGCTCCTACTATTTTACCCAAAATAAACATTCTATTCCAAATATTCCCAAAAATTCGCATCAATCACCCACAACTCATTACTTTATCACCCATTTTCCGAACTCTGATCAAGATTCTATTTAGATTCAGAACCCAGTCATCTTTTCTTGCTACAAAACCCTAGATACTCACTCACAAAGCCGAAACAAAAAAAAAAATGCTTGAAAACAGTTGATGAAACAAATGCTTAGCAGTCAACTCTAGCGATTATGTCAAATGCCAGCGTTGAAGAAGCAGATTTTCAGCTCACAAAAAGCAAAAATCAGGTCCCACTGGATCGCCAACAAATAAACCCTAATATTAAGGAGCTTGATCGATATAGATTTTTTTAACAAAAAATTGAAATTCTATTATGTGGGATTTAAGGTTGATACAGTGAATTTAAAAACGCTAGAAAAATCTCTCGATTAAATAAAAGAATAGAATAGAGAATGAGCGGGTGAATGGTTGAAGATTGAACCGAGACCAGTGACTGAGGTCTAATTATTATAAGACAGAAATATGAGGCACGGGAGGACTGATAAGTCAACAGTGGTAGGATAGAAAGTCCATCCTGCTTCTGCCACCTGTCTTTTGGATTACATTATTTTAATGAATCAAACTTTTAAAAATTTTTATTAAATCTATCAAATATTTAAAAAATGTTTAGATTTTTTATTGTAAGGATTAATCTTTTAATATTTTTTACTATTAGCATCAAACTAATCACCTTATTTTTTAAACAAAAAAATAATAATTCTTATTATTTTTGTTCAATAACTTAAAAAATACTAAAAATTTAGTTATTTTTATATAAAAAAATGTAATATTTTGGCTTATTTAATAAAAGATTTTAAAAGTTAAGTGTCTCTAATATAAAAAAATAAATTTCAATTATTTCAATAAAAAGGGAACAATTTAATATATTTAAATATCTAAATTTCAAAAAAAAAAATATCATTATTCACTAATTATCAAACGTTTGATATTTTACTTTTATTTCTTTAAATAATAAAAGAACGTAAATATTTGTCACGTGGTAATAAAGTAGGTAGATTGTGCTATCATATTGTATTTGTATTCTTTTTTCTAGTATTATAAATCAAAAGATAATTAATTTAAATACAATCTATATTATAATCATACAAAAAATATTTAATCTTAAAGTGATTCATTTTTATAAATGGATTGACATAATACGATATATTTAGCCTTAAACCTTAAGTATTCAAAACATGTTGATTTGCTTTGTTATATGACTTGTTTTGAGATAAAACGATATATGTTGCATGTATTTTTCATTTATATACAATCTGTTATAACATAATACGATACTTATATACAAATTATGGTTGGATTATGCATAAAGCATTTGAATATGACTTTATTTCACAAACAAATTAATACGAACACAATCTGTTTGCTATTTGTATAATAAATACTCAACCTAAACTTTTTTTTTGGTTGCATCATGTCGCAAGCCATGGTGATAGTTCCTCAAAGAAAGGTAATATTTGTTGATTAATAATAAAATTTATAAGTTGTATATATTTTTTTTAAAGTTGATCCATGTTTTTCTATCTCACAATTTAGGTCAAGGATATCTTAAAGCAACATTCATGAAAATTTATGTCAAATTTCTAAGAAATTATTTTTTAAAAATTTTACCATCGTAAGAACATTATAACATTATGGTGTATTGAAACATTAAATACATAATTATAAAATAAAATTATGAAAGGATTATAAACATGGTATATTGATTAATATGAATAATAGATATCACATCATATGATTTGTTTAAATTACCATATTAATTTTTGATACAGGTTATAATATATATTGTTTTATATGAAGTATATTAGAATCAGAAAATATTAATGGTCAGTTAACAAAGCCAAGTGTGATGTACAATATAAGTCTTCTTGTTGAGGCAAAACTAATGTAGGCCTCCGTAGCATAGTGGTAGTGCGTTCGCTTCGTAAGCGAAAGGTCGCGAGTTCGATCCTCGCCGGGGGCTTTTTGTTTTGCGGCTTTTTCTTTTAAAACGGCGGCGTTTTTGGATTCAAGGTTCAACTTAGGATATGTTTCATGAATCTCGACGGATGAAATAATACAACCTGCCAGACATTGATACAGTACCACTTTGGGGTGGTTTCGCCCCCAATTTGTAGGGGTCAATTCGGATTTCGATAAAATTTGTAATACTCAATTTGAATTTAAGCTTATTAAAATTGATATATATATATATATTATTAAAAGATTGTTAATAAATAAATAATATGATTGAAGGGATAATTACAGATGTTAACAAAATAAAAACATTGTCATTAGTTGTATAAACAATCTGATCTCATGCCAATCTAAAATTTCAATCTTGAAATTAGCATGATCAAATGGGGTTATCTCAGATAGCTTAATTTTTTTAGAAGTCTAGGTTCAACAATTAAGATTCAAACAAAATATATCAAAATTTAACTCGACAAAACTAATGTCTAATATGATAAAAGAGATTAAAAAAAACTTAAGAATTAGTCTTCTAGCCTCTAAATATCAATAATAATTCATATTCGTAGCTGTTTGCATGAAACTGATCAAACTTATTCATCAAGAATCAGACTTCGTACCAAAATCTACTAGTTCATAGTTAACTCAGATTGCATTGAGCAACTTACTGCTTAGATGAATATCTTTGGAAAATTCAAATCAATGACCAAGGAGATGGTAGTAATCATATGATTATATCAGCAACACATGCAAGGGCAAATGATATAGTTCATGGATAGAGAGACAAATTTGAGAAAGAAACCTATGTATGGGGCCTCAAATTGAAACTATGTAAAAAGACTTAGACTTAGGGATGGATTTAATTCAAACTAGATTAAACTTGGAGTTTGCTTAAACTCAAATTGTATCCATAATATTCAGTTAAAGCGAAGCGCTTGAATTTGTTTAGAGTTGGAAATCAGAATAACAAATTCTATTTATCTAGTTTGCTTATTTGTCTTCTCTTATGTTTTTTCTTTTCATTTGAGTTTATACATAAGGACCACAAGCATGCAAGTCTCTTCAATTCTGCAACTAAATTTCCATATGGTAATTTAACCTCTAACCCTACTCTCAAACATGCTGATAATCTTGATCCATTATTTTGCTGGATCTTGTGCAAAAGATGATGGCGCTGTTTCAACCCTCCTCTCTTCCTCACTAAAGCACGCCTATCCATCTTTACTGTCATTCTTCTGAATCAGTTGCAGGTTATATACTTTCCGAAAGGAAAATAAGCATTTTTATCTCCTTCTTCGGGGCTCTAAACTACAACTATAAAGGAGCAGTGGATTATACTACAACTCTCATGAGCTTGAATGCACCTCAAAGCATAAAGCAAACTAATAATGATCATGGAAACATGAACTAATATTGACAAGCATTTTAAAGGTGCAAAAATTTCGTCGATTCATCTTGCTTAGCAACACATGAGCAGCACTTCATTTTGGTCAGTCAGCTAAACCATGAATTATAAGAAATACACACACACACACACACACACATATATGTAT
The DNA here is from genome assembly GCA_026122585.1 of Anacardium occidentale. Classification (NCBI taxonomy): domain Eukaryota; kingdom Viridiplantae; phylum Streptophyta; class Magnoliopsida; order Sapindales; family Anacardiaceae; genus Anacardium; species Anacardium occidentale. The sequence goes on from JAJEJH010000027.1 coordinate 426,989, forward strand.
ATATGCTGTCGTCACACCATGTCAAACTATTCATAAAGCATCATATGTGTATGTTCTACATTCTTGTTTCTTCTGACATTCAAATATAAAACGAAAAGTAGATTTGATTTTCAGTCACCTGACAATTAAATAGAATCAAACATAAGATTATAGTTGTGATCTCCATATATATTATATAAGAGATTGTCTGCATATATATGTATATATATGTGATCTCTACCGGGATGTTGAGTAAGTCAATAATAAGCTGCTTTAAACATCAGTACCTTTTCCTCTCTTCTGAGTAGAAGATTTTGAAACATAGTTGTATCATGAAAAGGGAGATTTATTTCCTTTTCCTTCAATTCCTGTGTGCTGATTTCATGTTAATTTATTTAGAAGGAAACACTTGGTCCTTTTCTGTTTGGCTACCGCTGCTGCTGTGAGAAGGAAGAAGCATAGGAGTCATACTAAAATGGAAGGGTCTCATCGACTGGCTTATGGATTGTAAAGGTGGGGAAAGAGAATTCGAAAAGGGGTTGTGTGAACTACTGGAGCTCAACATTTGAAATTGGTTGATTTGTCGCGGATCAATCTCAACAGCAGCTGGAACATGTGAAGGGAATAGTGATTGTGTTGTTCCAGGGGGTGGACATACCAAAATCTGAGAGCCGGATGATAGAGACAATGTGGATGGCAGTGGCACAACATTGAAGTTGTGAAGATCTTCTGTTTGGGATGTAAGTCCATGATGACTTCCTAATTGAGACAAAGGAAAACTTGAAGGTTCCAAATGATAATACGAACCATAAGGCACAATATTATTCAACGAACCTGGTAAGGAAGAATTGTTGGGTCTAGGTAAGAAGTTGATAGATGAAACTTCTGCTCCTGGCCCTTCATTAACATCTTGCTTCTCTTCACTTCCTTTTGTCCAATTTTCTTTTCCATTTATTGCTGCTTCTCTTGCAGTTTCTTTGGACTTAGCCCTCCAAAGAGCATTAGAACCCCAAATGGTATTTGATCTGGGTAATCCACCTCCATCTTCCCAATTGATGCTGCTGTTGATATTAAACCCTTCTCTGTTAGGTTGAGAAGTACCAACTTCATGAGAAGATATATCTTGCTGATGGGTTAGACCCAAAATCTCGGGTTGCACTGGAAGGGGAGGGAGTTCATCAATTTCATGCTTGGCCGCGTTCAGCAACCAATCAACAACTTTGCTTGGCTGATTAAGTCCAAGTCTATCTTGAAGGTCATACAGCTGAATGGCAGTGGTCACAGAAAGCCTCACTCGCCTATCTCTCAATCCTCTTATGGTACAAACCTTGCTATGTCTATCTTTACCGCCGAAAGCGCGCGAGACACGCACAATTCTCGGATTCTTCAACCTTAACCATGATGACGAAGTAGTACTAGATGAAGCCTTAATCATCTGGCCATCACTCGCATGTCCTTCTGGTTTTGTGGAAGAATCCACTTGATCTTTTGAACTTGAAATCATCTTATGTCTCTCATTATTAGTGCATATGCAGCTGAACTAGCACATATATCATATATAACCTTTCAATAGCAATCAGAAATTATGTACCTAATTTTTTCAGATCGACTTTGCTTCAAAAGTTTCTTCCTGAAGTATCCGATGACATGGAAAGAAGACAACAAAGCAAAAGAAATCAGATCCCAACAGTTAAAGATTTAAAAGAAACTCATAAAATTAAAGAAATTTTGATAAAAACATGGTAAGAGCAAACTATATATCCAAAAAAAAGTTATCATATTATACACAATTAGTGGAAAGTAGAGAAGGCCGATGATCAACAAAGTCTACACAGTCAAGTTCGTATCATTTGGGTATTTATCTCAACTGCAAACCAACACCTGCCTCACAAACGTGTAGCTTCTTTTGTGAATGAAAAACAGATGTCATGAGATAGCTTTAAATATACAAAGTTAGAAACCACAATATCCTATCGATGAACTTGCATCAATGACAAATTTTTGGTGCTTTTCTTTTGGTATCTGTAGTAGAAATGTATTGATTTAACACCACAGTCCGAAAGCAAGGTTGAATTTTGATTTTAATTGGGGCTAGCTAGCGAGCGAATAAATTTATTGATGAAAGTTGAGGCATATGAGAAAGGAAGATGCCGGAATTCAACCGACCATGCTCCACAGAAGAATTGAACAAAAAGCAATGGCTTACATGCTACCACGTGTAACGTTTCACCATCGGAGCAATAAATATCGTAATTGAAATCTTATCATTTTCTTCATCACGCATATTGTTCAATCATTCTAGTTAATGAACCATTAGGGCTCATCTTTCTGTGTTAGGGTCTCAATATAAGGGTTTACTTTGAGATCAACACGTGATTTATAGCAAGTTATAGTAACTTCATTAAACGGGGGACCATATTTGCTGCCCTTTTGTAAAGTTGCGAGGCATGCTTTCTCGACAACTACAAAAGTCTTTGAAGCTGCTATCACTTCACATGGGTTGATGAAGGCACGCCTAGTGCAAAGAAAGATGTATTCATGTAATCAAAGTATGAAAAACATTCGTTAAATATGTAACTCAATTCGATATATATACGCTAATCCCTAAGAAAGTCTTAATATAAACCATGCAAAGGAGAAACTAAATAAACCATGCAAAGGAGAAACTAAACATTTTATAATGAAATTAGACTAAAATCAGCAGCTAATAATCTTCACATGGAGGAGAAGATTTAAAAGACAATGCAAAAAAGAAGTTATCAAGTTGAATAAGTTCCATTAATGGGGTCGAAAAGTTGTGGTCTATACTCTAAGAGCATTGTCATGGTGATGTGTGTGTGAAAGCAACAAAAGACATTGAGAAGCTGCCTTATAAGAGGGACCAACGTACGTAATTTCCTCTAAAACATCCACCCAGTTTTATTATTCAATGAGGACCACACAACACAACCTTTTTTCCTTTAGAGAGATATGCATGGAGCAAGTCGAAGTGTTCAACCCAAAGGTTGACACCAGCAATGGAATATAAATTAATATCTCTTTCTAACAATTTGGAAATAAAATAGAGACGTATGAGAGTTTAATTCTTCATACATGCATGCATTTTCTGAAAAGTGTTTTTAAAATCCAACAAGGATCTCATCTTCTTCAATCATTATGGTCTTATTCATGTGGATCCCAGTTTCAAATCAAAACCCTGGGTTTTCTTAAAAAATTAATACTGTGGAACCCTTCAAAGCTTAACTTTCAGATATGGCTTTCTGTTACTCGCATCGTATTAAATAAGAATAAATCCTACCCCTAGTGGTAGGGCAACAAGAAGAATGAAGCCAAAAATCGTTTAATTTAGTCTATGAAAATGGAAATTGCTTTCAAACCAAAATGAGTAACATGTAAAGATGGGGTCTTTTGTTTTTTTTTTTTTTTTTTTGATTTAGAATTTATGAGCTTTACTTTAACCTGTAAACTAGCAGATAACTTCGCCAGCAAAACACGCAAAACAATGCAATTTCCTATCGTTGAATGCAGCAAAAGTAAATGGTATTCTATTCCATTTTCCGTCCATTCTGGATAATCAAGTAGAATCTTGTTCTGTGTTAAATAGAAGGTTTGATATTATAGAACTTTGTGTGAGATTTATCTAATTTTAGACTCTTTAATCTCACTATCTAACTTTTGGGATAACATTTACTTTGAATTCATATCACATAGTATGAAAATCATTATTAAAATTTTCAATTATAATTATAGGATGCGAATGGTAACACGCCAAGAGCTAGTGTACAAATCCATATTTATCATAATTAACTCAATGATGTAATGTGCAAAATCAAGAACACGAAGACAAATTCTATTTTATGTTACTTTGGAGAACAAAAATATACAAGCTGTCAGAAAATGATATATGCCAGAAAGAAAACAAGAAAATTCAACATACAGATAATTGATGAGAGGACATTACATATAACATATAGAAAGTGATTTTTCAAAGATAGGTTAATATTCATTAAGGACAACTGGCTAAAGAAGAAAATATACGTATATATTTCTCTCCATATTTACTATGTATCGTTTAAAAGCTTAGTCACCAAAGACCTTCTTACTTTTTCTCTGCTGAATATAATTAGTCATGGTATTAATTTCCTGAATTCATTTTCATTTTAAGAAAAGATAAGAAGAAAATATAGCACTGTGGAAGCACAAGTTGTTTCTGAGGGGAAGAGGGCTTATTAATCATAAAAGCATTGGAAACTGGGTTCATCTGTATTAACTTTTAACTGATGCTTCTTCAAAGATTTCGTCCCAACTCATTTCAGAGAGAGAGAGAGAGAGAGAGAGAGAGAGAGAAGAAGAGAGGCACTGTACTGGTTGTTTTGCAGGGAGAAAGAGACGGGAGAGAAACTTTTAGGGTTTGTGACCTCTCTTTTTCTTCTTTCTCTAATGTCTAAATTAACTAGTAGTAGCAGTAATGGTGGGCATCTCAAGACTGAGCAGTAGAAAAGTTTGACACACCATTCAGATCGACTGAGCCAAAAGCAAGGACGCCATTATTGCCAAATAAATGGTCCCCAATGAAATGCGTTTGGTCATAAGGAAATAGAAACAGAAAGCATTAAAATGTTGATGATAAGGAAACTGAAACAAATGGCATTAAAGTGTTTTTTGTATATATATCTGTGCAACACCCGTCCAACCCTTCCAACTAAATTCAAGTGGAACTCTAAACAGTTAAGGTTACGATTCAAAGTTCTTCTAAACTAGTGTCTGCCTGAAAGGCACCACTCCATTGCACATGACAGGCTTGTGCAGTTCAAGATATTATTCACCAAACGGGGAGACTTTTGCGATATCAACAGCTTGAAGCCAGAGTCTTATTAGCCGCTCTTAAGTTCAAGTTTTTAGAAGGAACTTTGATTACTGTAATAAGGTGGAATATATTAAATATACAATAAGTAATATGATAAACCACGAATTGTATCAAGAATCTGAAATTTGATAAGAAAATTAGCCTTTGGGTTTATTGAATTATTCGATCAAATGATAATAATCAAAGTTTAATGTTTTTAATGCGGAATAACGTTTAAATACATCTTAAAACCCTTAGTAAAAGAAAAATAATTAAAACAATTTTCCTAAAATGTTTGAAATTTTGCAAACACGATAGGATTGTTCCATCAAAGAAACACTCATTCGAACTTCAGTTGTGGTTATTCTAACCGGGTTCTGCCCAGATTTTTGGAATTTAGATTCAAATTAACGGAGGCTTCAATCCCTCATATTTCCAAGGGTTGGATTGGATCAAGAGTCAAGCGATTTCAGAAAAGATTTCTAATCAAAATAACTGAATCATGTAGAAGTTATTAACCAAAATATAATTCCGTTCAACATATTGCCATTATCTAAGTGAAGCCAACTTGTACCGTTACATTTTGAACCTTTGCTTGAGTTATCTTCTCTCCGAGTCTCCCGAGGTATTGGGAGAGTTTACAGATAAGAAATTATATAAAAGTTCACAGCAGCAAAAGGCTCTCAATATTCGTGAAGGGAGTTGTGAAAGAAAAGACAGGTAGTGATACAAAAACAGCTTTGAGATTGATATATATTTTTTATCATCTGCTAATATATTTAGAGAGGATATGCAGCTATGCTTTCTCTGCCATCTTTGCATTATTCACTGGAAACATAAGTTGTTTTAATTTGCTCTGTGCGATCATGACTTGCCTTTTACACTTTCGTGTTCTTAGGGTTTCTCTCTATCCTTTTTCAAGGGCTAATAAAAGGCACAACTGCAATAACAGAAGCAACGTCAATCCCGAAAAGAAAGAGAAATCAATATATAAAATATCAAATATAGAGCAGAGCTTCTCAGAACATATCAGACAAAAGAAAATTAAAGAGCACAACTCTACCCAAACAAGTAAAGGACAAATTTCAAGAAGAGAAATGGGTACTCTCTTCTCTTCTATTCATCACCAGAGCGCTCTCTTCTCTTAACCAGCTTCTCTGCCATAAATTATTGATGATGTTAATGATGATGATGATGATGATGATGATGATGATGATGATGATGATAGAGATGGTGACTATAACAAGGATGATGGTGATAGTAAGCCGCAAAAACAATTTGAGCCCGTTCAATTATCGCTGCAGGCAATAAAATTTTTATTAAGAACTATGCAAGAAGTTTGTATCCAGGAATCCCTAATTGGATACTGTTCTAACCTTCTTCATGCAATATTCACTTTTCAAATCCCACATTGAGTGCTTCAAAAAAATCAAACTATATACATGGAAGCTAGCTAGCCATAATAATATAAACATCGGAAATAATAAAAGCATGCCATGATTTCTAGTATATATAATTGCTTGCAGAATAAAGCAAAGCACATGCATTTTCTTGCTATTTTGGCTGTAAGATCAAATCGTTCTGTGCAGCTGAGAGTACGGTGAACTAACAGGAAAAGGAGCAGACACAAGAAAGTGAATTTGCACGCTTTAGTGCTTAATCTGTTTAAGGAATTTAGAAAAGTTCTTGAGTTTGTCCATTGGTTTGATTATATTTGTCGACACTATGACATATTGGGGGAATACATAGGTTAAAAGTTCATCACAACATGAGAACAAGGCAGTCACATCACACACTTTAATCATATGAGCAATTTACTAGTTATAAGTATCACAATATTCTTGAACTCCGATTGGGCATTAATCTGGTCACGGGGCTAGTCCAAATCTTAATCGGTTTGATCACTGATCAAATTGATAATAAATTAAATGGATATTAAAACAATATTCAATCAAATCAAACTGTGGTTTGGTTATATATAATGTATAATTCTTATCAGAAAGACTTAATTTAAATTCTAAAGATTATAAATTAGCAAAGTTTGGGTTCAAAACCCAACAATTACAAAATTTTATAATAAAATTTGGTTTATACAAACATAATAATTAGATCAAGTTGACCACTAAATCTTAGTCTGATTTAGTCTATCTAATTCAGATTTTAAAAAGCTCCTTGTGCATAAAAAGAGGAGGTGAATTGTTTAAGATATTAAGTAATAATTATTAATGGTTTTCAGGTCAAGATGCTTTTGGGTTTTCAATTAGCTGAATTTCTTCGCGATTGAGCAATTTAGGGATTTGTAAATATTCTCTTGATATACGATTTATATTAAAGAATTTTTTTTTTATTAAGGCATGGCCTCCAACAATTTGATTGGGCTTGGCCTCTGATTTCTCATGGGCTTTTGCCGTGTGCTTCGTGAAGCTTGAAGCTTTAATTTTGTGGCCTATTCAGTCTAAATGGTTATATTGGACCTGGTATATATTGACCTCATAGCCCATAATGGCGACAGGTAGCTTGAGGCCTGAAAATCACTTAATTTATTTGATTTCAGCATTATAAAACTTAAAAATTACAGTAAAAAAAGTCTTCTGAATTTTCTATTATAACTTAAAATTTATATATTTTATTATGTAGACAATACTTGTTAGAAACCTATCCTCTCATAAGAGATTTTAAATACAAGGAATTGTATAAATTTCATATTAGATATTGAGTCTTCTTCATTCTTATATTCAAATTATCTTATTATAGTTTTTTACCATTACTTTTGTATGAATAAAACACCCATTTAAAATAGAAAAACTTCGTTAGTTTTAAAAAATAAATTACAGCTAAAAATGGGAAGGCCAATTGATCAGATTATTCCTAGAATGCATGATAAAGTTTGGATTAGTTTTAATGGCTAATGTTTCCTTGATCACTTGTATGTTGCAGCAAGTTCCTATGCTTTGATCCATTCAAAGAAATTGTTCAAATTCTTGTTCGACTGACCACCTTCTTTGACAGTTTCTATGGCAGCTTTCTTCAGTTTCAAAGCTCTTGCTTTAAAATTTTCGTTACCAAGAATTTGGTGTATCTTACTTTTAATTTCTTCTCGTGTAATGATACCAATCTCGTCTCTTTTAAACCTCAATCCCACCTGCCAAATATCACAAATGTAGCTCTCATCGATGAACTGGTCAGCAAAGCAAGGCCAGCACAAGAAAGGAAGCCCATCGCTTAAACCTTCCAAGGTGGAATTCCAACCACAATGACTAAAGAAGCAGGCAACGGAGGGGTGACTCAAAACCTCCTGTTGCGGAGTCCTACCCACCATTCGGCCACGTTTGGCTACCCTTTCTTGAAACCCTTGTGGGAAAGCTTCGTGGGCATCATCAATTATATCTGGCCTCACAACCCATAGGAACGGCCTGTTTGTTAGTTCAAGTCCTAGTGCCAACTCTTGGAATTGGATCTTGTCTAAAACTGTGAAGCTGCCAAATGCAATATAAATGACTGAGTTAGGCTGCTGTTGATCGAGCCAATCCAAGCAAGATGAGTCTTCTTGCCAGAAGTATCCTTTTGAATTTCCTTGTGTTTTGCTTAATAAAAGAGGTCCTATTGGAAGCATATTCGGAATCAAGGCGAATGCTCCAGGTTCAAAGTCATAGGTTGAGTTGCAAATAAGGGTATCTGCCGCTTTCACAGCTTCTGTGTTCTTGCATATGAAGTTAAAGATTGTCTTGTGGGCAAAGCCGCCACCAATATTGACCCAAGTAAAGTTTGAACTGTCCATTTCAGCATGCTGTGTGCAAACTGAAGCAGTTGTTTCTTGATCGGAGTCCCTGTTTGGGAACAAATTATACCCAACGAATACAATGATCAATAGAACTCTCTGCGTGATTGACTTTTAACTTAAAACGAGTGAGAATGCGTTACCGTTACTGTCAAGGATTCCATTATCAATCATCTTTGCAATCTTGTAAAACAAAGCCAGAGTTGCAGCTGCCACAGGCCAAAAGGCAGCCTTCTTAATTTTCATCTTCTCAGCAACTTCAATAGGAAATCCAATATTCCCATCAGCAATCACGCAAACAATATTTTCGTCTTCCACTTTGTTGATCTCTTCTATAAGCTCTTCCAGCTTCCCAGGCATCACCTTCAGCATAGCTTCACATAACCTCCCTATGTCATTTCTGTCCTTCCAGGGTTCCAGTCCATCCGGAACGGACACCAGATGAATTCCCTCCTCCATAGTCATTTTCTTGCAATGCATTCATGACCCGCTTGTGATTATAATCTGTGTTAACAAATGTGACTCTGCAGCCATGCTTAACTAAGCATAGTGAAAGCTCCAGTAACGGAATCACATGGCCTTGTGCTGGAAAAGGAACTGCCAGGATATGTGGACGCCTCATTTTATTAGTTTCTGATTCTTGTGTGTTCCTATGAACAAGGTTTGGTTTGTTTTATAATGAAAGGGGATGTGTTCCCTGGACACATTTTGCACCGCCTTGTGCTTGTCGGCAAAGTTTTCTCTCCCATCTTCTTTTCTATATTATCATCTTCATCTGCTCAACTGCAATATATAAAACAAAATGCATATAAATTAAATAGTGCAGTTGACAACTCCCGGGACAAGCCCTGCAGCATCTTCAACAACTCAGGGGCCATGGAAGGAAATAATTTGTCCGGTCTTGCAGCGGTGTATGATTCCATTTAAACCAAATTTATGTCGTCAATAATGTTATTCATCACACCATACCATTCATCTCACCAAATATTTCGTATTGGAAAAATATAGATATGGAAAGTTGAAAGCTTCGGGTCCAAATCAGGCAATCTGCCACTTGAAAGCTTCTGTGGTGTTATATAGAAACTTGAACAACTCTTGTATAATCTAAAAGTCCTCGCTGCCGACGCCGGCTGGTCCAATAATTAAGCTTTGTAGTGCAATATTTTGAATACCAACCCCTACTGATAAGATAATAATATTTTTAGACTTTGAGGCTTCTCCATTTACTGGCCTACTTAATAATATTTTCAGAGTTGAGGTCATTCTACTCATTGGGTCACAAATTTGTAATGGTTTGTTTTAAGAAAATTCTAAAAATTGGAATATGTTTGGTAAATAACAACAATCCCCCTAAATATTTGTTAACGTGCAAATTCCCTATGTGTTCAAGAGAGAAGAGCCCAGTCATTTATAAAATAAAACTTAAAGTTTATCTCATCCCTTTAAAAAAAAAAAAACAACCAGTAAATCAATACTTTATCAATCGTGCGAGCACCGAGTCTGATGCCAAATTCAACAAGAAATCATCACTACCTTATCTTGCACTTCTCGACCCCATTTATTCAGTTCTATTGTACAGAAAATCTTATCTATAATACTCCACCATCACCACCATGCCCAATAATTCACCCTACCTACCCAGAAAAGCAGTTTCAAACTACTTATCATTACACATTTTCTTTTCTTCAGATCATGAGTTTGATGCTTAAGCTTCATAAAGTCAAATTCCGGTTGATTATCTTCTAAGTATATAATAATTGAGGAAATGTGATTGCTGTCCTTATTTATAGGCTTTCAGCTGGAAACACGGATGATCGAAACCTAATACACTCAGCAGGAAGATTCGTTTTCTCCGAATTTCAATCACCATGGCTTCACATGATCGCCCAGAAGTGAAGATACTTGAGATTTCCCAAGTTAGCCCGTTTATCAACTCAACCAACCCGCCCGCAGACGTGTCTATTCCTCTCACTTTCTTTGATGTAGTCTGGATCAAGTTTCCTCCAATGGAGCCTGTGTTCTTTTATCAACTCACTGGCTTAACCCTTCTTCACTTCAACTCGGACATTCTTCCTAAACTCAAACATTCACTCTCTCTCGCTCTTCTTCACTATCTCCCCCTCGCAGGCAAAGTCACATGGCCTCCGCATTCCCTCATACCTACAATCTCCTACTCTACAAAAGACACTGTTTCTCTCGTTGTTGCTGAGTCCAACGCAGACTTTAATCACCTCTCCAGCGATGATATTTGTGAGTCTTCTGAGTCACATCATTTAATACCGGAGTTGTTTACATCCGACGATAGCACATCAAGCATGGCGGTACAAATAACCTTGTTTCCAAATCAAGGGTTTTGTGTTGGCGTGCCCATGCACCACGCAGTTTTGGACGGCCCCACTGCCATCGCTTTCATGAAATCCTGGGCATATTTATCCACAAACCTGGGCAAAGAGAACCCTTGTTTGTCCCCAGAACTTACCCCATTCCTTGATCGGACCGTTGTTAAAGACCCAACTGGTATTTGCATGATCTACTTGAAGAACTTGTTTAATTTCAAGGAGTTCGATACTCCGGAACCCGACCAACGAAGCCTGAAGGTGAGGGAAGACATGGGAGTGAACCGTAACTCGGTCCGAGCCACGTTTAAGCTGACTCGTGAAGACATAAAGAAACTCAGAGAAAAGATATTGTCTACCAAACAGCTTCATCTATCCACTTTTGTGATTACATATGCGTATGTTTTAGTTTGTTTCGTGAAAGCAAAGGCCATAGAAGGTCGCAGAAACGTTTACTTTTTGATTCCAGTCGATTGTAGAAGCCGTTTGGATCCTCCACTCCCTGAAAATTACTTAGGCAACTGTGTTTATGGCCGTGACGCGACGGTGAAAGCAAGTGTTTTCATAGAGGAAAATGGGGTTGCAAATATCGCGGAGAAAATCAGTAACATGGTACAAGAAATCAAGAAGAAGGAAATTCTTGACGGGGCAGAAAAAGGGTTAGAAAGGCTGGCTAATATCGCTGAAGTGGGAGAACCATTGATTTCCATTGCTGGGTCGAACCGATCCCAGTTTTATAGAGTCGATTTCGGGTGGGGAAGACCGAAGAAAGTAGAGGTGATATCTATTGATCGAACAGGATCAATCTTTATGTCAGAGAGTGGAGATGGAAATGGCGTTGAAATTGGACTGGTTTCAAGCAGCCATGAAATGGAGATTTTCAAGTCAGAATTTGTTTCTGGTTTACAGGATGTTTGAAGTTGCCTCATCGCGGGGTACTCAAGTGCCAAAGCAAGCTAAAAGATATCCCTAGTGTGATTGTATGAAATTACCTACAGTTTGTTTGATTTTGCTGATGTTAAATCTATTGCGAGTGATGGTTAAAGCACATTTTTATTACTAAAACTGGTTTAATCCAGAATTAAACTGGGTGAAATAATATCATTATGCAAGATGTATTAACTCTGAACCATCGAAAGCATTTTCATCTAATGACTCATAAATTAAGTAGTATTTGGTGTCAATAAAATTAGTAATGACTCAACTTTCCCCTTTTCGAATTGAACTAGAAAAATATACCAATACCCTTTTACACGATCTTTGAGGGTTGACCTTGGAAAATTGCTTAAATTATATAGGGAAAATGTCAGTAAAATTTTTAATATTTTCTTACACCTCATCCATTTCATTGATATTACTTTTACCCCCTTACGTTCCTATCCAACTTCGATTAATACAAATGGTAGACATTAATTAGTGTAAACTGATTCGATGCTAATGTAGTTTTAGATCAGCATTGGCCATCTAATCTGATATTACATTGAGCTGATTTTATTTCGATGTTAATTCGATATTAAATTGAGAAACTGTCTGATACGTACTACTATAATATTACCTTGATCTGATGCTATTTCGGTGCTACCTGTGTGTTATACTAATCCGATGCTAATTTTATCTTATGTTAATCCGATACTATTTTGAATTCTTGATTGATTTTATTTTTATTCTATTTTATACTAACTTGTAATATAATATACATTTCTCCCTTGTAACCATTTTCATATATCAGACCAAGTTCGTATATCAATACAATTAAATTAAAGTATTAATCAACTATATATATTTTATATTAAATGTATCAACAACATAATTTTTATACAACAAAATCAAATTTGTATAATATAATTGAAATTCGTCAACGATATATAAAATATTCAAATTTAGTATCCAAATCCTATCACTGTTTTGTCAAAACATTTTATAAATTCATAAAAACAATACATAATTTGATTGAGACCTATCGGGGTTTTTTCGGTTAGGAGAAAGGGGTTAAGACTTTAAAAATAGTGTTATTGAGAGTGCCTATCAGAAAATTGGAATTGTTACCTTATCTCAATCTGCATCTCATCCCTCATATTTGTCTGCATTTGTGTGCTATCCTTACTTCCATTTGTTAACGTTGTTCTTCCAGTTGCCTTTGGAATCACTCTTCCTTCCAAGGTTATGATTAAGGAAGCTTTTTCCCTTTTAAATCGTTCTTAAAAGGATCACTTATATCTTTTGTCACTTTGATTCTAGTTGCTCATTGACATATATGGAGCAAGTGCAGATGTTAAAGCTAAAATACTCCTTCCACAATCCCCAAAGTGTACGAATGCTAGGGAATCGAATCCACATACTTTGCTCTTCTTTTGTCCCTTGGCTGCCTTGAAGAATAATGCTTGTTCACTAGCAAGTTAAGACTCATTTTTTATTTGAGACAACTTGTCTCTTAAGCCGACAAATTATTCTTACATCAGGACATTTAAATCAAAGATGTATAACATAATGTTTGCAATCATATACTCAAATAAACTACTTATATGGACACGCCTGAACTTTTCACTTACCCACATTTCTTGATTGTTGTATTTAGTGTGTAGATATTCATAGACTTTATTCATTGTGGGTGCCCCTAACCCATTCACGTTCCTTGATAGAAACAACCATATAAACAGTTAGACAATTTGCTTATTTTAGAATAACATAAACAAATTTTAAAAAAATGTAAAAGGAATAAAATATTTAAACTGATCAATCTCGTCACATGCTTAGCTATGATAATCGAGCCACATGTGTATCTTGATGTGTTTTCTCCTATCATTGCAGACTGGTGGTATTGTTAGCTTTGTTGGGAGATGAATATAAAGTCGTCCTAGTTTTAATCCTTGTTAAACCTCAACCAAGCTTCCTCAAGTACAAACCATGGTTTTTTTTTTTTTTTGTATCTTCATAAACATACCTTTGTACCTCTCCTTAGCCTTCTTTTACTAGGCCAAACTTACAAGATGTATGGTGGTCTAATCTTGTACAAAGTATTTCTATAGTTTAACAAACTAATCTTAATTACCAATATTATATATATATATAAAACAAATTTTAAGATTTTATAAATATTTATTACCTAAAACTTCATTTAATAAAATTTATTCGTCTCTTGGTTCACATGATTAGGAAAGTAAAGATATTACAAATTAATGTGTTCGGAAGATAACTAATTTTATTGTGTTTTTATGGTATTGATACGCTTGATTGGGAATATCATATTATTGTTGTTTGTTTAGTTTGGACAAATATATTTTTGAAAATAATGTTTGGTTTGGACATTGTTATTTGTTTGATCAATTATTGACATATAATTGCAAATATTAGGTTGGGATCTCAAACCATTGAACTGGGGTTGAACGCAATTGTAGAAAAATACTATTAAATTTTCCATAAAACCTATTTGTGAATGAAGTCAATCAATTTTAAGGGTGAAAAGCAGTATTCTGTGATATTAGTCTTCATAGATAACAATGACCAAAATAAACATAGTGTGTGCAATATTTTAGATAAGAGCATTGGCTTCGGTCCCTACATGCAAATTTCCAGTAGTCCCATTAAAACAATATAAGACCAAACAACCCAACTGTTTTTTATTCTCGGTTAAATCCAATTAAAAGTTGGAAAAAAAAAATAACTTTGTAAAGATGAAATAATAATTAAATCGTCTAAAAATTGACAAACTTCTTTTGTAAACTTAGGCTATTAGTTACAACTTGTTTTTCTTCTTTTTCGCACTGTTGTGGTAAAACATTAATAAACTTCTCCACGATAAGTAAAAAGGATAATGTATTTAATTGACTGTACAAGGAAAATGGCAACTACATGTTGCCTACTTCTGCAGCAATGCTATTTCAGTGCCCACCGAGACACATATGAGCTGATGGAGTGAGTTTTCAGCAAACATGCAAAGACAGAGAGCAAGCAACCTAACTTTATAGCATTATAAATTTCTCAAATATTTGCCGCCATGGGATTCAACTTGAGGCTTCAGAAAATGTATATTCAATTGTGGCTTCAGAAAATGTATATAAAAAATAACATCAAACCATATTTTGATACTAAATTAATGAATATATATAATAGCATCAGATCAGTAGTTGATGTTACATAAACATTATATTAAAAAGAATGAAAATTGTATAAAAAACAACATTAGAACATTTTTCGATTCTAATATGTATAAGATTAACATCAAATTATTATTCTAATTTTAAATAGTATTGGATTAGTGTCGATATAACGACAGAATATTCATATCAAATTCTAATCCAATGCTAATTTCTATTCTTTTTCTAATTTAAAATTGATTTTATATTAATTCAATTTGAATATCCTCAAATACTAAATTTTCAATATTAATTGCAGATTTCCTTGTAGTGCTAAGATGTGAAACTTTATTTATAAAAATGTGTTAAAGATCAAAATATTTGCAGGTGATCTTCAAGCCCTTCAATCAACTATACAACTACTGATTAATACTTCCACTAATAATATTATAATTAAAGAAAAATCATATCAATTGTAGCATTAAATATACAAAATTATAAAATTAAAATTTTATGATAATATCAAGACCCATTTTCTTCTATTTGAATGATGAGCAATGAACTAATAAATACTTATCTGTCTCTTAAATTCCAAATACAATGTCAAATTCAAGAGGAAATCATCACTGCCTTACCTTGTATTACACTTGAATAAATCTTCTTAACCGTAAAAAATTCCCCAACAATTTTTTTTTAATATTTATTCTTATTCAATTGAAACCTTATCTCCTTCAAGTCAACCATCACCACCATGACAGCCAGCCATTTTACCTCACCACCATTGGTGGTTGACACTAGGAATCCAACCCTGTCTAAAACCATCCACATGCGGCTTGCCTGCCAAAACTCATCATTATTCCTTTTCTTTTTCTTCCATCCACAGAAGATGTGTATGCTAACCACTGGATATTAATTTACAGCAATATACATATATATGTATGTATGTATGTGCATGTATATATAGCAGTGGTGGCGTCTAGGGCGTGTCTTGCATGTTATGAATAGTATTGTGTAGGGTAGTCAAAGGGTTTGACTTCATCCTTAAGCTTCCAACCTTTCAATTTCTATAGGATTCTCGCATTATTTATAGACCTTCACCCTTAAAAAGAGATATCAAAACATATAACGGTTGAGTTAAGAGATTTGTTTTCCGTGATTCCATGGCTTCAAATAACCTAGAAGTGAAGATGGTTGAGATTTCCAAGGTTAGCCCAGTTATGAACTCATCCCAGTCGCCCACCTACTTCTCTGTTCCTCTCACTTTCTTCGACGCTACATGGTTAAAATTTCCTCCCGTGGAGACTCTGTTCTTTTATCAAGTCATTGACTTAACCCTTCTTCATTTCAACTCAGAAATCCTTCCTAAACTCAAACATTCGCTCTCTCTTACTCTTCTTCACTATCTCCCTCTCGCAGGCAAAATCACATGGCCTCCACATACCGATATGCCTACCATCTCCTACACAACAGAAGACGCCGTTTCTCTCCTCGTCGCCGAGTCCAACGCAGACTTTAATCGCCTCTCCAACGATGATATTCATGAGTCTTCTGAGTCACGTCATTTAATACCGGAGTTGATGTCATGTGACGAGAGCGCATCAAGCATGGCTCTACAAATAACCTTGTTTCCTAATCAAGGGTTTTGTATTGGCATCAGTGTGCACCACTCAGTCCTGGACGCAACCGCTGCGATCGCTTTCAAGAAATCCTGGGCGAATCTTTGCACACAATTGGGCAACCGACACCCTTCTTTGTTGCCAGAACTTAGCCCATTCTTGGATCGAACGGTCATCAATGACCCAACTGGACTTCGCATTAAATGCTTGAAGAACTGGTTTGATTTCAAGGGGTCCGATATTTCGGAACTCAAAGAACGAAGCTTGAAGATGTTGGAAGATCTCGCAGTAATTCACAATTCCGTTCGAGCCACGTTTAAGCTGAGCGGTGAAGATATAAAGAAACTCAAAGAAAAAATATCGTTTTATCTACAAGAAACAAAACCTACAAAACACTTTCATTTATCCACTTTTGTAGTTACATATGCCTATATATCAGTCTCTCTCGTGAAATCAAAGTCAGTAGAAGGTAACAAAGACATCACCCTCATGTTCCCAGTGGACTATAGAAACCGTTTGTTTCCTCCACTTCCTGCAAATTATTTCGGCAACTGTGTTTCCACCCGTTTCGCAACTGTAAAAGCAAGTGTTTTCATGGATGAAAACGGGTTTGCAACTATCGCAGAGAAAATCAGTAACATGGTAATAGATATTGACGATAAGGGAGTTTACAAAGCTGTAGAAGAGAGTTTAGAGAATTGGGGTAATATGGAAGGAGAAGTACTTTCTATTGCTGGGTCAAATCGAACCAAATTTTATGGAGTTGATTACGGGTGGGGAAAGCCAAAGAAAGTAGAAATATTATCCATTGATCGAACAGGAGCCATTGCAATGATAGAAAGTGGAGATGGAAATGGCGTTGAAATTGGAGTTGTTATGAGCAGGCAAGAAATGGAGGTTTTCAAGTCTCTGTTTGTTTCTGGTTTGCAGGATGCTTGAAGTCTGCAATGTCCCGTATAATTAATATGGAATTGCCTTTATTTGTCAATTTATTTGTTTAATTAACATTCCATAAAATATGTTTCTGTTTGTCTGCCAGAGAAACTTGCGTGGGAATCTGTTCTTTGGCCATAATATTATTGTTTTTCACAAATAAACTATTATGCCCTAGTTCACCTTTAATTTTTCTTTAGTAAAATCAAGGCTCATTCGATTCAAAATTATTAGTTTTAAAGAATCAAATTAAAATTAAAATTCTAATTCGACAGTTCAGTTTGAATTTGTTGATATCATTGAAACAAAACTCTACTTCTTTTGACCATTTTTGCCCCATTGCAGATTTGGAGTTGATTCAACACTACGTCATTCACCAATCAAGAGATAAAATCATTCTCATCTTTTTCTTGATGGAAAGCCAAGGCATGCCAATAAAGATCTCAACAAGCCCAATTGAAACTTTGATTTCTTTATAATTACAAGAAAAAAAAAAAAACTTTGATTTCTTTATATGGTAAAACCTTGGCAAATCAATACACAATAAAATTAATTATTAAGATAAAATAATATTTTTCCAGTTTGGTTAATGGGTTAAGTTAACATACTGAATGAATTTTATAAGATAATAGATGATAATAAAATCTTTAAAGATTTTAATATGTGATGAATGAAGATGTCTTAAATGTTTTTTGTTTTTTCTTCACGTAGACCTTGCCTTTATTTTTTGGCCTAAAGTTATATTGCCAACTAAGGTTTCGCTTAATTATAAGTTATCATCCATGCTTTTAAAATTTAAGTATCCATCTATTTATTATAAAAAGATCAAAATACTTTTGATAATATTAATATTAAAATAAATTTTAATACAAACAATATTAAAAACAAATTTAAAATAAAATTAAAAAATAAAATAAATATATGAAAAAGCAACTACCGTTGTTGACGACGGTGACTACATTTAACTTAACCAAGTGGCAAGAAATGACCACATGATTTTATTGGTGATCGGATCTGGTCGTTACAATGGTAGAGACAACCAAATTTGGCCTCCAATAATATGGCGAAGGTGATCAGATCTAGTTGTCTTCGTGAGACCGCCTCCTCTATCGTGTCGACCTAGGTGGCCGTTTTTGGCCATCTAGTGAGGTTGAAGGCGACAACGCTGTCAGCAACAGTAGTTGTTCTTTTATATATTTATATATTTTTTAATTTTTATTAATTTTTTAAATTTATTATTATTATTTTAATATTTTTATTTTTAATATTATTTATAAATTTTATTTTTATTTTTATTTAAAAAGACTAAAATACCACTCTGATGGAGTGGTACTTGGGTTTTAAAAGTTTTGTAGGCAACAACTTGTCATTAAGCAAAACATTGGATGACAGTATATCATTCAACCTTTTTTTTTTTTTTTCCGATTTTGATATGATTTTCTCGAATTGTAGCAATCAACTATTCCATATCAATATCATTTTGAGGGTCTTTTTGCCATGTAACAAACTCTAAAATAAAACTATCATCTTCAATTGGATTCTCTTAATTATTTTTATTTCTTATGATGCTTTTAATAAATTATTCATCAATTTAAAACCTTCGATTTGTATTGTTTGTTAGATTTAATTTATGTAAACTAAATAAATAATATTCAACTTTAATTAATCTTACATGAATTAAACAAATAACATTCAACTTTAATCCACTTAATTGACGCATAAGTTATAAAATATTAAAACTTTAATTTAAGATTTATAAAAATACTTCAAATTCTATGTAATTTGAATCCATAATACTATTTAAAATTATCTAATATTTTATCCAAAACTTTCCTATATGATAACTTTAAATATGTTAAACTAAATTTTATTATGATTTAATAAATTTTAAGATTTATACTAATATTATCTATACAATTTTTCAATTACCCAATTTTATTAGAACCAAAAGACTTAATCCCACTGAAGGTTTTTTTAAATGACAAAGTCTCACCCATCAAATTTTAATAAAAATTAAACACCCACCTATCCATCCAATTCAATTAATATTTGTATTGAAATGACTATAATACCCTTTAGAGAAAAAAACATAAAAAAAACTATAATAGAAATATATAATATAATTTGTAATAAATTTAAAAATTAATAAAAATTTAAATTAAAAAATTAGAAAATTATTACTAGATTTCCTCGAGTCAAGACTATTAATTTATAAGGGTTTTACTTTGTATATAATAACATTCCATAATAAGGAAAATTTAAAAAGCTAAACACCTACCTATCCATCCAATTCAGTTAATATTTTTATTAAAATGATTATAATACCTTTTCGTGAAAAAAACATAAAAAATTATTATAGGCATATAAAATATCATTTAAAATAAATTTAAAAAATTTAAATTAAAAATTAGAAAAATATTACTAGATTTCTTGGATGTAAAGAATATTAACTTATAGGGGTTTTGCTTTATATATAATAGCATTCCACAATAAGGAAAATTTTTTAAATTATTTGTAAAATAAAAACCCAAAAAAATTATTTTCACATCAAGTGCTACTTTTAATAATATATCACTATAATTGCATAATTATAAATGATTTTAATTAGAATTGTGTAATCAATGCTTAGAATATTGTACAAGTAAGCTGGTGATGTCAAATTTTGATAGTGAAATTGTATTAATCAATTAAGAATTGGATGCATTTGTCTCAAATTCAGGTGGGTTATACCGTCAATCGACTAATTGTTGCGAAGTTGACCGGCAGGGTTGGAATGTCACTTCATATTGTAAAAAGATCAAAAATTTAGAATCTTAATTATGATTATACAGTTAATACATTAATCAATCACTAAGTTTGATTATTTACTGCTGAGGCTAAATTACCATGTCCCACCCAAGGATTAATGAAATACCATCTCTCCCCCTTTAAGTTTAAAAAAGCTAATTTTTCACTTGTCTGCCAAGCTCAGTTTGTATTTTTAACTTTTATTTCATTTTATCTAACTATTATTAGACAGTGTATATATGTTATTTTTTAAAACTTATCATAAGAAAATGAACTACTTTTTTATTTTATTTTAAAAATTATCAAATTTATCTCTCTATATTTTTTAAAATTAATTTTAATTTCAATAATTTGTAATTTGAGACCAATGGCTATATCCCACCCAAGGATTGATGACATAACAATCTCTCCTCTGTCAAGTTTCAAAAAACTAGTTTTTCACCCCTTTATCAAATTCAGTTACTGCTTTTAACAGTTAACGAGCATTTATTTCATCTTGTCTAAATGTTATCATAAGGTATAAATGTTTTTTTTTTTTTTAAACTTATCAAGGGAAAATAAAATTTTTTCCTATTTTATTTTAAAAATTATCAAATTTATCTCTCTATATTTTTAAAATCTAATTATAATTTCAATATTTTACAATATGATATATGTACTTTTAATTTGTTGTATTATATTCAGTTTTTTATGATATAATTATCATTTTTTAAATTATTATAAACATATTAAAATTTTAAAAATAAAAATTTTTTAAAAACTCTTTAAAATTTTGTTAACATCTATGACATTTTCAAAAAATTCATCCCCTAAATATTCAATCTTACGTCGTTAACATCTATGATAATTGTAATAAATGTTTAATAAAAATTAATATAAATCAGGAATACGAATTTATTTAATAATCATCTAATGGGGGAGAAATATACATTTGACATTTTGAAAAATTAATGATTTAATTAAAATAATTAAATAAATACATATAATAATCAAATTTGTTCCTAATTCAAATTATGGATCGTTTTTTAATTCATTTTTTTAAGGTTGGTTCTCAGTCGGCTTCTATAGGCCTTTTACGCCTTTACGATGTGCTTGATTGGGCCTGCTCCATTCACATACGCTCATAAGGAGCCACTGAATTCTTTCAAATTTTTTTTCTTTATTTTTTTGGGGGGGGCGGGGGCGGCGGTGGGGGGTTGTGTCAGATTACATAATGAATGGCCAAAGGACATTTTCCCACCCATAGTTTGAGGCGGGGACAAAGTCCCACCCGCTCACTTTTAAAAGCTCAAACTCCCACCCTTTATCCAATTTCCATCCAAATTCATTAACTCATTTGATGAAATGACAAAAATACCCTTATTAATAAAAATTTATAATAAAAATATAAAATAATATTTAAATATATTAAAAATTGTAAAAAAATTTAAAAAATTTTATAAAATTATAAAAAATATTTAAATTTTAAAAAAATAAAAAGCCAGCAAATGGCACCAGGTGGCCGTTCCAGTCACCTGGTTCCAAGGGAGGCCAGATCTGGCCTCCCAAGTCGACGGAGGAGGCCAGATCTGACCGCCTCCTCTTTTGCAGGAGGCGGCCAAATTTGGCCACCTCCGCCCGAAACCTTGATCGGAAACGGCAGTTGGGGCCAAAGCCGGCCATCTCCAGCCGTTTTCGGCCTTTTTTTTGCCGGAGGAGGCCAGATCTGGCCTCCTCCGTCGACTCGGGAGGCCAGATCTGGCCTCCCTTGGAACCAGGTGACCGGAACGACCACCTGGTGCCATTTGCTGCGGCCACCGCCGCCGGCGCTGCTGCGGTGGCTAGCTTTTTATTTTTTTAAAATTTAAATATTTTTTATAATTTTATAAAATTTTTTAAATTTTTTATAATTTTTAATATATTTTTTTATATATATAAATATTATTTTATATTTTTTTAAATTTTAACTGTAAAATGATAAATTTGCCCCTTGACTCACTGTTGACTGTTAGATTTAATAGTCAACGGGTGGGACTTCGGGTTTTCTAAACTTAGCGGGTGGAACTTTGTCCCCGCCTCAAACTATGGGTGGGAAAATGTCCTTTGGCCAAGGAAATAAAGGCATTAACCAAAAAAAATATAAAAAAAGGTATATGCAATCTCGCTATTATTCCATTGATCAAGAAACTATAAGATGCAACAGGGTATTCACCATTAACCTCTCAGTTGATAAGAGCATTGAAGTCTTAAGGTGAGACTTGTCGCAATAAGGATCCCTCAAACCCTTGGAGTTAACTACGACAAAATTTTCACTTTGGTCACCAATATGAATTCTAGTAGTCTTTCTCTCGTGTACCACTAACCTTGGATGAAAATTGTTTCAAATTAGTGGAAACAAAATGTCTTCTTGCATTAAAACCTTAAGGAGGAAGCTATATGGAAATACTTGGTTTTGAGTTTTAGAAAACAAATAGGAAGATGTGCAAACTATAGAAGACGTTACATAGATTGAAGTAATCACCAGGGCATGGTTTGATAAATTTAATAAGGTAATTGCTTGGTCTAGTAACAAGCAAAGCAATGCCGATCAATCCTTGTTTACTAAGCATGAAGAAGGAAAAATGACTGCCTTGATAGTATATATTGATAATATTAAATGACAAGGAACAATCAAATGGAAATACCTTGGTTAAAGAAATATTTTGCTGATAAATTTGAAAGTAAATACCTAGTGAAGTTAAAATACTTTCTTAGAATTAAAGATGTACAATTTAAAAGGGGATTTTTATATCTGAACAGAAGTATGTTATAAATTTTAAAGAAAACCAATTGAAACTTCCAGTGAACCAAACAAATAGCTTAAGAAATTTGAAAATGAAAAGGTGTAGATAGGAAAATACAAACAGTTGTTACGAAAATTGATCTATCTTTCCCTTTCTTATCTTGATATTATATATGTTGTATTAATGCTCAACAGCTTCATGTATGAACCAAAGACCTCTCATATGAATAAAGGATCTCTATAGCCCAAAAATAAAAATTTGTAGTGGAATTATGGTCATAAAACAATAAAATCAAGATCCATGAAGACCTAGGATCAAGGATAAGACATTATACTTATAAAATCATACAAGGTTAAGTCAATACCTATGTTCGAAATCTCCACATCTTTTAGATTTTCCCAAATTCGTTCATGCTCTGCCTAACAAGTTAGCAAGATTCTTACTTGTTCACACAGAGTGGCCAAGACACCATAATCAATGGCAAAGTTTTTGGGGGCTCGAGTGAATGCTAGTTCGTTGCAAAAGGTGAATGAATTTCAAAGAAGGTTTAGAGAAAAATATTTCTCTTTAATGATTGATCAACTAAGGCTAGGTTTGAATGAAAAAAAGTGTAAATTTATTTCAAAAATTCAACTTATTACCATTTGACGCCATATGATAAGTTATTACAACAAGGTCCAATAATGCGTTATGAATCTATCCATGAAGGAAGAGACTTATGCCACCCATTAATATACTATGATATCATAGTAAACGAGATAACCCATAATATGATAAACTTTATATGTGATAACACCAAATTTTTAATCTGGGTAAACAACCCTTTGTTCTGTATGACCTATAGGTTCTTTATTATGTTAATAGTAAATAGAGTTATGATAGATCTATAATTAATTATCCCTCTATTATAAATAATAAATGACCTCAAACAAGACATTATAACTACCAAATAATAGAGACTCAATCTAAAACTGATTTTATCTTTCAATGATACAATTATCATGTAATTGAGTTATTTTATCATCTAATATTTTATCAAGATTTAGATATAAAAGTAGTATCTACCTTAAAGAGCTCTTGATTTTATAATTTGACTTATGAAACAATAATAAGATATTATTGGAATTGGGTACTAATCCAACCCATTATACTCATAGATTTAATTGGTCATAGTCATCTGTTAGATAATATTATAAGATACATTCTCTTGTTTATGAGAGTGATGAATTTTATATCGATCTAATATAACCCTTATATATCTCTTGACATAACCATCAACTATTGTATTGATAGTCTTGGCAAGAAGACTATGTTAAACTAGTGTCAAACTAGGTTGATTTTTGCATGAGAAGCTTTAGTGCTCTTAAATCTAACGATCACATGTATTACCGTCCATTAGAGGATTATCCCACAAACATTAGGATTATCATCTATTTAGAATCCTCTAGCAAGTTAGTTTAATGAATATGCAAACAAGATGCACTTATGTATTGCACCACATTGTCATAAATAACTTTAAATTATGAGATTTGTCACTACATTTAGGTAGTGTTATTTAACATGATAATAATTTTATCACATTATCTATGCATTTGGTCAATATAATGTTGACATTGCAAATATTTATAGATTGGCCACTACATGTACATATAGGATTTTCACAATCAAGCTACATATTGATTCTCTTATCATGATTCTACCATTTTAAGGCTATTAATCACATACATATATAATACATGAAAGATACAAATGAAGAATTTCCATTTATTAATTAAAACCATGATATAATTTTCAAACAAGATTACAACATTAACCTTAACGATTGGTTTTAGGCCCCCCCATATGAATGTTGTTGATCAGATATTGAGGTATCTCAAATCAACTTCTAGTTAAAGTTTGTTATTCAATATGAATAAAACCTAATTACTAAAGAACAATGCTAATTGAGTTGATTTAGCTGAAGATACAAAGTCAACTTTGGGGTATTACACTATGATCAAAGACAATCTTGTTAAATAGACATATAAGAAATATTATATATTGTAACAAGATTTAATGTTGAAACTAAGTGTAACGTCATGGCTATGAATTGTTGTGGCTAAAAAAAATTGATGTAGGAATAAGGTTTAAACGAAGGAAGACCTCTTACTCTCTATTGTGGTAAGAAAACATCAATTAATAGAGTTAATAATCCAATTCAACATAACATGACTAAACATATCAAGATTAATATGCACTTTATTAATGAAAAGTCTCTTGTAGACAATTGTGCATCCTATTTGTGATGTTTAAGTGTCTAAACTTAAAAAATTTTCATAAGTGTAGTTGAAAGATGGCTATGAGAAACATGTATGCTCCATCTTAACGGGGTAGTGTAGACAATTGTTGATTGAAAAAGTGAAGTCTAAGTGAGAAAATCTTATCCTAGGTTATTGTAGTGTCTTGTAGGTAGGTGGCTATTCGTTCAATTGTGTGGCCAGCCATATGAATTTTTAAGGTTTCTTTTGTTCTAATACTTGCATATATTGATTTGTAAATTGTTTAGATGAATAAGCAAAAAGAAAAAAAGTTCCCTTCCTTTCTCACCGTCACCAAAAAATTCTACTTTTTCTCACCTTCCCTCGCATAATCATAAATAAACATTATAGTTATCGTATCCGCAAGTTTGTCCTTAGGATTGTTTGTCTTACCCCCATATGAACACTCTTGCTTTCTCTTTTTTTTTTTTTTTTAAGGCAAAAGTTTACTAGTTTATTGCTTCTATACCTAATCTTTTATCTTCATTAGCATTTTTAGATTAGATTTAGGTTAAGAGTCTAAAGAATGCATACCACTCAATTTTTTTTTTTTTTTTTTGGTTGAGTAAACGCTTTATGTTTCCATACATTCTGTTTGCCATGTTCCTTTAAATGAAGGGCTTGGCATAAAAGATGTTTAGAGATTAGAAGGACATTCTTTTATGAGGATACAATTTTGTAGTTTTTACTAAAAAAATGCAATTGACAATATAAATGCTTTTAAAAAATCATGACTATGAGACTTAAATAAGGAAAAGAGTTGTGACCATGTTGCAAGTGTGTTCCACATCAAGATGAAAAGTGTACATTTTTGGAAATGGAATCTTCCAATTTGATTTCTCAAAACTTGTCCAGTGGAATAACCTGTCTTGAGATGGTGGCAAACTGTTCTCTTAATGCCATTCTTATTTCTTAGCAGTTTGTTTCTTGTCATTTGTCCTTGTTATAAATATAATAACATACAAGTTATAGGGTATCACAGGATTCTGGACAAATTAACATTGCTTCTCTATTATTGAGTGAGAACCAATCATGTGTTGAGTCCCATTTCTTTAAAGTAGAATGATCAGACTTTTATTTTTATATATTTTAAGACTTTTATTTTTATATATTTTAAGTGCTGGCTTGAAAGAATGGGCTAATGCATTGTCCAGTATACTTGGGCTTCTATTTGTGTCTGACAAAAGCTCATGTGCTGCCTTTGATGCCAGATTAAGTGTATTTTATGTGTCCTTCTGCCTTCAAATATTGTTCTTTAAGGAGTTGGTTAATTTAGTTATTGATATAAACTAATATGCTCATGTGTTAATTTTTATTGGTATAACAATATTTTTTTTTTTTTTTGTTAATCACTTTTCTGGCACATTATTATAAAAGAATTATTGGAATTTTTGAAATATTTGAAAACCTTGAAATAATTATAAAAGCTTCAAATTAAAATTAATATAAGGGTTATAAAATGTAAATATGAGTAACAAATTTTAAATAATAATATATTAAAATATTTTAAAGCAGTGGTTACAAAAATCTACATTAAAAAAAGTTTAGTTCCACTCAGAAGCACAACAACACAACATGCACAACAAATACAAATGGAAAACACTTTAAAAATTCTCATATAACTTCAATGCTATAAGACTTTGAAAATTATTTTCCAGTGGTCGTGCTCATTTAGAGGAGTGGTTGAGAGTTTTTGAATTGTATCTTATAACTCTTGTAGTATTATTCATACCCACATGCAGGGAATGATTATTTGGCCTTAGGATACTGCATATTTTTGTGCCTCTTTCTAAGTTTAGACCTTTTTTTTTTTTAAATTTCTGCTTAATTTCTATCAATTTAATTATATAATATTATTGATAAATATTTATAGAGTAGAAATTTGTTAAATTGATACTGTTTTTTAACAAGAATTACCTCATGATGATTAGGTAATTTAATTAACTACCTGATTACAGGAAATTATCTTATTAGCAAACAAATTAAGGGCATTCCATTATATGATATGGATATTAATTAATCAAATGAATACTTGTTTGCAATGAACCGGCTGTAAAATAGGACAACCTAATCTTATTAAATTCTAAGTAAACTAACTATTAAACATAGGTTTACAGCTAGAGCCCTACTGCTAGTTCCATGGGGTTTAAATCATTCATTCTTTAAAACATTCACTGAATAATGCAATAATATCATGCCAAGACACTCTTGTATTGCTTACTGTTCCTATTCAATTTAAGGAAAGCCATGAAATATATGTTGATGATATTCAGCTGAAAAAAGAAGTGGCAATGTCTCAATTTCAGTCATTATCATATGAACCAAATTGATTGTAAGTCTTGACCTTGTACTAAGATTTAATAATAGTTAATTTTTATGTGAACAGCTTATAAATTTGTTTGTTCCATTGATAGAAAACACGACATGTGTTATAACTGCAAAGAATGCCAACCTTGGGAACTAGCTTTTGGCAAAAGATTTTGCAGGTAAAGTTTGGCAAAGTCTGTATTGTTGATTGATTTGTATTTACCAGACTTATATTAGAGAATTAGGTTCTTTGTGTGCTCAAGAATTTGAATATTCTCTTATTTTTCCCTTTGTTCACATGGCTATAAAGATTTGGTGCTAAATGCAAATGGCGATGGGGCCAAGATGACTAGCTGTTAAATGTATCTCACTGAAATGGGTATCTAAACTTAGCAATTCTTTTGTATTTTCCATTAGCAATTCATGCAGAAAGGGAATGAATAGAATGTTCCAGGGGCTGAAATTAGAAAGTGAAAAGAGATTATGATAATTTGGAGTCCTTATGTTGGTTAAAGTATAACATATCTGCTTTAATGGGTATGTTAATATTTAAAATTTTCAAGAAAAAACTCCATTAATTATTGAAAATGAATGATTCTAGCTAAATAATGCAATTGCCACATGTGGGCAGCATTCCAGAAGCATGTACATCAATTCCCCTTCGCGTTCATCTGGATAGGATTAGATTATGGTCCACCATTTATTAAGCTCTTCGCTCAGCTTGCTTTGTGAAAAAGAAACCATGCTTAGCGGAAAAGATATACAACAATTTTATACAATATAAGGAATGATATTCTAGTGCCATATTGATAAATTTTGTTAATTTTCAGAAGAATTCAAACAATTATGGATGATGAAGTTGCTTTAATTGGAAGTAAAGGCAGTCCTTGACAAAATGTTTGATCCCATAAATTAGTTGCAGGCAAGACTTACCTAGCTCGTAGGATACCAGAAAGGGCCAGATAAGAGAATGAATTTAATGAAAATCATTAATGGAAGACGAACCTGAGTGCACAAACTGGATTGTTGCTCTCTTGAATGTGCTATGTTGAATTATTGAAAATGTTTTCGGCCATGAAGTTATCCCTATCGCTTTATGAATGCTATGGCTGCTTATTGCCGTTCTCTCGAGCAGTTTCAACCAAACAACTTCGGTAAAAGCCCTTTCTTCCAGGGCAATGGCCCACATGAAAACAATGGTATTATTATCTGTTTCATGGCGTCATGAATTATTTCTGAAGTAGCTTGGAAAGGATTTTGGTTTATAACGCGAACAGCTCTTACGCTTTTTTTTAATGGAGTGGAAGGAATCAAGAAAGCAGAAAACCAGGAAGCAAATTAATTTTACAGGAAACATGTTTTTGAAATGACGTTCTCAAATTCTGGATTCTGTTATCTCTTTATAATTTTCCGAAAATTGTGAAAACATTTTCTGAAAACAAAGCCAAATAAATCCAGAATGAACTTTACCACCTCGTAATCAGATTCGTAGAATATGATTATAGTAATCACAGTAACTACAAGCCATTCACCCGGACAATTACTAAAGACCTTTAGTTGCTTCCCACTGGAACAACAGATCCTTTCAATGGATGCTTCATTCACATCAAATAAAGTGTGAAAAGCTGAATCGGTAGGCGACTAAAATCGTTCCACATTGAAAGATTAAAGTCAAAAGCATATCATGCGTTCCATCAAGAATTTTAGTGATTTTGGACTTTTCATTGGTGTTTAATAAAATTATTTTTTTTCTTTAATTTTAATTCTGGGTTTTTCTAAGACAATGTAAAAGATTATTAGTTTCAAAAACATGGACTCTGATTCTTATTATCAGTGATTAACTATTAGGTCGATCCTCCTGCAATAAAGTTATCTAAAAAGTTATTTTATTAATTTAACATCTGAATTGCTTTTACTGATCGTTCGGTCACTTTCCTCGTTGTTTCGCATCAGAGCCTATCGCCTTCTATTTTGGACTAAATAGAAGATCCTGTAGGTCCAGGGGAACCCTAGACCCATTACGGTTCGGTAAGGAGGAATTTCTCTCGAGAAAACTCTGTATACGAGAAGATTTTGAGGAAAGAAAATTGGGTCATTAATTACAAGTAACAAAGAGCATTAAATACATTGATGAACGTACGAACCAACTGATGCGAACATTAACTATTGTGGATAATCCTGGTGATATTACATCAGTTTCCTTTTTCTTTTTGTAAGAGACAAACCATTAATAAGTTGTCTTTGTCTTTGATATAACAATTTGGGAGGACAGGACACGGCAGTATCTGTTGCGTGTCAAACACGGTGACGAATGAGCTGCTAACTTGAACGCAAGGGAATCGTAATGGAGTCACATGTGGAACATTAGCATCAGAGAAGATGATTAATTGCATGCCTCAAGTCACAAGGCATGTCAGGAGGCTTTGCTGGGTCTAAACGGAGTGAGCTTTCAGCAGTGAGAAGCCTTTCAGTAATTCGGCAGATTGCTCAAAATTGTTCCATGGCATGTGATCGCTGAGACTGAACCGAGGCTAGCCACATCTGCATTTTCATTTCTCTGTCAGTTTGGCATGATGTCGAACATTTTATTATTATTTATATTAATAATGTAATTAATCTGATAACGCAGAAATTATAAAATCAACCAATTTTAAATTATAAAATTCATAGATGTTTTCGTTGCTTCGTGCATTAGACCTCATCCCAACCCATATTACTTGTCTTTATTCACGTCAGTATGCAACAGGTTCAGTCCATCAGAATTTGGCTTTTTTTTTTCTTTTTTTTTTTTTTTTGGCCTTTTCAGTGGATACTGGATAATGGATAGACCACTTATTTATTCTGTTTCTTAAAAGTATTAATCGAAGACAACTCTTATATTATATGAATATATTTATTCAGATCCTAAAATGGAGAATCTTTACGCAAAATATAAAACGCTGATTCCGAGAATACATATATATATATATATATATACATGCGCATATTATTCTTATACAAATAAATATATCAAAAAGATCATAATAAAGAAAGGTCAACAAATTATAATATAAAACTCTCCCTAACTATAAATGTTAAAAGACTTTAAACATCCTTATGTTTTCAATAAAATTTTAAAGGTTATTGGTCTTAGTCATTTTATTAAAGGTTTATTCTATATCAAATAATTATATATTTTACTATGACATCTATCTTCTTTATAAGATTTATGACTATAAAATATTTTATTTTTATATTTTGACTTACTAGTGGTCTTGTTGTTCATTGTGAAGAACACAGATGCACTATTATTGTAGTAAATTGTAAGTCGGTTAGAAGCAAAATCAACAACAAATAACATGAAAATGCATTCCTATAATGACTAAACATGAGAAGTTGCCCTACAGCAAGTTACAAAATTAACATACGTGGTTAAAGATGTTACTAATGACTATTTAATAATTTTTCAAGATAGGAACCCTTCATCAAGAATAATAATATATCCAAAAGTAGATTTCATTTCATCTTTACAAGCATCATAATTTTAATCTTTTGCTAATATCTCATCCCCTTATTAATTACAACCCAATGATCAAGACTTGGATACGAGGGTTATCAACCAAAAACCTTAAATGCAAAAGTCATATCAAGTCTCGTGTATAACTTTGCATCTATCAAGCTTCTAAAGGCGTAATGAACATTTCATATAGATCCTTTTCAACCACATTCTTTGGATACTATTTGATACTAAACTTATCTTCTTTCGCAATAGGCATATAACTTGCCTTGTAATTTTGTATGTTGGGTCTCTTAACACACACTTTAAGTATACATTTTGAGATAATTCAATAAATCCACATTTCTATCATAGCGGATTTCAATACCAAGAATATATGATACATTACCAATATAAAGAACGATACCATGAAGATACATCTACTCCCACTGATCTTCATATACTCATACTAGTTCAATTTGTTTCTTAAAAGGCCTTATGAAGTTACAACTTTATTAAATTTATGATTCCATTGTTAAGAAGTATAGTCAAATTACAAATAAACTTATTTAGTTATCATATTTAAAGTTTCTTTCTTTATGCTTCAAATTAATCTAATTGCACCTTAAGTACTTTTTTTTTTGTTAAGATTTCCATTAAGAAAAAAAATTTGTATATCCATCTAGTAAAGTTATAATCAAATGAGCTACCAACACGATCATAATTGTGAATGAATCTTTGGTAGAAATTGTGTAAAATGTTTCAGTGAAATTAATTATATTTTCTTGTTAAGTGAAACTGTTTATAACCTATCTTGTCTTTATACTTGTT
Source organism: Anacardium occidentale (assembly GCA_026122585.1). Classification (NCBI taxonomy): domain Eukaryota; kingdom Viridiplantae; phylum Streptophyta; class Magnoliopsida; order Sapindales; family Anacardiaceae; genus Anacardium; species Anacardium occidentale. The sequence continues at coordinate 459,009 of JAJEJH010000027.1, forward strand.
TGCATAAACTTTGCAGTCTCTTTTGGCCTTGTAAACCCATTCACAGTCTATAAGTTTATAGTTATATCATACCTCATTTTGGAGTAAACATGATCTAAAAGAGTCCTTTCATAGGAGGTACTAAAAAGATCATATTTATGGTGGAGCAAACTTATAGAAATGGAGTATATATCCATAAAAGAAAATAAAAGAACAAAAACCTCTGCACAAAGTTATCTAAGTCCATATTGAAACAAGCTAAACCTTTTAAACAAACTGCTATGTACTTAACTCCAAAAACATAGTATATATATGAACCTCTTATTACATTTGAAAAAGTCAATTGGGTAATCCAAAGTAAGCAATGAGTAAAGAAATTGAAAATATGCATATGCACTAAGATAGAATCATAACAGTAAACAAAATTTAAGAACTCAAGTAACAAGAAATATACTCATAACTTAGATTTTATCCCTTTTCCTATAAGGACTATCCAGCATAACAAATTAGGGTACCACCCTTAGTAGTAATGCCATACCATATGCAATCATTATTAGCCTCATTTGTCACTTAAGCACCTATTGGACTAAGACAACTCCTCCCTTAAAGATTTGTATATGCAATAAAAGCACCTTTACCTAGGACCTAACTCATAAGACTGTTCAAATCCTAGCTTATGATCATCAACCCTTCTTGAAGGAAAAACAACATCGTTAATAGAATAAAAAAATTATATGCTTGAACATTTAGAATCTTTTTAAAATTGGTTTGTATTAGATTCATTGCATGAATAAGATGCATGCCTTATGGGTTTCCTAATACTAATACAAGAGAACTATGCATCTCGGATAAAGGTGAAAGCCTTTTCCATTTTGGCTCTAAACTTTTTGGATTAGTTTCTTGTGTACCATAAAAATCAAGTTAAAATTATTATAGCCACCAAAAGACCTCACTGACACCTTTGGTCCATGAACACCATTAAATTGTAATCTAGAAAAATTATTTAACATCATTTGATGATTATGATCAAGCATATCCATTTGAGAAGGTCTTGATGGATAGTCATCTCAAAGCATCTATGGTTTTGGCCTTTTAACTCCAAGATAAGAAACATGGTAATCTTTTAAGTTACAATTAATTTTTTTCTTTTAACTATGTTATCCTATAATAAAGTTCCAAAATCCCAAAATTGTGGCAAAAATCCCTATTATGTCTTACTTCAATTTCCATATTGTTTCCAACTCTTAATTTAGACTCCTACTTACTTAGCCTTCATCTATTAACTAACTTTATGTCCTTAAATAACTTTGATTCCTTTGGAAATGTCATATCTTTTTTTAGTCATATCACTCATCAACAAAACAACTCTAGTGTTGATAGATATCTTATACTTTTGACTAACCTTAGTAACAAACTCCTTAACACTTATGGTTCAAGAAAACTTTTATTAAGGTAATCATCAATGCATATCTTTATGGCAAGTAGCCTTAGCCTATTGGAATTCTCCCGCTTAGCATGAAATCATTTTATAAAATTGATCTTTCATCTAAGGCTTAGATGGTTCATTAACTTGCAGACCAAAATTATATCATCAATTAATAGTGTAAACGTAACATTTTATCTTCAAGTCTTAAAGTTAGAGCTAGTCAGGTACTATATTATGGCATTATTATCTTTATTCACAGCAATATAGTCTATTAAATATCAAATACATTAAAACAATATCATTGGCAATAAATACCTATAAAACTTTATAAGTTATTCTCCATAAGAGTTTCTAATGCATTATCATAAACTCTTAATTGGGTAGAGAATATGACACGGAATTACAACCCTTAAGCATAAGGTTACAAATAAGAAAAACATATAATTTTTTAAAGTCTATCTCATTTGGCTAGTCAAACCCTCTAAGTTGCTATGCTCTTTTTTATCAATAACATGTCAAGGTGTGATGAGTTCTTTGGAAGAGTTACCATACAATGAAATATATATAAATCTTAATCAAAGTCTCAAAATACCCATTTGGGATCATGTCTTAATAGTATATATGAAAATGAAATCTATCAAACATAGGGTGTTTAATACATAAATATATATTGTATAACTCTACCAATCTTTATGTAACAAAGATACTGATGATATGAGTACTCTTCTACCCTTTTAGAATAACATTTATAGTAATCCATGTATAGTAGATTGATCTAAAAGTCCTAATCTAAACCTATATGCTAGTATGATGTAGATAGAGTGGAAAGTATCAAGAGTCCAAAAAAGAATGTTAGATAGAGAAAATGTAAAGAGAGAAAGTCAACAGGCTCTTAAATGAATGCACATGCACAACTTACTTATTTATAGAAAGTGATCATGCATGATCATGTGTTTTTAACACATGTGGACATGTGTCTTGATTTTCATAACACACAATCATGATATGCATTTGTATGATCATGTGCTCAATACTTATCTAATTTGTCATGATGATGTCATAACAAATATATTTCTTATGTACACAAGCATGTAGGTTAGATGCACGATCATGTGTTACATTATGCAAGGATTTCAAAATAAATCCAAGAGCATACATGGGCAATCACATGGTCATACACACAAATAAGCACACATAGCTAACTATGGCTACATATAGACATACGTGAAATACATACGACTATGTATAAAACCATGTGAGATATACACAACACGCATTTCATGCATGTACAATTGTGTGTCACCAAATACACACTTGTGCATGACATGAATTCTAAGTATTTGACATGAAATAAACCAAAAAACTATCTCGAACACCAACAAATTGATGTTAGAATGACACAAAGTGGCTTAAATGCCATAACCACCCCAATGTCATTCACTGTTATGCACAATGACACATAATAGAATGGTTCTCAACAAAAAAAAAAAAAAAAAATCCTCACCATACAAGTAATCCATCCAACACAATATGAAGAGGCAAAATTCAATAATCTAACACATATTTTACGTTCTCATGGCCTTAAACCATACATGCACCAATATGCATAATTAACCATATTTACATCTTACAAGGATATTGATATCTAATTATATACAAAACATATATAATCAATCAATAGCCGTAATAAGCATGCATGGATATTTTTCATATACACATTAGACAGTGGCTTTGATACTGTTGTCGAGGTGTGATAAGTTCACTAAAAGCGTGACCATACAATAAAATACATATATAACTTAATCAGATTTTCAAAATACCCATTCAAGATCATGTCATAGTAGTATATGCAAAAATAAAATTTATCAAATATAAGGTGTTTGATGAATAAATACCTATTGTATAACTCTGCTAATCTTTACATGGTAAAATTATTGATGATGTGAGTGCTCTCTTGTCCTCATAGGGTGGTACTTATAGTAATTCACACAAAGCAAGTAGATCTAAAAGTTTTGATCTAAACCTATATGCTAGTATAGTGTAAATAGGATGAAAAGTATCAAGAGTCCTAAAAGGAATCTTAGAAAGAGAGAGTGTAAAGAGTAAGAGTTAGCAAACTTCTAAAATGAATGAACAAGCCACCTATTTATAAAAAATGATCGTGCACAATCATGTATTTTTAACACATATGGGCATGCACCTTAATTTTCATGACACATAGTCATGTAATGCATATGTATATGACCATGTGCCCAATGCTTATATGATTTATCATGATAACATTGAAATAAATATTTTCCATATAACTAGAAATTAAAGTGCTATACTCTCCCATGATCGTGCATGAGGCTTACACAAGCATATGTGGCTTAACCTATCTCAAGCATTATTACTTGACAAAAACACATGGACATGCATGAATAAGATACACAAACATGTGTCAAGCCAAAATCAAACCTTGACACTTAATTTGATCCATTCAAATTAGACAAGTCAACCACAACTTTATCAATAAATATGCCATTTAAGTATAATATTTCATAAATATGCCCAAGTATAGAAATGACAACACATAATCAACTGAAAATTTATCTTTATTAATATACAAAATTTTTACACTGTATAGAAAATATGGTTGGCTAAAAGACACCTACCCTAATATAAGAAATTCATGTGTCAATTAAAAATATTTATTGAAAGAATGCATTTCCAAAATTAACTTCATGCATTAAAACTAAAGAATGCGTCATTATTAAACGAAAAATTATGTAAGCTACAATACTGAACCGGTTTGACAATTAAAATTATAAAAACCTGCAAAATTATTCTAACAATATTATACAATTTTATCTTAATTAAGATTTCATAAAATATCATACTTTATCATCTCTAATAATTCTTTTTTCAAAATTATTGTATCTGACCCACTAAACAATAATCTTAACCAAACGTGTTTACTTAACCATACATGATAGAGTTGAATAGTTAAATTTGTTAATTCAAATACGAAGAGAGTACTTTATGCTATAACATTCATTTTAAAATTAAATCATCTTTGAAGTGAAGTCTTACAGGTACAACACATGCCACCATAAGCTTTTTCATGCATTACCACAAGGTTTGACGCTCATTAATTGCCCTTTTACATGGTCTCAGGTTTTGTGCATGGTCATGTTTGGAATTTGCTACAAAAAGTTAATTTCCATTACCACTACACACACTCACACACACACACACACAAGAAAACACCGATAACATGCCTTCATGCTCTTAGAATTGGGTCTATTTCTCGGTGGATTCGAATTGATTTTATTTTATTGGTTGAACTGATCTAGTTTGATTTTGACCATTTTGACTTTTGGGTCGATTTAGTCTATTTAGCTTAAGAAATTGAGTTTCTAAGTTTTCCCAACCTAATTTCAACCCCTAATTTTTATAAAACCCTAATCATCGAAATTCTATATTTCAACATTGATTCTTCCAATTTCATTCACAATTAAAGACTGATTGGTGTAGGGTGAGCTTTAGGACATGTCTCGCGTTGAAGGCAACTCAATTAGCATCGCTTCCTCTGATTAATATCAAAAAATTGCACTAAAGTGATTACCACAATTTGTGACCATTTAGGTCACTGACAACAACTTTTTGAGGCTCGACATAGTTTAAAGGTGTTATTGGTTAACCAGGATGAGGCATGAGCTCTCAACTAATAAGAATTTGCCACAAATTGTGGTAATGAAGGGAAAAGTCATTGGCAATAGTTAGAGGTCCAATTTGGCTAGAAAATGGTGTTGTATGCAGAAATTGAACTCACTAAAATGAAATTTGACCTTTAAAATACTAGATTAGGGGTTTACAAAGTCTAATTTCAAAGTTCAATCGATCAATTCGAAACCTTGAATTCAAAATTGAATTAAACCCTAATTTCAAAAGAACCATAATTTTGAAATTTCAATTCCTAATTTCAGTCACTAAATCTTTGGTTTTTATAACCCAATGCATCTAGCTTTGATATTGCATATAAAATTTAATTTTAGATGAACAAAATATATTCATTCAATTCTAATATACAAGATTTATGTACATTGCATAAAATAATGAATTAAATTATTTTATATTCCTGTTTTAAAAATAAAATATGATAATTATATAATAAACTATTAAACTCTTCATTAAAGATTCAATAATCATTAAAAGTTACACTAATAAAATTAATTTATCTATTAGATTTATTTTTAATGATCACTTAAACTTATTTATAAATTAATATTAAATTTATTAAATTATAATTATAATTAATGTTAGTATGCATTAGAAAAAAAAAATTTAAGGGAACTTGAAGAAGTGAGATATATTACCAACTAGGTACTTAGTATTTTACTTGATTTTCTTGTTTAAACAAATAATAATAATCTTTTGTTTATGGGTAGTGATAAAATGTTAGAAGACTCCGAATTAAAAAAAAAAAAAAAAACAGTAAGTTTTTACTGTTTAACGTTTAGCAGTTAGTTACTTCATGTGAATGCTTTCTCTTTCATAATTTTTCTATATAAACCGCTTGCTTCTTGTTTGTTCCCCACTTTGTGTTTTGTTATTTTACATTAATTTGCCTCTGTAAAAGATTTTCGTATTTGTAGGATTTTTAGAAGAAGAAGGGAAAAAAGTTGCAATGCATATCGCTCATTTCATATTCGGTATTTTTGGTGAGTTTCCGAGTTCTTTGTGAATTTCATTTATGGAGTTGATTATCTTCTTCCGCCTTGAGTTTAATTTATCGTTTTCTCTCTGTTTCTCACAGGAAATGCCGCTGCTTTATTTCTCTTTCTGGCCCCAGTGTAAGAACAAAAACTTTTTCTCTTACTCACATAATCAAATACTGATTTTTTCTAGTTTGTGGTAATTGGTTTTTTATTACAAAGTTAAAGAGTTGAATCTGCAAATGAGTTCTGGCTACGAAAGTTTATTTGGGTTGTTGAAATCAACTTGTTATGTTTCTTGGTAATGCTTGTTTGGACGCTTCACACAGTTTTTTTTCTACTTCTTTGATCTTTTATCCAAAAAGATAAAAAGATTCAAGAACAATAAATTTTGCTTAATTTATCCTTCTTTCGGGTACTTTTGTTATGAAGAAATGTAAAACTGAAACAGGATCACATTCAAGAGGATCATAAGCAGCAAATCCACAGAGCAGTTCTCTGGTATCCCCTACGTCATGACTATGCTCAACTGCCTCCTTTCAGCGTGGTGGGTTTCTCGTTTCTTCTTCAATCGCTTTTTCTTTTGTCTTTCTCAACTTTACCCTGTTACCCCGTGATGCTGCAGTTCATTTCATTTTCTTGTAAAGTGGAGAACAATCAGATTTCTTGATGTTGCTTAATGTTATACATTCTAGTGCTTGTCATTATTAGTGACCAACGACATTTTCCCTTTCATTTTTGTGTAAATATATCATTTATTTCAATTCTTGAAATTTTGATCAGGTATGGTCTTCCGTTTGTTTCTGAAGACAACATTCTAGTTTCAACAATCAATGGTGCAGGGGCGTCAATAGAGTTGGTTTATGTGCTGATATTCCTAATCTTTGCGCCTAAGAAGGAAAAGGCCAAAATATTTGGCCTCTTTGTATTAGTTCTCGCAGTATTTGCAACTGTAGTTTTAGTGTCCCTTTTGGCCCTCCATGGTAAAGCAAGGAAAAACTTCTGTGGTTTTGCTGCTACAATTTTCTCAATTATCATGTATGCCTCACCGCTCTCTATTATGGTAAGTAAATTTAATTTCCTGCTTAGTAACAGTCGCCTTTGTAAGTTTTCGTGTCCCTTTGGATTCATTCTTGATTGATTTCCGATTGATACAATATTTGCAGAGAATGGTGATCAAAACTAAGAGTGTGGAGTTTATGCCATTCTTCTTGTCACTGTTTGTGTTCCTTTGTGGCACTTCATTTTTTGTTTTTGGGTTACTTGGTAAAGACCCTTTTGTAGCTGTAAGTATCCTGGCTTATACTTCAACGAATTCCTGATTTGTGTTCTTATTTTGGTGTTTAATTTGATATTTAATTTGATGTTACAGGTGCCCAATGGGTTTGGATGTGCGCTAGGGGCAACACAGCTGATCTTGTATTTCATCTACCACAAGAAAGATGAGCAAAAGAAGCTTGAGGCAGCAAATGGGTGTGTTGAGATGGGCCAAGAGAAAAAAGCTGTGGCCAGCGGGGTTAAAGTCGAACAAGTTTAAGGCTGGGGGCGTGCATGATTTGTTAAAAACTTGAACCATACTTTGTGTATTGCTTAAGAATCTGTCTCTAATGTCACTTTTTGTCTGTTCTCTTTTTGTGTCATTTTGAAATGGGAAAGCCAAATTAGATGTCTCTTTCGCATTTGCGCTTGCAGAAGGAAACCTGCCACACATTCAATTCGGTACAATTTCGGGTGTAGTGAACTGAGCTGAACCTGCAGACGTGTACAAATTGAAATCATAATCTTAGAAGTACCGTGTTGAAGTTGAAAATGATATGATCAAGATCTGGGTTAGTGTATCAAACGGACGAGAAATTCCCAATGAAATTTGTTGAGGACATAAGTAGGCCGTCAGGGTCCAATTTAAATGGGTTATTAATTTAAAATAATTATGCGAATATAAAATTGGTCAAGAATCCTATTCTCCACTGGTCCATCCTAAATGTGGAAATGGAGATCACAGAGAATCTTCACCTTTCTTTTACCCCGTCCACCCAATCCATAGAGTAGACCAAGATGAAATTTCTTAACCACAAAAATCAAAGCAAATTCAACTTCTCCTTCAATCTATTTGTAATATGCTTTTAGTTGTTGTCCTGTTCAAGTTAAAAGCAAACCTTGGAGGTTCAAAAACTCAATTCCAACGCGGTGGTGGGGAACAAGGTGTATACCTATCAATGCGATGAGGATCATGGGTAAAATTTAGCCTTTTTATTCGCCTTCATGTTTCCCCTATAACCACACTTGCCAAAATGAGCATGAACTTAGGGAAGTGGAAAGCAGAAGAGAGAGGTCGTATCTGAAAGCATAAGAAAGAAGGCTCTCCATCCACTTTATTTGTTTGAAAGGAGGAGACTCCAATAAAGGGTTTCTACCTAAGCCTCTTCGCTACTTCATACTCTCCTCTTACTTCTCTTGAAGGTCTTCACTTTGTCATCATCTCTACTTCAAGACAGGGATGAAATTGAATTGAGTGGAGATTGGATTTACTTGGATTTAACTTAAGCGAGTCACACTAAACCTAAATTCAGAGAGTTTTAAACAGTTTAAACTAGATATAACGAGTCAAATTTAAATTGACAATGTAAAAATTTTTTTAAACTTATTAATTATCATTTTAAAAAATTATATTATCTAATAAAAAGCATTGAAAGAAAGTTGAAGAGTATTAAAAAAAGTAGAAAATAAAACTTATTTATAATGAGTTAATTAAGTTATTAAATTTTTTCTTCATAATATGAGATTTTTGAAATTAAATTGAGTTTATCTATAATGAGTGACATGAATTATTAAAACGTCTTTTAAAACAAAACATAAATTCACTTGAAAATTTTTAAGATTATAATATTAGAAAGAAAATGTATAATGAAAAACTAAATTAAAAGGTGTTTGGAATTACTTGCACGGGTGGCTCCTTCATTGCTAATAATCTTCATTGAATCTTCACTTATCTGTTCAAGGAAAAAATGGTGTCTATCGTATCCACATGAGAGTAGTCAATTGATCTTGAAGAATAAGGAAAGTCAAGAGGGGCTTTGAATAAGGCATTTATATGGAGATAAATAGTGAGAGCAAAGGGTTTCACAAACTAGAATTATGCATAGTGTATTATCATATTCGGCTAGAGTGAAATATGTTTATTTAGATAATCACGATAGAATTATGCATAGCGTATTATTATTTCTTGTTACCTGCAAAACATAAAGAAAAATAAGTGAGTGAAAGTCACTCAATAAGTAAGAGTCTTTGAGTCTTACATTCATTCGTTTAGTTTCTTTCTACATTGAAATTTCATGTTCCTAATCTTTTTCTCTCTCATCATCTAAAGTGCATTTAAAGACTCAATCTCGGATGACATGGAATGTAGTATATGTAAAATATATTTTAAAAACTTGGTCAAAGCATTTTAAAAAAAAAAAAATTATAAAATATCACATCACTATGTTGATTGAACTAGGTTAAATTAGAGATTTAACACCCTAACTACATGAATCTCCTAAGCTATTATAGTTCATAGTACGTATGAATTTATCTTAACATTTTTGTATAGGTGCATACCTCTTTGTAGGTGCATATAGTGAATAATGCTTCCTCTATATTGGAACAACCTCTTTGTAGGTTTATAGTTTATCTCACGGGTGCCCCATTACAACAACCTTTAAAAAACATATCTTTTTCAAATTCATCATAAGAAAACATGTTTTTTCATAAGTGACACAAAGTCTCTCAATCTATAGGATTTTTAGATCTCATACTTGTTCTTAGGGACCTTTATGTTCCACATGTGTTAAACAAGAGTTGTATGTCAAGATACTCATCACCCTTAAGACTTAAGAAACATTCAATTCAGTTTCTCAAACATATAAAAAAAAAAAAAAAAAAGGCTCATATCCCTTTCACCTCTCATGTATATTCTCATGACTCATGCTCTATCTCATATTTTACCTTAAGCATGTCTTAGTACTTTTACGTACCAATAACATCCCTAAAAATGTCACAAGATAGCTTTTCAACTAGATGTTCTCTTTGTGGAATGTCTATTCAAGTACTTATCCTTATGAACAATCATTCAACTTTAGGAACATGCATTTTTTGTTCAATCCTAAATGTGCACTAATATCTCTAATTCATAATCATACCATTTTTCAACATGGGCACTTATTGTGATTTAATCTATGTGGTCGAAATAGTAGTAACTTTCCATAGGACATGCATTCAATCATGAATCTAAAACCTTAATTTAACTGAGGAATTGTTTTTTCTATCTTTAGAATGTTGTTCTATCACATTTGAAGTAACATATCACAAATTTCTTTATTGGAATCACTCAACCAAAGCAATACTATTGCTATTTTACATTTCCAAAACAATAAATCAAACAAATTCGTCATATCACTATTCATAAACAACCTCGTATATTAGATTAGACTATCCATGACTTGAAATTTAATCATTAGTTCATTCAAACCTCACATACAAGCATATATTACAATCATTTAAATGCATTTAATGTAAGTCCTACTACCATATGATCATTTATGTCATCGGAACTCATGTTTTCATATCACACAATCATCAAAACATTATAAAAAATAAAAATAAAAAAACTTAAACATAGTAAGGAAAATAACCTTTCTTACTTGGATCCTAGCATGAAAAGTTCAATGTTAACCTTTTTTCGATCATGATCTTTTTTTTTTTTAATGGCTCAAATAGATGGAAAATCACTTTGAAATTGCTTTGTAATTGTACCCTTTTGAAAGGTCCAACTACACCTTTTAGGTGCTAACGCGATTAGTGAGTGGATAAGGGATGAAAAGAGAAGGCAAAGAAAACTAAAGAAAGAGAATGCTTTTTCTAATACTTAAAAAACTAATGAATGAAGGAGAAGGCCTCTTTTTTGTAGAGGATACCATACACAATTGTGCATGCAAAATGTATGGTTGTGTGCTTTGTATTTACTAACACATGAGCATGCATTGAACTAGTGTGGTCATATGTCCTACAACTATCATGATTATGGGATGAATATTTATCTTGTAATCTTATTGAATAGTTATCTACCAATTATCTTAAGCACGTATGGTCGTATATCAACCCTACATGGATATGCTATAGCAAGTCAGCCTAAATTTAAACAAATCTAATTTTGAGTAGATAAAAACAACCACTTAACACCTACATATGGGTGTGTGCCCAAAGACACATGGTTGTGCATTAATCCAAAACTTCATTCTGACTTTCAGTTTCATTCTAACATATTCAACAAGTTAGTGAATCCTTCATTCACATAGCTCCCACTAAGGTCAACAAATCTTTAACCTTTATAGCTTGATCAACTTCTATATATGTGTAATCCATAAACTCTCTATTGATCTAGTAGCATCTAGATTTAGAAAGAACCTAGAAACAAATCATAAGTGTCATCTAATAAGATATCACATCCACTCATTTAGTAGAGTGTTAATAAATATCTATTGAGCTTGATGAACTTAACAGTTCTTACACAATACAAGTTTTTTTGTCATACTGTATCTTTGAAATTAAAACATAAAAAACGTGTCCATCTAAGTTTTTCCTCTACATGACTTGATATTTATTTAGACCAAATGACATAGACTACATATTAACCCAATTCCTTTGTGGCCAAAAATTTTTTGTCATGAATACTTATTAGTGAGCTCAACATGAGATACTACTCTTATGCTCAAGAGTGATGAATCCTCTAATAATTCATTATAATAGCACTACCCTTGATACTGTCAATCACTACCCTTGTAGTAACCCCTATTATAATAGCACATTTGATGACATCAAACTATACTATTAATTACATGAAATAGTCTAATGGCCTCCAATCAAAAGATCATTTATCCCTGTTAGATTAAGAGGATAATTTCATAGAAATAAGACACATCTTCTATATAAAATCGTCTTATCGGGCGACTTTAGTGAATATGTCTAGTACACAACATAACTCATGTTTTATATTAAGCTGTAAACAATAACTTTAATACATGCGAATTGTCGTCATCTTTCAATGAGATCGTTTAACACCATGATAGTTCCATTATTATTACCATTACCTTAAAGCTAGGTAATATCGGGCTTACAAACATTTTCTAAAATGATCATCTTAATGAGCACATAAAGAGAGTATAATCAATATATCTAATTCTTCGACTTGATTCAAACATCATAAGAGCATATTATTCTCAGCAAACATCGACATAATCATGCATGAATATAAATGAATAATTGAATTCTGTTCTTAATATTGACACATCGTAACAAAATGTACAATGACTTGATTTGCTAAAAGGTATCTACTCAATAATTTTATTATAGCCGCACATCAATATTAATTCAACCTTAAGTAAAAAGATATAATTAACCTTCCTATGCACCTATGGGTATTACAAAGGAATAATTATTCATCAACCTGAACAATCTTGCCTCAAGTCAAATCCTAGTTATCTCCTCACAAATATCATTTCAATCCCTCTACTTTTGGGTTATCAAAATTTAGTCCCCAAAGTGAGAATAATCTTATTTGGGTCTAACAACTTTATAGAGTTGAAAATCACCATTTGAGAAACCAAATATGATTTATTCTATACAACCCATAACTTTTGTATTTTGCATTTAACCCCTTATTTTGTATGACTTATAATTTTTTTTTTTTTTTATCATCATGGCAATAAGTCATGACCAATATATAATTTTTTAGCTTCACAGGCTAGGATTTACCTCTAACAAGATATTGTGGTCACCTGAATGTAAAGAGTCAACAAAAGATATGAACTTATTAATGATTTGATTACTGTATAATCGAATCTTTTCATCAACTAATATCTCATTTAGACTAAGGTACTAAATAGTGGTGTTATGTCTTGAAGTGTATTCAAATTAGGATGAGGTTGATGAATCTCGCTTTAACGAATTATTATAAATTATTAATTAAATTAAATTTAAGTAGATGATTTTATGTATACATCGATAATATTACTTTCATGTGAAAATTAATATCTTTACTAAATGACTATCTATATCCTAAAATTCACCCTCACACTTTCATCGGATAATTGTCAAATAATTATCTTTAAATTTATATTAACTTAATTATTTATTGTTGGCATCAAATTTTTAGTATCTCAAACTAGTGTCTTCTATATCGAACTATGCTTTGAAGTTGACTTACTTTCTACTTAATAACAATGACGATGACAAGACAAAATATCATAATTTAATTTGTGGGCATATCATAGTAACGATGACAACAATTTTTTAACAATTTTTTTAAACAAATATTCATTGTTATGCACCACAAATATGATAAAAAAATTTAAGTATTTGTAGCATTTATTAATCATAAACTTTATTTTGGACACTAATTACTAAAATGATACAATTTTCCTTCAAATAAATATTTGGTTTTCTTTTTTTTACATGATGCGACAAAAATATTCGTCATGAACAATTTTTCTTGATAAAATATACGAAAACAGAAGGTTCAATCGTTAGAAAAGCTTGTTATGGAAAATTCGTAATGAAATATACAACAACTGAACATTTAAACATAACATAACAAATATTTATCAAGACAAAATCTTCTTATTTTGAGTAACATATATATGCACACGACGATGATATTTAATATGATAAAATCCTTTTTATGGAACATACAGCAACAGGATGTTCGATTATTATGAAAAACAACAACAGAATGTTCGTAAGATAATTTTATAAGCATAATACGACAAAGATCATTATATTTTCTTTATACAATTCACGACAACAATTGATATAATAAATTTACTTAAGAGTAGTACCAAACTGACTCAGTACAAGAATAACAAAATAATAAAATTATATGTTATTCAACAAAGACAAAACACACATATTTTTATCTAGTTTATTAATCAGGAAAATCGGAATTTCCTGTCCAATCATGGCGGTGCTAAAGCATGCATGCACCTGCCTTCAAATACTAAGATATTTTCCTGATAATTAAGCCTCATTATTTCACATTTAGATCCTTCAGCTAGACTCTGCTAAACATTTTGATGTTCGGGCTGGAGCTGGAATTCCCTTCTCCCTCTTCGTATGATCTCCAGATACCACCTTTGGTTTAATCGCCACATAAAGATAATAATACTTAAATTGGAAGAATATTTGTTATAGGATATTAACACAAAGTTGATACTCACAATTTTCCCTTGTTTTAGATTTAGATGCTTGCCTTGCTGCTCTTGCTTCATTATGACATTCAATGTCCGCTAAAATATCATATTATATGCAATATCAAATCAAATCAATAGAATTTCATTTATTAAACCAAACGAAAAATATTTTTCTTTGAGTTCATGTATTTACCTGTGCGACAATGATTTGTTCTTTCCAAGGAGGCTCCTGCGTCCCCATTGCAGTGGCTAGGTATGTTATTTGAAAAGAAAAGGAGTTGTGACATATCAAGAGTTATGGAAGGAAGGTAACGGAGCCAAAATATGGTTACCATTTGGCGATGAGTGCATATGTTTGTATTGAGAAAAATAATTAAAATTTTTCTAATTTTTAAATGTCCAGAGGGAACAATTTCAAACGTAGTGTTCTATTCATAAGAAATTTATTATATAGTCTTTTTAAACACTTATTCTCAGACTTGGGCCTCATGGCCCATGTCCAAGCTCAACTTCAATGACCTGCAAGGCCCAATGGGCCTCCAATACTGCCACATTTTATACCTACACATTGGAGAGAGTGGAGATTGGCATGATTCATTGATTTTTCGACCAAATCGCTCTGGTGGTGTGGTGTGCATTAAGAGAGTTACAATAGAAGAGTGGAAATAGTGTTAATTGGCAATAAAAATCCAACCTACCAAACCCACCGCGTAATCCCCGTTTAAAATTATGATTACATTTAATAAAATTATATATTAATCAACCCAAATAACCGAAAGAATTTTATTAACATTCTTTGTATTTATTTTATTATTTTTCGCATAATTTTTTAAATGGGTTATATATTCAATACACTATGACAATTATGTCAATGGATTTTTAAACTAAAATCCCATAGAAGAAATATCAGCTTTGGAAATTGCATCACCACCGTTGAATAACGTCACGTCTGACTAATCAAGTCCACTTAATCACTATTAAAATCTGCCCTGCATCACGAGCCACACAAGTGGTTTTCCTCTGTCTTTCTCCTTTCTCCACCACAGAGCTTTCGAGTCAAAGTAAAAAAGTAATGTCAGAAGAGGTTAAAGAACAGGAGTTGCAGCGTTATACGATGAAACTGGCGGCACTGGATTGGACCTCAGAAACATGTTAATTTTTTAAGATGGAGAATCTTCTTTCGAAGGTCCCCGAGGTGGACCGTCAGCCGTTGCGCTTCCTGAAGCTGCTGATATTGAGCTTTTCAACGGCCGTTGCGCCTTTTATCTGAATAACGCAACGGTGTTCTTTCCATCAAATTCCACGTGACACGTGACTCAATATATCACACACATGATCCATCAACTACATGTCATTTCATCTCATGATGTAACATTCTTTTAATATAAATATAGGATGGATAGATGGATGGATGGATGAGTGGACATGTATGTATATGTTATTATGTATGTAAATTGATGCGATTACGTAATTTTAATTTTAATTTTAATTTTAATTTTAGTTTTGAGTGACAGGTTGTTGTTTGTTTTTATTCAGGTTAGGGTTTCTTCAAGTCCAGCTCTATGTTATAGGAAACCCTATGAAGTGACCGTTTTACCATTATTTAGCTATGTCTCTGATCTTTAATCACCAACCATTGACGTGACTCGTGGGATCATGAACGAGTCTACGAAATAATATTAATTTTATATCAGAAGCAAATTTTGAAATAAAATCATATTATTTGACCGATCTATTTACATTCATCCCTGAAAAGCGAAAATTTATATTTTAAATGAGATTATTAAAATTATTTTTGAAATAATTCTTTGAAGGGTACTTATGTAAAATAATTTCAGACCAATATTTTGAAAAAGAGGGTATTTTAATCCGTTGATTCATGTTCTAGGACCACAGTCAGCCCTAGGATCGCAATCCAAGGAATCTAAACCTCTAATAAGACTATTGGGTAGCTAAGCTGTTGTCTTTAGGAAATCACAGTTATTGTCCACACCCTCCCAGTTCCCATAATGTTATAAAATTGTTTCTATAAAATTGGCCGAATACTTTTGTAAATTCATAATTAAATTATTTTTATTTTTTATTTACCCAACACCTTTACGTAAATTCATAATTTTCACCGTATTTTAGTGGCTGTTATTTGTTAGAAATATACTCAAGTTAAATAGAATAAAAATTTATTGAAATTAGGCTTAAATTCAAAACAATTATTTAAGTTTGACTTATTTAAATAGCTAATTTTTTTTAATTAAAAGTCAACGCAAGGTTGACATGGGGTAAGTCTTGATTGACCAAAGCTTAAGCCAGGTCCGTTTGTTAAAATCTTGGGAGCCCAAAATTAAATGTAAAAAAAGGGAGAAAAATGAGAAATCAATGATGGCTTCTTCGTATGTTTGTTAATAGTGGCCGACCTTATAGTTATAAATGAGTTGTCTCTCAGTAAGATTGCACTGCGCATGGCCTGTGGGATTTCATTGTGCACTGTGTACCTATTTATAAATGAAATTTTGGTCAACTGGAGATTTGAGAAATTATGTTTTTAACCTTGGACCGTGGATGATAAAATAAATTATTTTTGAATAATGAGAAATTATCTGTGAATGCTAACCCATCAAGTCTGAATTATTTGGTAAAATACATAAATATGGGGTAGTTTATGTAATTTTACAAAGCTGAGAAGAATTCTTTTTATGACCGGAGTCTGTTGTTTCCTAAAAATAATAAAGGGTACTGGCGTCTACCAAGCTAGGCAGAGAAGCCTCTATTATTCTCAATCAGAGAATTATAAGGGTGATTTCGTTGTTTACTGAAACTTAGAGGGGAAAGGGATTTTTCCCAAAAGTTGAAGCCATGTCATAATGCGTACCCCCATTATTTATTCACCTATGCGGATTTCATAGGCTACGGGTGTAAATGTAATTTCGGAGGGTGAGCCGAGATTTGGAGATATGTGGGCTATATTCATCATTGGAAATGATTCAGTTGATGGCAGCTTATACAAAGGGATTTGCTGTCAGTATGTGTACATAAGACTACTTTCGTCATTTCACAGCGTTAGACAATATCTCGTCTGTGCTTCACCGAATGGCTAACTACAAGGGCGGTGAGTTTAGCATCTCCGTTGGGTCTACTTTTTGTTTTTGCTTTTATGACATTTAGTATAGCCGTGTTAAGGTTTCTTTGTGTGTAATGACCTCACAATTTCTAAACAAAATGAGTGACACGTGGCGTCTGGCCCTGAATTGGAGATTTGATGGTTTTCGTAATTAATTCTGTTGGATTAACTAAATAAACAGATGAGAATATTTAAGATTTATGCCTCCATTCACTTAAAAGGCACATGGAATTATGATAATGAGCTGAGTTTAGGTCAATATGTCATTAGGAATTACTTAATTCTTGTGCTAATTTGAATTAGGGAAGTGATTATCTCAATTAGCTAATTTTGGTAATTGTATAATTTTGATTTATGGAATTAAAGTAAAAAAATAAAAAAGTTAAAAAGGGCAAAATAAATAGTGATCCTATGACCCTTCAACGGCCATGATTGAGACGCCCAAACAAACGAAAAGGTTTGAACATTCGACTTTACATTTTGATATGACCCATTAAAATATGTGCATGTTAAATATGAGAAATTCTAATTACCAATATATATATATATATAAAAGAAATTCTGAGCCGCAAAAGAAACCACCAAAATTTTACATTTTCCAGCCAAGGATTGGTACTATTGCTCACCCTTTAAGTGAAAAACTATCGAACTCTCATCTAATTTTTCACTCCCTTATGCATGTCATTAAAGATATTCTATTATGTTTATATTGAGTTTAAGCATTTGACATTTTGAGCTCATTTATGTGTTTATGATAGTTGCTGTAATATATATTAATACATAATTGTTTTAAAATAATATTGATAGAAATAGTCTCATAATAAAGATATTAAAGATGAACTATTATGATTGTCTTCATTAAAGATCATGTCAAATTAAAAATTAGGGTTGTAATACATTGAAAGAATTATGTCGAAAAAATGGGCTACAATCATCACGATTCACGTTAATATATCAATTGAACAATGGTGTAAAATTTTTTTGGTAAATAAAAAATTTTATAAATAAAAAAAACTGAAACAACCTAAACTCAACTAACCATGGTTAACCAGCAATAAACTCATGCATTTAGCCCCAAAGAACAACTTTAAGGATCCGTCTTGTAGGTTTATCTAGGCTTTAGCAAAGAAAGAGCGTAAAAGAGACCACAAAACAACTAACTTAAACATAGGCCCAAATATAGTTTAGATTTATATAAAAGCTAAAAACTAATAAGTCATAAACCCCTATACTGTAAGACATCCCAGAAGGGTATTACTGTTCACTGTTTAATAAAATAATAATAAATAAATAAATAAAATATGGTCAATAATACCCGACCGAAATGCTTAACTGAACTAAAATATCGCAGCAGAAATACCTGTGGTACATTGTATACATACATATATACATGCCCAAATAAAACTTGCATATATTAAAATATTCGCGGAAAACATATACATGTGCATACAACAAACTGAAGTAAACTGGATCCCAAATAGCAGCAGACTCCTCCTCCCAGCTCCCAATAACCTACCTGCAAGAGAAAGGAAAGTAGGGAGTGAGTGATAAAATCACTCAGTAAGCACTTCATATCCTCAGACCCTAAACTCATCCTTCTTGAAGGATGCCACCTCAACACAACTGAACAACTGAACAGGCTCAACTGAAAACCACTCTGATGGTCTCATCTTCACGGATCGGATACTACCTCATACCGGATCGTAAAATACGTATATGAGTATACGTAAACAACCTAGAGTGAAGAGTAATCCGGAAGGGTCAAACTTGACGCACTGAACTCAGGCTGAAAGCATAAACTGAACTGTTCTGATATGATCTGTTACTGTTACTGATAATATTGTTGTTTTCTGAAAGTCACGTGTCATTACGAAGCTTAACATGTTCTGATGTTCTACTATTCGTGTCTTTTACACACTGTTTCATATTCTGATCATTTACAGTTTCTTACTGTCTTATCATTCTCTGAATGATATGCACTGTGTCATATAATCATGACATGATATGATAACATGCTGAAATCATAACTAGGCCTGGGCCTATATACTGAAAATAGTTTTCTGAAAACTGTTCATGAAAACTGCTGTTGGATCCTGGGATCCCATATCTGAAAATCATAAAGCTTTATCTGAAAGCTATACTGAAAACTGTGTACCCTGGGGTACATGCTATGCTGAAAACTGTGCTGCGCAGACTGATGAAATACAGGGATTCGACACTTTGGCCATGTGAGTTTCCTCTGCAAACACGTGCCACAAATTGTATGGCCTACGTGATGCCATCAGGCCTGGGCCTGAAAACTGAACTGATCTGAGCGCCTCGCGCTATAACTGCATCTGATCCTCGGACCAGGAAAACTAAACTACTAGCTGAGCAACCCGGCACATGCCAATACATAGGGCTAGTAATGAGTATATAACTCCTGGTGACACGGGTGCTGAAACTCACAAGTGCCCCCTCGTATTCACCTCTGAAAACTGTGTTTTTCAACTAAAAACATGAATTCGGATCCTCGGATCCGTTTCTGAAAACACTGTATGGCATGTCATGCTATGCATATGCATATGATGCATCATGTATCTTATTTGAGCTCAATTTACTGTTTTCTATCACTTGGATAGAGTTTACTGTGCCTATTTTTCATTTAAAACTTATTTTTCTCTTTTCTGCTTGACGTACGGGCGTACGTATCATGTGTACGGGCGTGCATGCATGTGCACGGGACCGTGAGCAAGTCGTGCATGTGGTCGTGCGCGATTCTGTGATTTCTGGAAAAATTCTCATTTTGCCTTGATGTACGGGCGTACATGAGCCATGTACGGCCGTACATGCTGACGAAAAGGCATGATGTACGGGCGTACACTGCGGGTGTACGGGCGTACATCCTGCTCTGCACCTCCATGACCGTCGGGAATCAACTCGATTCCAGCCAAAAACACAACCCAAACTCAAATCAAGCATAAATCACATGCCAAACACTTCAAATAAGCATAATTAAACTTCCAACAACTTCAAATCTCATGAAAATCATCCAACCCAATCTCCAAACATACATAAACATATATTCTCGCTCATCACATGCAAATAAGCATCAATCATCAACATAATTATCTCAAATCATCATCAACACGCAAGGAAAACATCACAAGCATGCTGGAACACATCTCATGCATAAAGCAAGCATCAAACCGAATCAAAACACAAGGGAAAGAGGAAGGAAGCACCTACCTTTAGACATGCTTTCTCTCTCAAGAAGATCTCTAGCTCAAACTTGATTGGAAGGTCCTGGAAGCTGCTCTTCCCTTCTAGGGTTGATGTTCTCTGAAATTGAAAGGAAAACTTTGGGTGAAAATGGGTTTGGAAGCGGATAAGCGCGACTTAAAACCAAGGCGGCTGAAACTTATCTCATGTACGGGCGTACATCTCTCATGTACGGGCGTACATGGCAGGAAAAATTTACAAAAATGCCATTTTCCCGCGCTCGCATGCAAATCCTCCCAAACGGATCCATGCATAAACCACAAAACTCTCTAAAAACCACTATTTCACCCCAAAACATACACACAACCCTAGAATTCACAAAAATCTCAAACTGACCCCGAATCTGGGATGTTACATATACTTGGCACTATTTTGGGGTTTTTCCATTGTATACAACTCATATCTAAGCCTAGATTAGTGTCTTTATAAAAATACAAATAATTACAAGTTTACAAAGCATTTGCCACTAAGACCAATCAACAATGCCCATACTTCCCCAAGCCTAAGCAGTTTGCCCTAATGTCGCAACCCTCACACCTAGAAAGCTTGCATATCAACTTCTTCTTAGGCCAAGGAATAAGGTTCCATCAAAACTCCACCTTTAGAACATGAGCAAGAAGTCAGATTTGCTACCCTGGAACAAGAAATATAGCAGCCAAGTACCTAAGAAAAACATGTCTAACTGAGCTTGCATGCTAAGGAGACAACTATTAAAATTCTCACCAAGGTTCCAAGAGTCATCAACCAAAAAACCCTTTTAACTGCAGCCAACAAGTAGCCACTTCTCCAAAGCAGTTTACTATAGCATTCCAAGATTAAAAATGCCCTTTAGGGTAGTTTTGGGGTTAGATATGAGAAATAAAAATAGATTGGGAGTTTAGAAGAGTTTAAGGGTGAGATAGTAAGTTTCCAGAGCCTATTTGGCTTGCGCATGATTGCCTTTGAGAGGTTTCTATCATGCATAGCACGGAAAATAAAGTTTATTAATTTTTTCTTGTGCACTCCCATGCACTGTGCCTTGCACGCCTGTGTAGGGTTGAATTCGAGTTGAACCAAACATGAACAGTAACATGTTCGTGTTCGGGCTCGTTTTGTACTGTTCGGATTCAGATTCGTATTCGTATTCATCAAATATTTTTATAGTAAAGTTTGTATTCGTGTTTGGTTCGTATAACTAAGTTCGTATTCGATTCGTATTCGTATTTGATTCTTATAACTCATTTTTATATTTATTAAAAATTATAATTAATACAAATAATTAATAAAATATAATTAAAAAATTATTAGTTTAAGTTCATATTCGTGTTCGTGTTCGGTTCACATGGTTCGTGTTCGAGCTTATGTTCATTGAATTTTAAAATTACAGTTCGGGTTCATATTCGTGTTCAGATTCGTTCGATTTGTTTCAGTTTTATTCAAGTCGAACTTAAAAACAAATCTGAACCTATTCTGTTTGAATCCAGCCCTACGCCCGTGCAAGTGAGTTAGAGGAGAAAGATGAAAGTTATTAGCCTTTTCTCATCTGTCTCACCCATTTTCAGTCGAAGTTTCTCTTTTGTTTCAGTGACTCCCAGCCCTAAAAAAGATTTTCAGTAGTCAGCAGCTCCCTATCCAGCTAGAGAAGGAAGAGATTAGCTTGATAAAGTTTCCCAGTAGCCATGGCAAGAGGTAAGTGCTTCCTTACTTC
This sequence comes from Anacardium occidentale, assembly GCA_026122585.1. NCBI lineage: Eukaryota > Viridiplantae > Streptophyta > Magnoliopsida > Sapindales > Anacardiaceae > Anacardium > Anacardium occidentale. The sequence goes on from JAJEJH010000027.1 coordinate 481,396, forward strand.
TTTCTTGAGTTTCCCAGCTTGTATTTAATGTTGATGATGTTTGAATGTGTTTCTAGCATGCTTATGAGTTATATGATGAGTTTATGCATTGATATGTTGATGAGATAATGCTTGAGTTGATGATTTCCACCCATGAACCATGCTTGCCTATGCTTTTGTGTGTGTATGTGAGAGAAATGATGATTTTCATGGTGGATTAAGATCTGAATTGATTTAGATGAAATTGAAGTGTGTTGTATGCATATTGAAGTGTCAGAAATGCATGCTTTCAGTTAATTTTAGTTTGATGGATATTTGATGAGGATTCTGCAAGTTTCAGGCTGGTGTCATCGGTGTAGAGCAAGACACACGCCCATGTGCCCGCAGGTGCACACCTGTGTGCCTTTACTTTTGCACGGACACGATCATGTGTGTGTTTAATTGATGAAATGTGTGTTTAATCAACAACACTTAAATAAATTTTAAATAACTTTAAACAACAAAAATGGCTAGGATGCCTTTGGGGTGTACTTGTGGATGTTACATCACTTATCACGCTATTTGATGTTGTTCATTAAAACATTTTATTCTCATCTAGGTTTTGTGAAATATATTTTAAATAACTTTAAATTAAAAAAATGACTAGAATATACTTGAAATGTACACATGGGTATTTTATTTCCTATGCACATCATTTACATTATTCATTAAGACATTTTACTTATATCTAGATTTTTGGATTTATAAACTTTATACTGATGTTCATTCTTTAAAACATGTCATGTGAATGCATATTGCAAATAGTTTTTGTCTGAGAAAATGTTATTCATACATGTAAAATATAAAAAACCTAGCATATGTAAAAAATAATCTAACCCCTTAGCATATTTCTACTGAAAAAAATATCATTTTAATTATTTGTGTTATTCTTGATTTTGAAATATACTTCAAACTTATTAAATAAATTCAACGCATAAAAAACAATATACAACCATCAAATAAATGAATTTTAAGTTAATGTTCATATAAATACTTGGATGTAAAGAACTTTATTAATTTTGAAATCACAATGTTAGAATTTAAATGAGAATGTGAAAATGAGAATTTTCAAAATTCGTGAGGTTTGGTTTCAATGTTGCTTTGTATAAAGTATTAGGGTTGATATAAAAAGGAACGAGGGTATTTGGTATTTGATTGGGGTTTTGGTTATATTCGTATAATCCCCAAAAATTGGTCAATTTTTATATACACCTTGTAATTGTGGTCATTTCTAGATTTTGTCCGTAAATGAAATTCTTTTGTTTCTAATTAATAACCCTTTTATTTATCTATAGTCAATTCAAGAATCCATGAAATAAAGTTATCATTCTTTTCCTCGAAGAACTTGTTCTTTGTGTTTTCTAGAATCACAATATTCTTCCAAAAAAACTTTTTTTTTTTGGGTGAATCATAATTGTTTGAGTAATCTTTTTATGAACTCAAAAAAGTTTTTTAGTAAAGCATCAATGGTTGTTGTGAAAATAAAGAGAGACGATATGGGAAAAGGTGGTGATTGTTGTGGTGGTGGCACTCGACGTGCTATTAATGGTGTGGTGGTGAAAATAGAATGTTGTAGATAGTTGGAAAGTAGAGAAAATTAGGGGGGTGGAATGGAAAAAACATAGGTCAAATGATTATTTTCCACCTAATACTTAATGAAATGATAAATTTTCATCTTTTAAATTTGAAAAAATTAAATTTTTACTCGTCTGTTAAAATCAATTGTTAGTTTTAATAGTCAAAAGTTATTTATATCATTTTGTCTAAATATTACAATAGAGTTGTGATTAACTATCATTTTGTTCTTGAAGTTTAAAATATTATAATGACACTTGTATGCTCATTTTTTAAAAACTTAGTATATATAAATGAAAAATTATCATATTTATTTCATATTTTTTGAAAATACGTTATAGTTTGATAGTTTATAATGTGATATTTATACCTTATAATTTATTGCATTATATTCAATTATTAATGTAATTGTTATTTTTTGTAAATTATTGAGAGATATGCTGAAATTTTAAAAATTTCAAAAACACCCTATTTTTTTTGAATTTCCAAAAAATCCATTAAAACCTTCAATAACACCCCAATAAAATTTTTAAAAATTATAGTTCATTCTAAATATATGATTGTTCAATATTAATACTCTTATAAAATTTTCAAAATTATAATTTACTCTAAACATATGATCATATGTCATTAGTATCTTTATTTACACTTATACTAATAACTTTTTATTATTTTCAAATCAAAATTAATATAAATTACAGTGCAAAAAATATTTAATGAAAAATTGGGCTTAACATCTTATTTAGTTGAAGATTTTTTTTTTTTTTGGTCTTTTCAATAATTTTATAAAAAATTTAACATGTTTTCTTGACAAATTTAATAGAATGATGAAATTTTTTTTTTCAAATTGAAAAATAAGAATGTTTTATTTCACTAGCCCTTAGGTAGGAAATAGACATTTGGCCCAAAAGATAAATAAGAAAAAAAATATTAAAATGATAAAAACACTTGGCACAACTAGGTAATTAATAGGGTTAAATTTAAATCGAATATGTATGAATTTGTTTTTTAATTTAATTTAAATGAATCTAAAATGAATTATTCAAATCCGAATATAAACACAAAATCTGAACTATAATTTTAAAAATTTATAAATACGAATTATATGAACTGAATATGAACACGAATCTGAACTTAAATTAACAAATTTTTAATTATATTTTATTAATTATAATTTTTAATAAAAATATAAATATGAACTATATAAATTGAATATAAATATGAACTGAACGTAAACCCAACTCTTGAACTCAAACACGAACTTAAACTTCATTATAAAAATATTCAACGAATACGAACCCAAACACAAATTGAATCATAACAAACGAATCTGAATATGAAACATAAATATGTTTGTATTTGATTCCCCTAGTATTTAGAGTCAACTTATAATATGATAATTGTATTTTATTTATTGTGCAAGAGAAAATTTTCATTAAGGTCAAAAGACTTATTTCTATCCAAGGTTTTTTTAAAAGACAATTCTACCAAAAAAAATCTTTTAAAAAGCTAAATATTTATTTGTTGACTAATTTTATTTCTATTTTAATATTTTTTATAAAATTACTAAAATACCCTCCATAAAAAAATTAATAGTATTATTAAAATTTTCAATATGAAGTAATATTAAAATAATAAAAAATTTAAAAACTAAAAAAGTGACCACCGGTGGTAATGACCACCAAAAACTTAACTAGGTGACCGAAAATAGGTATCTAGTTGGATTGACGGTCAAATTTGATAGTCAAAGATTTGGTCGCTTTCACCATTATAGATAACAAAAAACAATTAGTTTTAAACATGTTAGTCATTTTCAATAATCTCTTATGGCAGAGGCAGTCAAGCCACATCTTTGGTAGTTAAATCTAATCTTCTCCACTATCGAAACGATCAAATCCAATAGCCAATCAAATTAAGTGGTCATTTTCAACTACTTAATTAGGTTCTCGATGACCACCGTTGACGGTGACGTTGCCAACAATAGTGATCGTTTTTTAAAATTTTTTATTAATTATTATTATTATTTTAATATTATAATAATATTATTTTATAGTTTAACTAGTCCAAAAGACTTATTCCCACCCAAGGTTTTCCTAAATGACAAAGTCCCACCCATAAATTTTTAAAATGTCAAATACCTATCCCTTGACCAATTTTCTTCCAAATTTATTAACTTTTTATGACATAACCAAAATACCCTCCACCAAATATAATTAATATTGAAATAAAATTCAATATAATAATAATAAAAAAAATTAAAAAAGAGTTCACTATCGTTGAAAATCTAATTAGGTGGCTGAATTGACGATCGAATCAACTATCAATGATTTGACAAATATGACTAGATCTAGCTGTCTCCACTATTAAGAATGGTAAAAAACAATCAGTTTCAAACATTTTGATTATTTTTGGTTCTCCGATCACTAATGCAATTAGACATTTGATTAAGTTTTCAATGACCACCATTGTTGGTAATGCTATTGGTGGTAGCAACTGTTTTTAAAATTTATTATTATTTTAATAATATATTAATAATATATTATATTTTAATTATTTTTATAAAATTAATTTAATTATTTTTATTTTTAAATTCTTTTTATTTAAAAAGACAAAATGCCCTTTTAACTAATTAAATTAAATAGTTAATTATTAAATTTAACTATTAACTTTGGTCAATAGATGAGTATTTGATTTCTTAAAAGTTAGTAGATGAAATTTTGTCATTTAGGGAAACCTTGGGTGGGAATAAGTTGTTTGGCCATTTAATTATTTTTATAAAATTGATTTTATTATTTATAATTTTTTAAATTCTTTTTATTCAAAAAAAATATATATCTTTGACTAGTTAAATTTAATAACTAATTTTGGTTAATGAGTAGATATTTGACTTTTTGAAAGTTAATGAATATAATTTTGTCATTCAAAAAAACCTTGGGTGGGAACAAGTCGTTTGGCCTTTTATCTATTTTTATAAAATTAATTTTATTATTTATTATTTTTACAATTAATTTTATTCAAAAAGACAAAAATATCTTTTTGACTAATTAAATTTAATGTTTGATTTTTAAATTTAATGGTTAACTTTGATTAATAAGTGGATATTTAGCTTTTGAAAATTAATAGATAGAATTTTGTTATTTAAGGAAACCTTGGGTAGAAGTAAGTTATTTGGCCATTTAATTATTTTATAAAATTAATTTTATTATTTATTTTATAAAAATTTTTATTCAAAAAACAAAAATGTCTCTTTGACCATTAATATTTAACAGTTGATCTTTAAATTTAATAGTTGACTTTGATTAATGAATAAGTATTTGACTTTTCGAAAGCTAATAGATGATATTTCATTTAAGAAAACTTTGGGTGGGAATAAGTATATTGGCCTTTCATGAACAGAATTAGGAATTGGGTTGATAGTTTGACAGTTTTCCATTCCATGGGTAGGAATTGGAAATTTTTCCGAACTTTGGGTATAGAAATTTCTTCTGTTTATATTAATGATTAAATCGTGTCAATTTAAATTGCAAAATGTAAAAGTATATTTAAATATTGATTAATTAGTAGAAATTTCTTATTAAATTATATATTGTATGAAGACCTAATTTTAATTTTTGAAATAATTAATTAATTATAAAATTTTAAACATGATCATTATTTGTTGGAGAGTATTTAGATTAGAAAAAAAAAATTTTACTTATATGATGTTTCAGGCTTACTCGTTTGTTTTCCAATTTGCATTAATTAATTATTTTAGTTTAATCCCTTTCTAAATAATTAACTTTATGAACAATACAAAGCACAATAAAGTTGATCTTGATAATAATATTCTGTATTAATTGATTTGGTTGTGAGAAAGCTTCACAATCAAATCCTTTCAATAAAAGTAAGTGCATTTAAATTTATTAAAGGAATCACGTGTTATCATTATAAACGTTCATCTTATTCGAAAATTTTCATTAATGATTTTGTTTACGAAAATAAAAAGATTTTTTAAAATTATATGTATACAAATTTTATACAAATTTTATGTTTTTAAATGATATTTTGTTATATAGAATGATTTTGAATTAAAAATAAATTAATATTTAATTATATATTAATTAAATATATGAAAAATATGAAATTTATGTACATATAATATTACTATTTTAAAATTGGCCAAAGGATTTAATCTCATCTAAGATTTTCCTAAATGATAAAGTCCCTTTTAATAATCCAAACACCCATGAAGTATTGTCTTTCTAATTTTGCCAATATTTTGATAAAATAACTAACATTTTTTCTAAAAATAAAATAAAATTATAATAACAATAAAATGAATTTTAAAAATTAATAAATATATTTAAATATATAAAAATTAAAAATAAAAAAAAAAGCGATCACCATCACTGACAATATTACTAGTGATGGTGGTTGTCGCAAATTAAATCAGTCTATTGATAGTTAGATTTGATCATCCCGTTTGTATAAAACTTATTTTTGGTAAAAAACAATCAAATTTAACAATTTTTGTCATTAATGATGGTCGATAATTTTCGACTATTTTCAATCATTATTGAGCAATAAATATGATCATTAGATCTAATTGTTAATCAAATCAAATGACCTTTTAAATCATTTAATTTGGTTTTACCAACTACTATTTAAAAGTTTAAATTTTTAGGAGTTGATGGGTAAACATGCTTTCTGTGAAAACTTGGGTGGGATTAAGTTATTTTATCACTCAAATCATATCGTACCAGAAATTTGTACAAGAAAATACACGCAAGGCATGCCACGATTCGCCAAAATCATATCATAATAAGACATGATGAATGATGATATTACATACATACATGTATGCTCCAGGCATGATACACATGGATGATAAACACGGAAATACAAATATACAAATAACATAAGTGAACAGAGAGAAAGAATTAGCATTTGACTTCATTTGAGAGGAGAGAGAAACAAGTTAAAGAAAAGAAGGAATGAAGAAAATTCAATCAGATCGAATACAATTTTGACGTCCGCAAGGACAGACACATAACACATTCCCTTTCTATCTTTCTCTCTCTTTTCTCTTTCTCACTCCACCGCTTTCTCTCTCTAGATTACATACCAGCGAAGAACGGGGCACACTTCAAAATACAAAAAACAAACACCCACAACGCATAAAGATGGCTCTTTTTTTACTCCGATTCAGGGAGGCTAAGTAGAGATGACAACTTTTCTGTAAGTGATTGTGTTTTGAAGAAGAATAAGGAGGAGGCGGAAGTAAAAGGAGAGCTGATTGATGTGATTTTAGTTGTTGTTGTGTTATGTTGTTTCGGAGATTCTTGAAGACTATTATATATTTGTTACTGTTCATTTTCAACTTTTGGTAAGTTCGCATATTTAAAGTTTCTAGCTTTGACCTGTTTGGTGCTTTTCTCATTTGGTTCAATACCCATTATTTTTTGTCACTCATTTGTGCTTCTGGATCGTTGATTTATCCACTTTAGGGCTCGATCGAGCTTTAGCTGTTTGGTGGTTCTTTTGAGCACTAATTGTGTTTTGGGTGGTTAAAGTTTGTGTTTTGTGGGGTTTCAGATTGTGTTTTGGGAATCTTGAGGTTCAATTTTTGAGCTTGTGGTGGTGAGTTAGAGAGTTTGTTTTGTGGATTTGGTTTAATTTGGTAAGTCTTTTGTGGGTCGTCAGTTTTGTGATTTGGGTTTGGTTTTACATTTGATTGAAGTTGATTTGTTTCTATGAACGGATAGTTCTTGTTGACAGTGTGGTTATATTGGGATTCAGAAGCTGTACTTTGTACTGAAAGTTAAAGTTTGTTTGTTAATCGTCATTTTGCATGGAATGTTTTCCGTTATGGTGGATCTAAGAGTTCTTGTATCACGCAGAGATTCATGCCAAAGCCTTTCAAGTGTTGCTCGCCTAGCGGAGATAGTACAACACTAGAATGCTCAGAATCAAAGCTTGTTCCTTGGTTTTCGTTCTTTTTAATTTGTGGCTTGTCTATGGTAAAACTCAAAACCATATGCTTAGGCACAAAACATACCCTTTTCTTTTGGTGCACAACAAAGACTTGGAAGCCTATAGTCCTGGATGCGGGGGTGAAATGCTAATTGAGTTGAACTCTTTGACCAGTTTTTCGTGTTTGGTTGTGTAATTTTAATTTTTATTTGAATTAATGTTATTTTAAGTATAGTTGTAGCTTTCACTGAGTATAGATTATTGTTATTCCCAAAAAATGGTAGCACCAGGCCAGGCTCCAATTGGTGGTGCGCAGTCTGTTTCACCTTCTCTTTTGCGTTCTAACTCTGGAATGCTGGGAGGTCAGGGTGGTCCTTTACCGTCCCAGGCAGCATTCCCATCACTTATGTCGCCACGAACACAGTACAATAACATGAATATGCTTGGAAATGTTCCCAATGTAACTTCTCTACTAAATCAGACATTTGGAAATGGTGGTCCAAATCCAGGTCTTTCTGGCCCTGGGAATAATCAGCATGGAGGTATGGATACTGGGGCTGAGTCTGATCCACTTTCAGGTGTTGGTAATGGAATGGGGTTTAATGCTCCTTCGACATCTTTTGTACCATCCAACTTGGTGAGTCCTGGTTCATCTGGTCAAGTTCAGGGTCAGCAGTTCTCAAACCCTTCTGGTAATCAGTTGCCTGATCAGCAGCAGTCACAGCAGCTTGAAACTCAAAATTTTCAGCATGGCCAGCAATCAATGCAGCTATTTTCTGCTGCTCACAATACCCAACAGGTGCCGCAGCAACAACAATATCAATCAATTCGAGGATTAGCTGGTGGACCAGTTAAGTTGGAGCAGGTGGGTAATGATCAACATGGACCGCAACAGCAGCAGCAACAGTTGCAACCGTCGAGAAACCTTGGTCCAGTGAAATTGGAACCACAACAAATTCCGACAATGAGAAATCTGGCACCTGTAAAAATGGAGCCTCAACATTCAGAGCAGTCTCTGTTTTTGCATCATCAACAACAGCAACAGCAACAGCAGCAGCACCAACAACAGCAACAGCAGTTCCTTCACATGTCAAGGCAGTCCTCTCAGCAGGCTGTTGCCCAAATTAACCTTTTACAGCGACAAAGATTGTTGCAACTGCAACATCACCAGCAACAACAACTATTGAAGGTGATGCCTCAACAACGTCCTCAGTTGCCACAGTCAGTTCAACAGCAGAATTTGCCTGTGAGATCTTCTGTGAAACCTGTATATGAACCTGGGATGTGTGCCCGGCGTTTGACACATTACATGTATCAGCAACAGCATAGACCTGAAGTAAGATCTAAGATGCATGATGATTACCAGAAAAAAAAATCACATATGTATGATGTATATTTTTAGCTTATCGTGCATGGCTATAATTCTTGCTAATTTGTCCCGTCATTTTTGTGCAGGACAACAACATTGATTTTTGGAGAAAATTTGTTGCTGAGTACTTTGCTCCGAACGCCAAGAAAAAGTGGTGTGTGTCTATGTATGGAAGTGGCCGGCAAACGACTGGAGTTTTTCCTCAGGTTTGCTGTTTAAGAAATCTTGGGGGTTGGACTATTGCTGCTTAGGATGACTAGATGATGTTGACCTCATCTTAGCTGGTGTCCTTCGTATAAATGATTGAATAAGTTTAATTGTTTGTATGTCGTGCATGGTTGCTCTTTTTATTATATTCTTGATGTTGTGTCTGAACTTCTTCATTCTGTTTTAGGGCTTCTATGGGTTTAATCGTCTCTAGCACATGGATCAGAATTATCTTATCTTACCTGTTTTTCGCTTGCATAAAAATGCTAACCGCTGGTGTTTACTGTAATGACAATCATACTCACTAATTTTGCAGGATGTATGGCATTGTGAGATATGTAATCGTAAACCAGGCCGTGGTTTTGGTATGCCTTAGTCATGTTTTCAAAATTTTTCTTTTCCTTTCTTGTTTTTGAAATCCTAAGCTTGAGAGGGTAACTTGCCGCTAGTTTCTTATGCTTTCCTTATTTATATTTTCTATTTTACAGAAGCAACCGTTGAGGTTCTTCCTAGGCTTTTTAAAATCAAGTATGAAAGTGGCACTTTAGAAGAGCTTCTTTATGTTGATATGCCCTACGAATATCAGAATTCATCTGGTGAAATTGTCCTGGACTATGCAAAAGCAATACAGGAAAGTGTTTTCGAGCAACTTCGTGTTGTTCGTGATGGTCAACTTCGGATAGTTTTCTCTCCAGATCTGAAGGTAGAGGGTGAACTAATGACTTTTTGTTTTTTACGATTGCTTCTGAGACTTTGTAACTGTTATTACATTCTTCCATTTCTTTTTCTTTTGTTCTTTTCGCCAGATACGTTCTTGGGAGTTTTGTGCTCGGCGTCATGAAGAGCTTATCCCGAGAAGATTGCTGATACCACAGGTTATTGATCAAGCTATTTGATTTTCCAAAATTTCACTTTTTATTAACGAGAAGCATTCTAGTTTTGGCCTTGATTGAGTAAAATATCATCTAATTGGAGCCTCTCATAAATTAATGGTTCAACCATTTCATGTAGGGATGCGTAAGAAAGCTTTTGAAAGAGCTGCAAAGCAAAGTGCTCATTTTTGGACATTTTAATATTGTTTTTCCTTTTATTTTGTGTCACATTGGCATTTCATATATGCCGTTTTTCTTAATTTTGTTGGATCTTTCCTAAGTCTGGACTCCTATTACTTTAATGATTCAGTTTTATTTGTGTCCAAGGCATCCTCAATTTCTATTCACTACAACTACTTGAAATAAATTAAATGGTTACAGGTTTTTAGTGGATGTTGTGTTGCATATGGGAATTTTGTTACAATCTTGGTACTTATAAGATATGGTTCATTTCTCTGCAGGTTACTCAGCTTGGGTCTGCAGCCCAAAAATACCAGGCTACAACTCAAAATGCATCATCGAGTTTGTCTGTCTCAGAATTACAAAATAATTGTAATACGTAAGTGTGTTTTTTCTTTTTTTAGTTATTTTTATAATTTATTCTAACCTCTATGCTTTACTTCTGTGTTTAAGTTGAAAATTGGAAATTTAATAACACAGACAGGCTCAACCGAGATTACCATCTATTGTGTGTGGGAAAAGAAGTTTCTCTTTAAGGAAATTAAGACATAATTGAAGGCTGTTTTTCATAAGTAATGGTTGATTGAATCTTTGTTTTCCTATAATGTCTTATCAGTAATGATTTATTATGACTATAATGAGTTTTTCTGCTCAGGTTTGTTGCATCGGCTCGACAATTGGCAAAAGCATTGGAGGTGCCATTGGTTAATGATTTAGGGTATACGAAGAGATACGTCCGATGTCTTCAGGTATGTCCTATAGCTTTTTTGGTCAGTATGGCATGACAGCTATTTTGGTCTGTATTTATTAATTGTGGTATTTTCCATGATTTGCAATATCTGGTTGCTGAGTAACAGGAGATGTTTAACTTCAGTGCTGACTTTTGGAAGCATAAATGTCTTGAATATTTGGGACATTGTTAGTTCCGTGAATTTGGGCTGGATATTTGTTTTCTGCTGCTTAGGAGAAATTTACTTAATGATCAGTTCATACTTAATGTATATTAGTGATAAATGTTTATGATATAATTAACTTACTAAACCTTTGTCATATTGATGAAAACAGAAAATGTTCTTACGATTATTAACTTTTCATGTCAGATTGTATCAGTTCGTTATTTAATTAACTCAGTTTCACTGCCATTGATGTTGTAAAAATAATTGGCCGGAAGTTTGTTGTAAATTACCTGATTGAAAAACTATATTGTCAAAGTTTATTTGCTGCCTTACTGATTGTTTTGTCATTTTATGGCCATCTTACAGATATCAGAAGTGGTTAATAGTATGAAGGACTTGATTGACTACAGTCGAGAGACAGGGACTGGACCTATGGGTAGGAATTGGAAAAACTACGTTATCATTATTATTTTTTTCCCTTTTTTTCAATTGTTTACTACTTTGGCTGGACTTGTACTAGTGAGAAGACATTTAGAAATTCTTTACTGTCTCTTTATTCACCTAGCCTTGATTCTTATCTAGTAATTGTGATGTAATGGATGTAGATTCACCACTTCTAATGCTAGTGAGAAGCTATAGAAAGGGGTGCTTTCTACATGTAGTTGCATGAAACAATTTTCTATCCATCATGACTTTTTATAAGTAATATAAAGAAATAAAGTAATATAGAGAAATAAATTTCTGTGACTAGAAAACTGAATAGTTCTAGTTTTACATTTATTTGGTCTCAAGGAAAATTCAGGATATATTGAGTATGATGTGGTTTGATTTTGGCAGAGAGCTTGGCTAAGTTCCCCCGACGAACTAGTGCTTCTTCTGCGTTGCAAGGCCAAACTCAACGGCCCGAGGATCAGTTACAACAACATCAGCAACAGCAATCAGTGGCCCCAAACTCAAATGGTGATCAGAGCTCTGTCCAGGCCAATGCAGTACAACTTGCTGCTAGCAATGGTGTGGCTAGTGTAAATAACTCACTCAATCCTGGATCTGCATCCACCTCGGCGAGCACTATTGTTGGACTTCTTCACCAAAATTCAATGAACTCTAGACAGCAGAGTTCTATGAATAATGCAAGCGGTCCTTATGGTGGAGGTTCAGTACAGATTCCGTCGCCGGGATCTTCTAATACTATTGCACAGGCTCAAAGCCCTTCACCATTTCAATCACCAACACCCTCAACTAACAATCCCCTGCAAACATCTCACAGTGCCTTAACAGCTGCCAATCACTTGAGTTCTACAAGTTCACCAGCCAATATCTTGGTTCCACAACCATCTCTTTCTACTGAGACTGACTCAAGTGACTCTCAAAACGCTTTCCAGAAAATCATACATGAAATGATAATGTGCAGCCAACTTAATGGTGGGGGTGGCATGCTTGGTGTTGGTTCAATGGGAAATGATGTTAAAAATGTTAATGGGATTTTATCGACAGGTACCAATACAGTTCTCAACACTGGTAATGGTCTGGTGGGAAATGGGACGGTCAACAATAATTCAGGCATTGGAAGTGCAGGATTTGGCAACATGGGTGGCGGACTTGGCCAGTCTGCAATGGTTAATGGAATCAGAAATGCAATGGGTAATAATTCCATGATGAACGGAAGGGTAGGCATGACAACAGTGCCTCCTCGAGATCAAAGCATGAATCATCAACAGCAGGATTTGGGGAACCAGCTACTTGGTCTTGGAGCTGTTAGTGGTCTTAATAATCTTCAATTAGATTGGAAACCATCCTCATAAAAGGATCTTCCGAACAAATGATGCTTAGGGATTGTTGCTTATGGCTCTGCTTACGCATCAGCAGCCTTGCATGAGAAAGAGAATCAGAATCGGCAAGTTTGCTTGCCTGGTGGCCCTCTGCAGATCACGACATTAGTACATGACACAATAGTGAAGGGCATCCATTCCCGCCCGCTTTGTACTAATTCCAAAAGTAAAAGATATAGCATAGTGTTTTATCAATGAAATGTTTAGTCATCCTGAGTCGCTTCCTTTCTTCTAATTATTTTTCCTGATTTATGATTCAATATGGTACATAATTCCACTAACTATTTTTGGGATGGGAATTCAAGAAAGAGGGCCAACTTTGTTTCTGGTAGTGGTGGAGCCTGTGCTTTCTTGTTCAAATATATACTTAGTCTTCTGTAAAACTAGGGAGCGTTTATTTTCTGGCTGTCTGGGAGCTCTGTCAGTATGCAACTGCCTTCCTCATCTCTTCTTTAAAGATAATATTTTAAAGAAATCTATTTGTTTCACTGCTCTTTTCAACGTCAATCAAAATATTAATTCAATTACCGTTTTCCATAGTATCTATGCTTACCAGGACTGTAGCCTTAATGAGATTTTTCTTTGTGACTTTCTTCCAAGCATCAAACTTCAGGTCACACTGAGAAGATGACACGACCACAGCCTATCTGCTATATTATATGTTTCAAGATGATAAAATTACAAATGAGAATATGAAATTGGATGAGAAGCCTAGTCTTTCTGCGTTAACTGTTTATTTGAAGAACAAAATACCATTCCACTTTACAATTCAATATGTTTTATACTTTGTGCGGTAACAAATATGACACAAATATAAATCAACCTCTTCATCTGTTTGACCCTCAGAAACGGGGAATCAAAACATAGTAATTTAGAGAATAAAGTTGACATCTATTCTTCTCTTATTTTGAATCGGACCCATCTCATTTGAGCTAGATAAATAAAATGGCAAGTGAAGATGTGAATTTAATCCCAGTAAATACAGAGAAGTTATCATCAAGAAAAGGAACTCGTAATAGGATTTACATATTCAAGAGAAGAAACTTCTGTACTTGGGAATGAATGTAACTTGCATTAATGTTATTCATACAACCTTAAAAAGATTGAGAATTTTCAATTCTCAAGATATTTTTCTATAGTTGCCGACAAAGTACTCTTGGGCACAGCTCCAATAACGCTCTCTTTCTTCTCTCCATTTTTGAAGAAGAGCACAGTGGGAATGCTTCTAATGCCATATTGAGTTGCAATATTTGGACAGTCATCAGTGTTGAGCTTAAAACAAGAAATCTTTCCTGCATATTCTTTGGCTAATTCATCTATAACTGGCGCTATCATTCTGCATGGTCCACACCAAGGCGCCCAAAACTCCACTAGAACTGGGTTATCACTGCCTATTACCTGCTTTTCCCAGCTTGAATCTGTCACCACTTGAACTGCATGCAAACACACCAACTGTTGTTCTAATTTTTCCAATTAATGATATGGGAAAAATAATATTTACCTTCATCCACAGCTTCGCGAGCTTTGCAAACAATCAAGGGGTTTCTGGTTGTGGTTCTGAGGGATGAAGGTGGTGAAATGAATGATAAATTGGATTTATTGAATCTTTTATTGGTTGGAATATGAAGCTTTTCAATGGACGAAAATGGTTGGCAACATTGCACCACACCAGTTCTGGTAGTATACATTGTGTTAACTTGAAAACACTTACCCACAGCCATTCTTTTCTTTCTTTTCTTGTCTTGTAGAGTTTTGATGAGGTGTGAATAGTAACGAGAAGAGGAAGATCTGGCCTTGGTCTTTGAAATTCTTCTTGTTTGGATATTCTGATTTTGACAAGTGGATATGGTCACACAATTGTAAGGTGCTCAAAGTGCACAAATTCATGTGGTTCATAATTTATTAGCCTACTATCATTTGGAGAAATCTAAAGGAACAAATATAGTCTTGGCTTGGGAGGGAGCAAGATTTTCCTCGCTGCAAACATAAAAGACTCCCATGCTAAGCTTCACATCCATTATGCATTTTTTTTTTTAATAATTCGGGAACTCTATCCATGCTAGTTATTGTGCTCATCTAAACCCTTGATTATAGACCAAATAAATAAAAAATTATTGGTTTTATTGTATTTTAAACTCAAACTATTACTTTCAATGACTCTTATATTTACTATTAGGTCAAATTATTGGGGTTTATTATGCATTTCTTTTCGTCAATTATGCATTTTAATATAAAAATCAATCAAATAAATATTATTAAAAAAAGATTGAATATGACTAAAAATAATCCTTCAAGTATGATTTGAGTCATCCATTTCCATTTTGGTCAGGCATTCCTCCGCAGTGAGGGGAGGGAGCTGCCTGGTCTTGCGTTCAAGGTTGTGCTTGTGCCACTCACTCTTAAAGTGATCCTATACTGCTTGGCATCCCCTACATAAGCATTGCGTGTGCTACACTTGTTTTGCTTTACATCCCTGTTCCAGTAGAGAGAGTTTATTTCTCGATTCTCTCGCTCGGTTGTTGCACTCCATCAGCAGGTGCCTCGGGTTGGTGTGATGGACCTCGTGAGCATTGTAATGGTCCACACTTGCATCTACTTCTGCATGCACAGACACGGCCAGGATTTCCAACCTGCCCTGCAGACTCCACAGTAGACCATCACAATCTCGAGAAAGACCAGGTTTCAATTCACAAATCTGCAAATCAACGAAATTTGAAAGATTTAACTCCACAAAAATGAAAATTGAACTTCAAAGCTAGGTGCGCTATCGAAGAGGCATTAATTATGATGGTTGTATTTGGCTACACAAAACTTATTAAGGGGACACAGACATTATATCTAAGAAAATTGCTGGAAAGTCATGTGAAACACAATATGCAATAGAACTACAACAGGGTGATCAATTTTTTACTGAATCAAGTAGCCAACAGATCAAATTTCCCAATTTTTAAATATAAAGTTGAAAAATAAAAAAATAATAACAGCAACTAGAGTTATAGTAGAACATCTCAACACAGATCTCTACTTTTATGTGCCAACACTGGGTATCCTCAAAGTGTATTTATGTATACGTCTTTTCTGATAGAGAACAATAAGGGTTAACTCAGAATATGTCATTTTAAGATGATGGAGAGCAATCAGGGTGATCTATACATGACATGTTCTCAGAAATTTCAGCACTAGTCACGAGCAATATTGTCTGATTTTCTAATTTAAACCTTAAATTTTATGATGATTGAACTTCTATCATGATGCATATATTTAGCAGCATCCTCCAATTCTTTCTCAAACTAGTTTGTGAGAGTCAACTAAACTGTAATATAAAGTAGATGTACCACAAAACCAGAGTAGTTCCAGAAGTTTCATCTCCAATCATATCATATCTTCCACCTCCATGTAAAATAAGTGTCTATTCTAGAAAATGGGTTTAAACCATCCTGTATGCATAAACTGCATTTCAAAATTTAAACAAGCACTTTGCTTCAAGCTAGCAAACAAGGGTAAGAATTCATGTGAGAGGCGACGATGATTAAATGAAACTATCACTGTTGGCAACCCAAAGTACTTCATAAATATGGAAAAACACTTATAATAGATAGATGAATTCCTGATTCATCTTTCGAGACAATGCTAGCATACCATGCATTTGGCTTCTCCATAAGACAAGAAGAGTTTTTTTGCCAGAATTGTGAGTCGTACTCTCATTGGAGATCATTTTGTTGGACAAATGTTCTGAAGTTCACGAATGACTTCTAAGGCCTGCATAAGACATACTATTAACTAGAGAACTAAAAGCACTAAGTATTTCTTCCACATCAATTCCCACAAACAAAGATTTTACAATTACCGATAATGAGTTAAATTACAGTTGCATGTATAACCTAGCCATTGTTGAGCTTTTAAGTTTGGCTTTTCTAGTGAACAGAATTCACTCCTTTATATTAAAACCCCAAGCTCAAACTTCCCAAATTAAAATTCATTAGGGTAAGAAATGTGAATTGGAAGCTAGTTCTTGTAATTGTTTCTTACTAAATATGTGCCTATTTCTTTAGGGTAGTAAATTACTAACAATCAACTGCGTGCAAGCAGTCTATCAGACTAGATTTTTGTCACAGGAAAAGAAGCTATAAACTGCATAAATCAATTTATGGAGGCGAGGACACATTAATGAAACCAGTGTGCAATTTCTTTTATTAAAACCAAGATTTCTTATGGATTGACTGAATTTTAAGTTGGCGATTATTACTGAATTCTAGGACCTTGGTAGTCAGGAAACTTGAGGGACATAACTTCCTCGGTAGGTGGCCTGAAAAAGACTTGAACCTTTTGATCACACGGTTTAAACCAAAGACTTAAACCGCTAAGCCCAACCTTTAGGGCATGGTTCACCATAAATCAGGCAATATAATTTCCTAAATCACAGCAAAAATGGTACTATCTTAAACTACAAAAGAACTCCAAAAAATCCCTAATTTTCCAAAGATTACGCAAATTTTAGACAAATGTAAAGCCAAACGAACCGGCTTGCCTGTTTCTTTGAGCTGCTATTAGGATCAATAGCAAAATGAACTTCAGCATAAGCCGCTCAATCATACTGATAGTGTAAGGGCGACTTGTTTCAGAACTAATGATCTTTTGCATAACAATTGTTGCAATATCCCGAAAGTGATTCGATAATTGAGATTCTCTCTCCTTCCCAGCGACTTGAAGCTCTCCTTTGTCCTAAATCTACAACCTCAAAGCATTATTTCACTCACAGATGCACTGAAATATTAATCAGGTGATTTTCAATTCACTCACAGATTTTGCTCTGATCATCGGTACGGAAGGAGGCAATCACATCTTGGACTTGACAAAAATTCCTCTGGAAACATTCGAATAGACAGTCTGTTATTGCACCACTTCATCGAAATAATTCTTCCTATTATAATATGAAATCTCGTAAAACATTTCTGTTGAATTAAAGAAACTTAAGTAAGACATATACAAAACAAAGAGTTAAGAGAAATTACACGCCAGAACGACAAGAGAGGACCTTGTTGTTGAAGAGAAAAAGAGATGAAGTTCAACAATGCACCAAATTCAGAAACCAAAACATGCAAAGCACAAAGAAGTTGCCACATGAGAAGACAAGGCAAACTTATTTTTGTATATCATTTGTTATGGTGACATAGCTTACTAGTTAGGTGAAAGATTTAGTTACAAGTTTAATTCATATGTAACAAAATCAATTGGATTAGGTGCATTAGGTGAACTTCTCCAAACCAAACTTTTTGTTTGTATGGTGATCCATAATTTTGGCTGAAGTTTGTACTTGAACTTGAAATTACTTGATGTATATATTCAATTTGTTTTAATGGAAAAGCAAGCTGCTGTATTACAAAAAAAGGAAGAACAACTATTCACAGTATTTTTCTTCCTTCATATTCTGTGAGTAAACCAGGAAAGCAAGCTGCAGAATTGTGTTTTTAACACAACATTTCACAACAAAGTGGTATCAGACGATTTTGAAGCGAATTCTGATGCGTTGAGCTTTTCGGAAGTCTGCAATTTAACAAGAAACAAGAATATTCCAGAGGAAGAGAGAAAACATTCTAGAGGGAGAGAGAAAGCATTATGCAGAGAGCGGAGAAGATGATGACTAGTGACAAATTTCATTCCCTGGTAGAGTTCGTTTACGAACGTTTTTTATATCATATGATTTCAGCCAAGTCAACTTACAATTTATTTATACTACTCATAATATGTAAATACGTAAGACCAAAACAACGTCACTTGATATGGATCACGCTCCTTCTTTCGTCCTTCAAGACGCACGACGGTTCAAATTCGTAACATTTTCCCCTCCTTTGGCAGCCTTGTCCTCAAGGGAGAAGGACGAAAAACGGCGTCTTATTTCGTCTGCAACCTCCCATGTCGCTGCCACCGTTGAGAATCCTTGCCACTGAATTAGTAATGAAGCAGTGGAGTTATGAAGTGCAGTAGATTATGCAGTGTCTACATATGATGACAAATTTCCTCAACCATTTTGTAAGGCTTTTGGTTAGATTGCAACCAAATCAAAAGAGTAATAAGGATGTTTGGTGTACTTTGATAAGGTTTGGTTAGCTTTTAATTAGGTTGTAAGAAAATGTTCGGTTAAGCTTAATTTTAGCTGCTTTTGTACAAGTGGTTTGAAAAGTGATGTGAAAATAAATGTATGGAAGAGTAAAGTAATGATAGATTTTGAGTTACAGAAAAAAAAACCCCTTCCACTCAAGCTCTCTATTTTTTTTGCCTCTTCTGCATACAAATTTCTCCAGTGGAAATCAAGAATTAGCACTGACCTGAGGCTGCATTCTGCCTTTTAACCATTCATCGATCCAACACTGTCTATGGAATGTGTTCAGATAAAGGAACCATTTGGGGTAAAGTACTGGAGGCCTGCATCGGAGCATGCATAGACTTAAGCAGGCTACAATGTAACACGTCATGTATTTCGGCATCACTCCGTAATCGAAGTTTACATGCCACAGCCCCGATCTTGCCCTGAATCTGAAATGGCCAATAGTAACGTGCCGGCAATTTTGGCCTTCCTTGAGGCATTGACAGCTGACGGTAAGGCTGAAGCTCAACGTAGAGCTAGTCCCCGATTAGAAACCATCTTTCTAATATTTTTTAATCGGCCATCATTTTCATCGGATGTTGCACCTGCTCCAGATTTTGTTTAATCAAAGCAAGTGTGTATTTCCTTGTGTGAAGGAAAGCATCCACTGCCTCTACTCGAGAATCATGGAACGTGTACTGGCGGAAAGTAGCCATACAGGGCCTCAAATGGCGACTTCGGATGCTCGATTGATAAGAGGTATTATACCAAAATTCCACCAATAACAGCCATCGAAACCTTGTGTAAGGTAAATCTTCTGCCATGCAACGCAGATAATCATTTGTTGACTGGGTTCTGCGGTAAATGGGCCCTACCAAAATTAAGTTAAAAAAATAACCAAATAAAATAAAGGCCGAACCACTTATTCTCATCCAGTGTTTTCCTAATGGTCAAACTTTCACCCAAAAAGTTTTAAAATATTAAATATTTATTTATTAATAAAAAATTAATAATTAAATTTAAAAATCAAATAATTGTTTAAAAATATTTTTTATTTTTAAATATAAATAATAAATAACAAAATTAATTTTTGAATATAATTAAAATATAAAATAATATTAATATAATAATAAAAATTTTAAAAAATAATAAATTAATTAAAAAAATTTTAAAAACTAAAAAATAAAATAAAATTTAAAAAAGATCACATTTGCCAACAATATCAACAATGACGATAGTTATTGTAAATCTAACTAAATGGTTATTGTATTTACAGTGGTTATCATTATCGATAATGTTATTAACAATAGTTATCTTTTTTTAATTTTAATATTATTGTATTAATATTATTTTGTATTAAAATTTAATATTAATATTATTTATATTTTTAATTAAAAATATTTTAATTATTTTATTTAAAATATTAATAAAATTAGATAAAAATTAATTATAAGGTGAATATTTAAATGTTTTAAAAATTTTTGAACGAAAAATTTGTGATTTAAGAGTACGCCAATAGTAACAAACGGTTTGGCCTAAAATTAAATATAAAAGTGCATCGATTAAAAAGTGGCTTCCGTGACATGACCCAAAAAGAAAAAAAAAAAAGTTGCCTTCTTCCACTTCTTCCGTCTCTTTCCCCATGAATGATCAAAGAGTAGCTAGGAATTTGCCCCGACCCAGAAAAAAGATAGGTTTTGATATTTGAAATTTGTTTGAAATCTATGCTTTTATTATTTTTATTATATGTCTAAGAAACATGTTAATTAAGGTTTTTTTTTGTTTTCCAAATCATTGGTTGTTAGATGTTATATTTGATTTAACTTATATATATATTTAAGTGGATATATTAAAAATGGGTTATTCTTGTGTAACATGGGTACAAAATTCTACTAATTTTGACATATTCAGTCGAAAACTAGGTCAAGATTAAAAACAAGTTTTGGTCAAAATATGCATGTTGGTCAAATTTAGTCAAAATAGGGTCTGTCCACATTATTGAATCTTACCTAAATATATGTTTTGATCAAAACTTATCTTTAACCTTGACTTATACGAGTTTAAATTGAAACTTACATTTTAGTCGAATTTGGCCAAAGCATGATCTATCCAAATGTTTAAATTCGATCGAAAAATAGATTTCAACCAAAACTCTTTAACCTTGATTTATACAAATTTTGGTCGAAAACTATATTTTGATTAAATTCAACCATTTGGACAAAACCTATTTTGATCAAATCCGACTAAATTTGACTAACATGCATGTTGTAATAAAATTTTAATATCTTTATCGTATATATTGAATTAATAAGAATTAATCAAATCTAGTCGACTTATCATTCCAAGAACCATTTTAGCCAATACATTAAATCGTCCAACTTTTGGAAAATATGGTCTAAGTGTTAAATTTGAATTCTATTTCAAGAACATAAGATCATTAACTTGTATTCAGGAAAAGTATGTACGGCGTTCAATGTTTAAAAGATAAGGACTCATACAAGTATCAACCATCTAAATGCTACGACGATTGATCCAAAGAAAGTAACGAAAAAATTCTCTTCCGAAGCAAATATATTATCACCATAATTCTGAATGGCCTTTATTAATAATTGAAATCTAAAAGTGCTTTTTCTCTTTGAATGAGAAAGGGAAGTTATTGACCGATATGCGATTTCTACACTAAATAGATGGCTGGCTATGAGACAGACAGAGACAGTTTGCTTGACTCATTTGCCAGTCTACGCCCCTCTAATTATGCATAATAAAACATTTTTTTATTGGCCAAAGGACTATTTCCCACCCATAGTTTGAGGCGGGGACAAAGTCCCACTCGCTTAAGTTTGAAAGTCTGGATTCTCAACCATAATTTAATTTTTTATTATTTTTTATTAAAATTATTAAATTACTCTTTTAAAAATTAAAAATTTATAATAAAAATATAAAAAAAATTTTAAATAAAAAAATTTTAAAAAAATTAAAAATATATTTAAAAAATTTAAAAATTTAAAATTTTGAAGCAGCCACTGCCGCCGAAGCCCGACGGCGGTGGCTGCCAATAATAGAACCAGGTAGCCATTTCCGACCACCTGGTTTCAGGGGAGGCCAGATCTAGCCTCTCCGTTGGGTGGAGGCGGCCAAATCGGTTGCCTTTAATTTTGGAGGAGGCGGCCAGATCTGGCCACCTCCGCCCAAAATAAAGGCTGGAAACGGCCGTAAAGGGCCCGCCTTGGCCCCACTGGCCGTTTTCGGCCTTATTTCTGAAGGAGGCGGCCGATTTGGCTGCCTCCACCCAACGGGGAGGTCAGATCTGGCCTCCCCTAGAACCATGTGGTCAGAAGTGGCCACCTGGTTCTATTATGGGCGGCCACTGTCGCCGGTGTTGACGGCGGTGGCTGCTTCAATTTTTTAAAATTTAAAATTTTTTAAATATATTTTTTAAATATATTTTTTAATTTTTTTTAATATTTTATTTTTATATAAAATTT